>VZTA01008770.1:0-97381 GCA_013398855.1 Mohoua ochrocephala | reverse complement strand
GCTGGAGCAGCCTGTCCTTGAAGGACTGCACCCTGTGGAAGAGTGACCCACGCCTGCAGCATTTGGGGGGTGCTGTTGCCCATGGGATTGACTCACGTTGCCGCAGTTCACAGAGAGCTGTTGCTCGTGGGATGGACTCACGTTGGAGAAGTTCACAGAGAACTGTCTCCCGTGGGAGGGACCCCACGGTGCAGCAGGGGAAGGACTCCTCTCCCTAAGTAGTGGGAGAAGCCACAGGTGATGAGCTGACCATAATCCCATTCCCTGTCTCCTTGCACCATTGGGGTAGGAGATAGAGCTGGAAGGAGGGAGGGATGGGGAGAAGGTGTTTTTAAGGGCTTATTTTACTTCTCATTAGTCTGCTTTGACTTTGTTAGTACTAAATCCATTTATATCTCTAAATTGAGCCTGTTTTGCCCGTGATGGTATTTGGTGAGCGATCTCTCCTGGTCCTTATCTCAACTCATGAACCCTTCATTAAATTTTCTGTCCTCTGTCCAGCTGCAGAGGGGAGTGCGTGAGCAGCTTTCATGGGTGCCTGGCAGTGGGCCCATGTCAGCCACAACACCCCCTAATTTAGGGAGAGAATAAACTAAATCCTTGGGTCCAAACCATGAGTGATAAAAGCTCTAAGGAAAAATTGCTGCTTTAATACATGCAACATTTCTTCACTCGGAATGACAGTTTGGAGAATATCTTTTGGGAAATACACTCCAAAACCATCCCAGGCACAATGAGTTGCCCTGAAAATAATAGCCACCTGACTAATGACAAATGAGCACTGGCCCTCAGTACTTTTATGCTTCTTTGACAAATCACAAAATGTTTTAAACACTATCACAAAGTCCATTAATATGATATTTGTCGGAATGGAACCTGATATCATCTGTAGTTTTAGTTTTATTGTCCAACAGAATTTTAAAAAGTCTCAGAAATAATTTGCTAGATTTGGTTCAGTTTGGTTTTTTTAGGGTTTTTTTTTAATTTATTTTACTCAGTGCTCAGGCCCTTGTGTAGTCTGGGTTTGGCTGAAGTCTTTTTTGAGAGTTTAGACCTCAGAGACACATCTAAGAGTTCAAACATAAGTACAAAGTGTTGGGGAAAAAACAGAGAGATCTTTAAATGTGATTTGGTTCTCTTCTGTACTGTAGTGTATGTAGTAACAGTTAGCAGTGCATGCTTTTCTTAGCATACTGTTAGCATTAAAATTTAATAACATATATGGGATCTCTGGACTATTATATGCAAATGAAGAAGATAAAGCTCCTTTTCAGGTAAAATATGCATATTTCTCCTATACATTCCTCATTTTTTTTGCTATCTCTTTTATCGTAAACACAAAAACTATTAACAGTCCCTGAAGGAAGACATAAAATTTAAGACTGCAGGTACCACTCCTAGGTTTTTTGAATTCTCTAAAAAACAGTGATTTAGATTTTCTAAATAGAATCACAGTTATTGTATTCAATACATTATCTTTATTTATTTTTTGAGGCAATAACTTAGAGAAGAGAGCTGAAGTTTCATATACCTTATAAAACCAGCATTTTATCATGTTGATATTTGTCTTCTTCTGTGAACAATGGTTTCCATTAGTGTCTTGTACAATTACATCTATTTGATTATTAATGCATTCATAAAAAAATATTTTTTTACCCTATTTCTATGTTCCTATTGTTCATTCTGGCTGGGAAGGGGATTTCTTTCTAAAAAGACAAAGAACCCAGTTGCTTGAATCTAATTGTATTCTCAGTTTACTTTAAGCAGAGATTTTAGTTGATCTAAAGTAAAAAATGTTGTTTTTTGCTGTAAGCCAAGTGAACAGAAGCCGTGCTTTCCCATTTTTCCCTGTCTTTATTACCTAATTGTTATTCCTTATTACAAGGTCTCCGCCATTATGTTATTTATTTATTTTGCAGCAGGTTCCTTTTCCTTCACACTTGTTCTAACTGGTAGTAAACCCTTAATGCCACAGTGACCAATGGTAAATCACCGTGTCTGACACTGGGAGACAAAAGAAGCAGGAGGGATCTGTGAAAAATGCCTGCAAGAAGCAGAGCACAGCGTGGATGGAGATGATTCACGTCTCTGCAGTGAATCTTCAGTAAAAGGTAGCAGAGCAGAACCAAAGACCATTTTCACTCATCTTGAATTCATTTCACCTGATCTCTAAAGTATTTCTCTGCTACCCACCAGAGCTTTGAACCAGGCTGCATGTCTGAGTACTGCTTTTTTCCTTTCTTTTTTATTTTTTTTTTAATTTCCAAAAAAAGTGAGATTAAAAAAGGCAGCTAACAGAGGGAGAAGCTACAAGCAAGGAATGCAAAAAAGAAACCAATTTGGACATCTGTCTGTCCATCCCTTGAAACTTTCACAGATTTTTATGCAATCTGATTTAGAATAAGAAGTTTTCCAGGAACATGTAATGATCTTAAGTTCTCAAGTCACTTAAATGCTTTTGGAAAAGTTACTGGGAATTGATGCATCCATACTTAAACAAAGAAATGCTTTCTATTTAACAGAGCCTACTGGTAAATTTTTGTCTATTTTTATAGCTATTTTAGCTGTTTCCTTGAAAAATTAACTTTTTTTTTCTCTTTTGCAAGTATTGTAATGCCTGTTTGATTTAGTAACTTAGGGCTATCTTATTCCTGTACAAGTCTATGTAAATCTGCTGGTTACTTTTAATTAAGCAGAATCAAACCTGTTGCCCTTCAGCCTGAAAAGCTATAGCAACATGCTTATATGAGTCACAGACTCAAAGTAAGTAAATTTAAGCTTGCACAGATAAAATGATACTGAGTTGAGAGTGACCTCATGGATTGTTGTGTTCTTTTCTAGCACAGACAACTGCAACCATCATACAAGCTGATTTTCCTTCCGTTTACACCAGCGATAGGGCTAGCCCCATTAGTATGACTAAAAGACACTGTATTTTCCTGCCTGCCTGGCTTTTCTGGCATTCCAGCTCATTTCTGCAGGACCAGAGACTTGGGATGCAAGTCTGAGTGCTTTCTGATTAACTTCAGCTGAAGCTGGAAAAAATCAACACAAGATTTTGCCACTATTGAGGTATTGAACCTGGATTCCTCATATGTAGAAGTTCCAATTTAATTTCACTGGGGAGTGTACCAAGATTACCTTGTTAACTTCTTTGGGGAGGTGCCTGCATTTTTCCTGGCTGCTGAAGCTTTGTACTTTTTACCTTTTCTGTCCACAACTGAGACTTATCCCCCAGGCCCACTCTTTTCTTATGAGAACTGTTTGCTGCATCTCACTTTCATGACTGAATTTTGGATCCTTCTAAAAAAAAATTCTTTTCCTAAAAACTTTTGGCCATGTGGAAGTAATGCCATGGTTACTTGTGTGGTCCTACACTATGTAACTCTTGTTATAAGATTTATCCTAAATACATTGTTGGAAGTTTCAAAGGGAGCTGCTAAGGCCTGTGGATCTGAACCTTTGCTAAAGAAGCAGTAATTTACTACCCAGAAAGTGATAGACAATGAGGGTTGGAAATCGTAGTGCCGTAGGAAAGTAAAGAATGGCCCATTTCTTCTTGCACAAACAGAACAGAATCTTTTTATGCTAAGTAGTCTGCTTTGCAAACATACACAAGAGCCCCCGTGCTTGCATCTTAAAAGAATAAGTCTACCAGTATATCTTATATTCATTGATGCTATATATTGTAAGGGGTTTTTTTACTGTAGAGGTACTTTTGTCTTGCCTGGATTATAAAAACATAGCATTGACCTTTTTATTTTGCTGCCATCAGTGACATTCCAGGCCCTAATACCTAGAGGTGGGTCTCACTGCATGTCAGGGTAATTGCAGAGAATACAGAGGGCTTACCCTGCCCTGTCTTAGATCTGCAGCTACAGCTCGAGGTGGCAGACAAAGGGAAAAGAGAGAGAAAACATGTGCATGTGTTTGTGCACGCGTAGGCAGTGTTAACAGAAGGGAATTAGCTGGCTCAGAGCTTTGATTATCGACTACAGAGAGTTTCAGCTCTGGTCTCTTGTGTGAATCAGTCAGATCCACAATATCCAAAAGTGGTTATCAGCTGATGATTGTTTGATTGCCTGTGAAGTAATTAGTTTGAACTGGGCTCCCCCAGTGAGACTCACTTGCTATCTGTGCACCCTTTCCAGGTGCTCTGGGGACAGCTGAGGAGGTGATGCCTCCAGGCAGCCCCAGCTCCCTGTAACCCTCCCTTTGCTGATGTGGGGCTGCCTCTGCCACCGCACTGCTGATGACTTACTGCTGTAATTGCATCCAAACCCATCTCAGTTAAAATGAGCCAAATAACCCTGAGATCTGAAATAATCAGTATTGGCTAACCTGGCTGGTTCTGCCAGGGATGGTGGGGGCATGGCCACACAAACCCTTCTGCCATTGGGCTGGAGGAGCTGGTGGGCTGCAGCAGGGGGGATGGCAGATGGGGCTGGGGTCAGCAACCTGTACAGCTGACACAGCTTCGTCTGCAGTGGGATCGAAGGGGATCTACAAATACTAATCTGCGTTCTTCACTCTTGTGATAGCTCCAACCCATTTCTAGGGACTAAATGAAAGTAAGAAATCACCCACTTGGCCTTACTCACCATGCTTTGGTTTTCTCGCTAGGGACGCCAGTCAGTTAAGACTAAACCTTGGTCCCATTATAAGAACAGCCAAATAATCGGTGTTTTTCTTTAAATCTTTAAATCTTTAAATCTGCTAGTTCTTAAATGATGAAAATGTTTGTAGTTTTTTGATCTACAACAATGCAAAGATTCTCAGTCCAGCAAATATAAACACTTGTCCTGATCAGCCTGATAAACAGCCACTCCTGTGGCCATTCCTTATACCTGGTCACAGTGAGTGTGGAAACTCTTGGATTCTTCCAGTCCTGCAGCCAGGCTGTCTGACCTGTGTATAAAAGGACCGTGATTCCAGAAATTTTGACTAGCAGTGAACTCACTGTTAAACACTTAAAAAGAGTGAGAAGTAGCGATTTTCCTTTGGTGCTAACATTTCTTGGGTTGTAATTTTGCATTACTGTTGTAGTATAAATCATTTATACTATGGGAAGGGAAATTTCTGTGGGAAGGAGCAGCAGCAGCAGCTATCCTAGAGACAGGTGTGAGGTGTGGCCCTGAAGTTTGCATTTCTGGAGCTACTTCTCTACATGAGCTGCAAGTAATAACCTTGTAATGGAAGTTGTCACCTTTTGGCCTCTGCACCTCTAACCCTCAAATAATGACCAAAAATGGGATGTTGTTCAACGTAAAAGTTTTGCATTTGTCAAGTTACAAATACATAGAAGAGAAGGTCTGTTATTCAGTCATGTTAAAATGAAGTGGAAAGCTTCTGAACTGGAGCATGGTTGCCATTATGTAAGAATACATTTTTAAAGAGCATATTCTTATTTTAATTAAATCCTCAATATAATCTTCATTGTTTCCTGTCTCATTATTTGACATGCAACATATGTTAACTCCACTAAAACCAACCTACTGTCACAGTTTGTGTGTGTCTTACACATATCTCCCCCAGCTGTATCACCTGTCAACAAGCTGGTCACCTCTAATGATCTGTTTAGTCATCTGGTTCCCATTATTTCAAGTTTAAGTCCTTTTTCTGACAGTAGCTGGAGATGTTTCCTCCTGGGTGTCTCTGCTCTGTGGCCCAGCTGGGTGGTGCAGGATGAGGGGAGCTTCTGGAGGTTGCACTGCGGTGTTGCCTGCGCTCCTGGAAGGAGCATCAAAGCAGAACAGTGCTGGTTAGGCTAAGGAGTACTCTGAGCAGTGATGTGCCTTGGCTGGGTCAGACATCCCATACAGGTGAAGAGCGAACCAGGGCGTTTCCTCACAGCGTTTTACTGGGGCAGTTGGAGGTATTTACACACAGCATGGAGTGATGGGTTTGCTGATTGTTTTAACTGAAACTCTTGCCCTCTCAAAGCTTTACCAGCCCAGCAACTCCACCCCACCTGGTCCAACTAGTTTACATTTTAAGTAAGGACGTGGCCAGATACAGCCATTCTGGCTGCAGCAAGGTTGGACCAAGCAGTTCCTATCCACCCCACCCTACGCTGCTCATTTCTTCTCATGGTACCGAAGGGCAGCTCTTATGGTTCTGTGGGCTTTACTGTTTGAGAGGGTTCCAGACAGGGTGAGAGATGATCCAACCGAAAAACCCCTTAAAACAGGAATTGTGGGCAGAAGTTGGGAAAGGAGGGAAGTCTGAATTACAGCCGGACTGATGATTCTGTCACAATGCGCATTTCCCAAAATCTGGAGACGTTGCTGTGCTGGTGTACTTTCTGAAGAAATGTTGTAGGACAGTACCGTCTGTCCAGGATCTACAGTTTTATTTTCAAGCATTTATGTAAAGTTGTGAGTGTTCACAATGCTGTATGCTTATTTCTTTTTTTCTGTTTATTATGTCTAGATAAAAGCATGGACCAACTCTTACCAGAGCTGATATATTATGTAATGTTATTTTAGCACAAATGGTTACTGTTCAGCACCTGTACAACATCAGCCATGACAGCTGACGGTTTAAAATTTATGGTGCATCATGTTGACAATATGATTTCAGCTCCAAAACATACAAACTGTACTTCAGTCATCTTGTCTTTGCACATATAATTTTAAGCAAAGAGAGAACAACTCTGGACTATTCTGACAATTTTATATCTTATTGCATCATATAATGTGGATTATATAAAACAGAGATGGCTGAAAAGTACAGTTTCCCCACAGACTCTGCCCTGACAGATTTGCAGTCTGCTGAATCCTGCAGAGAATTGAGGATATGCATTACAATGCCTCATCTCCTGCAGGATGCTGTGAACTTTCAAGTTGTTTTCACTGTGTAATTCCTACAGTTTTTAAAGTCAGGTACAGGCAGTAGAAGACTAAGTGATAGATACAAAAAATGCAATTTATGAGCACTGTTTTTACATTTAGAGTAATACACATTGTAAATCAGATCATTGTCTAGTTTGCTAATACATGGCACATTGTGCTGTGATGTAAAGCCAGAGCAGAGCACTTACCACATCTGGAGTGCTATTACTTAATTGAATGCATACACCATGTGCCACAAAAGCAGACATAATATATATAAGGCCAAAAGTGGAATAGGATGATGTGATGAAGAAAGGCACAATGCTTTTTGCTTTGACACCAGATGATGAAGTGACTGCAATCCATATATTTCAACCCTTGTAATTCACGTATTTCATGCTAGCAATGGTATTTATTAATTTATCTTCAGCATTAAAGTATTACTATTATAACTTGTAAATAATATAGTCATATGCAGAATTGTCTATTTTAAATCAGTGGTGAATTTACCACAACACTGCAGTAAATAAACCATAGCATCAGGATTTAAAACCAAAATTAGTAATTGTTAGTGTGTTGGTGTCAGATTTGGCAGGGCAAAGCCGAGCAGTTTTGTAAATTTAATCCCTCCTCCACAAAGATTACCTAAGCTAACTATTAGTAATTTGATATTTACTATTTAATGAGCTTGCATTTAAGCAAATAAATTTTCATCTTTGTGTTTATTCTTGTGAAAGTATAAACTGATGTATTATGCAAATAGCATCATCTCTGGTAAACTCTCCAGCTTCCTTCATTCACACTGACTTGTCTGTGAGTTCCCATGTTGACACCTTCATTTTGAATATCCCTCTAATCCCTTATTTATTGATTTATAGCTGTCTCATCAAGAAAACACTTCCTTTCAGCTTATTTAACTTCTGTTGACTACGAGATGTTGGTAAAAAGCAGCCTCTTCCCAAGGCAGCTTTGGACTTGCTGCGCTTGGGTTCACGGCTGGCTCAAGGATTTGCTCTTGTGTGCTCTTGGTACTGTGAGAGAAAATCAGGTTTAAAATAACCTCAGCCAAACCATTCCTGTCATGTGGGGTGAGAAAGCCAAGCAAATTTCCATATAATGTAAAGAAACAAGTACAGTAAAGGGGTAAAAGCGATTCTGATGACTAGAGCACACACACAGAAAACAAATTTGTCTAAACTATGTGTGTAGAAGTGGGAGCATTTCAGAGCCCTTTGAATCTGAGGAGTGGGATTGCTGTAAGCCATTAGCTTGTGTCAGGATTTAACCCCAGGCCCACACAGCCACTCAGTCACTTGTCCGATGGGATGGAGGGAGAGAATCAAAAAGGTAAAAGTGAGAAAACTCATGGGTTGAGCTAAAGACAGTTCAACAGGTAAAGCAAAAGGCACTCACGAGCAAAGCAAACAAGGGAATGAATTCACTATTTCCAATGGGCAGGTGTTCAACCACCCCAGGAAAGCAGGTTTCCATCATGCATGACGGAGACTTGAGCAGACAAACGCCATCAATCCAAATATTCCCCTCACCTCCCTCCTACTTCCTCCTACTTCACTGTCTGGTGTGGGATGTTCCTTGGGTCAGCTGGGGTGAGCTGTCCAGGCTGGGTTGTGTCCCAGCTCCTCGTGCATCCCCAGTGCCCTTGCTGGTGTGGTGGGGGGAGGAGCAGAGAGGTCTTGACTCTCTGTGTGCACTGCTCAGCAATATCTAAAAAACCTCTATTATCAACACTGTTTTGGTCACAAATACAAAACACAGACTCTCAATAGCCACTATGAAGAAAATTAACTCTCTCCCAACCAAAACCAGCTTGACTTACCACCTCCCATCTCTGGCTGTCTTTTCGTACTGCCCCCTGAAATCCAGGCAAGACATTTTCATTTGTGTACCTCATTGTAAACTCCCTAACAGTTTTAGGAAGTGGGACAAATAGTGCAGCAGTATTAAGGCAGTATAAATAGTAGTGTTTGCATCGTTCTTTCTTTAGAAGCATACACTAATTTGTCCTCACGATTATTTTCTTGTTTGAAGAAGATAATGTAATAAAAATAATACAAAAATACTAAAAAATTAGAGCTTCTGACTCAAGTACTCCTTACTCCAGAAGCTTCTGGAAAGCAGATGCAAGTGTCCATTAACCACATACACAACAGAAAGGGCTGGGTCTAAATTATTTATGTGGTGTGCTCAGTGGGAGGCAGATAAGCCAGCACAGACAGCAGTTGCTGCTGTGGGATGGTGCTGAGCTTGTCACTGGCCCTGGTGTGAAGAAATGCTGCACGGAGGGGTTTCAGACGAGCCTGTGCATGAGAGTCGAGGACCATGTATTTGCTGTGAATGTTTATAATTTCTCTGATAATAGATTGTTATGTACAGGGCAGGGAACAGAGAGCAGCTCTCACCTCTCCTTCCACTGAATAGCAAGTCACCTTATTCTGTGATGTACAAGGCAAAGTAATTGCATCTCAAATGTGTGGTGCATTTTTGTTTAGAAGGTTAGCGCAAAATTGATTTATGAAACAATTTTCCCTGTTTCATGTCAGAGAGGCCATTTTCTGGTGAGTAATTAGATGTGGGTTTCTCCTGTATGGTGACATACACTTTTGTGAAGCACGGTATCGTTGCTGCTTTTCATTAAATAAATCTCAGAGGAAATTTTGTCTAGTTGTTCATGAGAATTTTTTTTCCTGTGACATCATTTCAAAGATTGATTCTTGTTGATTTTGGAAGAGTAATTTTTTGAATTGTGTTTACCTGTGCTCACCGTGACGTGCAATAAGCAATGATCTTGCCCTGCTCTGGAGGTAACTGTCCCTTTTCATCTCAAAATCATAACCTTAGATCAACGTATATGAGAATACCTGTACAGCATAATTGCACTTGACATGGAAAAAAATTGTCTTCCTGGTCCTCAAACTATCCCCTGGGCTTTCAGTTTGGTAGTGATCACCTCAGGGCAAAAATATTCTCCTGACTTGGTGCCTTTATTTTATCACAGTCACCTATCAGAGGCAGCCACAGCTTATGCATACTGATTGAAGATTTTTTCATACTTTTACATAGATTTTTAGGTAATTTTTCAAACTTTGGTACCTGAAGTTATATGCATAAATTATTGCTTGTTTTTTCTGGGTATCCATTTTAATCATGTAAATACTGGATTAGATTCAGATTCTCAGTACATTTAATCTCCTAAATTTAAAATAGTGCTCTGCCTTTTATTAGACGTTGAATTGAACTGATTTTTTTTAGGAAATTATAGGGCTTCCAATGAATTCCCTTACAATATAATTCAAATCTCATCAAGTTTAAACAAGAAAACTTGAACATTAAATGAGCTATTTACTTTTTATAGCCTTATATTTAATCTGGGAATATAGCAAACAAAAACTTACAGAATATATTTGGTACATTATTGGCATATTAACACCAATTTTTAAAAAAATAATATTTTTATGAATTTGTTAGATTAAGTGATTTTAAATGTACTATAAAACAAAGAAATCATAATTCATTGAATAAGCAGATGCTGGGACTCCAATTTTAAGAAACGGTGGTGATTCTACAAATCTAAGATCATTGTTTCAAACAAGTTTCCTTTTAATTTGCAGATATTTTCACTTTCCTTCCTCCTTTCCTTAGTGTAGACTGAAAATGCACATTTTTTCCAGGGAAAACAATACTCCATTCCTGATCTAATTTCTGAATCTGGCTTTCATGTCAGTGGAAGTAATCTTGACAGTCCTTTAACACAAATGAAATCTATTTTATCAGTGATGATTTGTTTACTGTTTGTTGGGACATGCCTTTAACACTTGAAGAATTTGGGCTTCTTTTGCAAGCTTAATATTGGGATTCTTTGTAAGACAGGAATAGGAGAAGGGGATTTTGTTCCAGAATATTTTGAGTAGTAGCACCATGGATTCTTTTCAGTTGGTTTTATAATTATGAAGTTTCTCTAATAAAAGCACTGTACATTTTGGATTGAATTTCTGGAATTATGTTTCTCAGTTGTTGTCATGTGTTAGGCAGAGTCTTGTATGGGAATTATGAAAAATGTGGCTTTTCTAATCACGTGGAGATGAAGGAACTATGTCAAGTCTGATGAGTATTTGAAACATTAACAGAAAATTCTGCTATGGATATGAGGGCTTCTGTAAACCCAGCGCACATTCTGAGTAATGCAGGGTCAGATCTGTAAAAGGATGGGAAGTTTAAAACTCTTCAGGCAGATGATTTCTGGCAAGGTAGTCCAGAATTTAAACTTCTGTGACCTTCTACCAAACCTTAGATAACAAAGGCAGATTAGAAATAGTACTAACTGCGGTCATAAAATTCATTCACCCAGACTGTAATCTTCCTTAAAATAGAAGTTACAGCCTTCTTGGGAGGACCATTCCTGAAGATTAACAGAGCATTCACTACTTGTGGGGAAAAAATGGGCCTAAAATTGGAAGGCGTCATTTTATAAAGCGGACACGACAGGACAGAGACAGCGAGTTGTGGTGAAGGGAAGCAAGACCACCCCTGGCATCTCAGAGGAAGTCATTAGGAGGAGCTTGGTGTGGGGGAATAAAATCGCTCTCTTAGCATGAACATTACTGAGAAACAGGCTGGTCCCCACACTGGCTGGCTCTGCTGAGTGCAGGCGAGACAGACACAGAACTCTGATTGTATTGATCTGAGTAATAAAAAATTTAAAAAGAATAAGAAAAAGATATTTTTTTGTAGGAGCAGAAATGAGTTAGGAAACTTATTGCAGCGCAGACTGGTAACTTATTGATCACTGTTCAGGGCAGCTGGAAGTAGAATAAAGGACACGAGGAAGGGAAAGCCAGCAGCCACTCCACAAACAAATGGATAACCTCTGGCTAGCATATGGGAAAACCGGGATTCAGATGCATAACCTCTTGATCATGCTATATGGCAGAAATTTAAAAGAGAAGCAGAGACAGGAGACTTATCTCTTTGTGAAGCTTGTAATTATACAAATTCCGGTACAATCTTTCATTGCAAGTTTCTCCTTGCTGTCCCGAGTGGTTTGCCAGCTGTTGTCCACTGCAATTTTTTGCACATGTATTGATATAGACAACTTATGTTGATAAGTAGATGGTTGAGATCAATATATTTGTGGTGCCATTAACAGACATACATTTTAGCATACAGAGAACTGATTATTTTTTCATACATTGAATAGTTCCCAATGGACATTTTACAACCTACATGGAAAATAGGCTCTGTGAGATCAAAATATAAATGTTATAACTGAAGTGGGAAGGTTTGGAGAGGGAAAAAAGTGTAACTTTCTCATGTATTTGTTCATCGAAAAGTATATTTCCTTAAGAAATGAAACCACTGGCTGCCATGCTGCCCTCAGTCTCAGTGCTCTTAACAGACTGACAGGCATTGCAGCAGGCTGACTTTTAGTAGAGTATTGAAGAAGATTGCTTGTAGATTGCTCCAGAGGATGCTCTAGATGCTGTTCTGTTCTGGATTACTCCACTGGAGGGTGAGTAGAATATGTACTCACCTCCATTACATCTCACCACTGTGTGTTACGACCTGCATGCATTTCTGATGTTGTTTAGAAATTTATATTGAAAATTGCCCTAATTTGCTGACCTACTCATTGTAGAATTGTTCTCAAACAAAGAGGCAGCTTCTGTGAGGTGAGGCAGTGCTTTTCATCATATTAATATCCTTACACAAGTGGTTTAGCTGTGAGAACTCCCCTCAGGGCAAGTACCAGGACATAACCCTGAAGCTGTTCATGCCTTCTGATGGGCCATAACTGACACAACTAGCTGACACGTAAGAGGCAGCTGTCATGTCTTAGAAGGTGTCAAAGACTCCCAGAGTGTCCCACGATCCTCAGTATTACATCATCCAGTGTAAAACTCCTCACCCCAGGAGAGGTACCTGGGCAATCCCACTGAGCCGGAGCATAATGTTAACCCACCAGACTTGGTGTTTCATGGGTTTCCACCACCCCGACAGATCAGCACTGTGACTGTCACTTCGACCAACAACATCAAAATTGCAACAATCAAGTCTTATTTGTGGATTCAAGGGTGGAGACTGTATACATTTCTACTCTTATCCTTTCTCTCTTTCTTTTTCATGATACATCTTCTTAAGTGTTATTTTTATGCTTTTATATTGTTGCCTTTCTAACCAAAATGGCTACATTTTAAAATTTGCAGAGTACCATATTGTACCTTAATATTCTTAAGTTTGCAAGTAAAAGGTTGTTATTGAACATCCTGCGAATTTTCTTGTTTCTCCTGCGCACTGCCCAGAGTAGATCAAACAACCTTCCCCTAAACCCGCCGAGAGACCGGGGCATAACGTGTTACTTAGTTAAATTGCTGCTTCCTGGCTTTTCTTTCCGTAATAAGAGGAGTCCAGTGAATGACAAATCATACAACCAATGCATAAGTGACAATTCTTAAAATGTAATTCAACTTCACATGTGATTGTTATCTTTTCATATACATGAAAACAAATTTCAGCTTTGCAAGTGCTCTGAGAGGCTTTAGAAACACTCTAATAAAAGAGGTGACCACCTCTTAAGGATTTTAGACTGGTGATGGTATATAATACTCCAAAATAGGAGTAATCCATCTTTTAATTATTTGAGCAAAAATTATTTCCAGTTGTCTGCAACTGTATATGAGGAAAAATCTTGATGTATTAAAAATTGATGATGAATAATAATCAATCTTTATCTTTAATGCAGTATATTTAGCTCTTTATATTTTCTATGATGTATTGTTTCAAGGCAGGTTCAACTCGTGCTTTCAATCTCTCTAGTTTCAATACACCTAGTCTAATTTTTATACAGGAGTTTAAACTGAGATATGTTCACATTTCTTACATAGGTCCTACAGCATTCTATTCTCAGACTCTCAGTCTGCAGAAGGGGCTGCTGCACCCTTAATGAAAGAACCTGTTCCAACACAATTTAACATAGTGGTTCAATATACCCCAGATTTTTCTAAGGTCTATAAGAAGATTTTGAGGAAATTTCAGAAGTCCTCCTCATCCTTCTTTGGAATGACAATCAAAAGTATCAGTAGAGACAGTTCTGGAGTTGTGGTATGAAATTCCGTGTTCCATCCTCAGAGATACTCAAAAGCCATCTAAACATGGTCAAGGGCAAACAGCTCTAGGTGACCCTTCATGAATGGAAGGTTGTACCACGTGACCTCCAGAGGTCCCTTCCAACCTTAACCATTTTATGATCCTCTATTTACTTTGATAAAAGAAATTAAGATGTGTGTGGATATACATTTCACAAGAATACTCCTATTTTTATTCATCAAATGTTGTTATTTGTGATTGTCATCACTACAGAATACAATCAGTAAGGATAACTTTGATTTTCTTCTAACATGTAACCAGACTCAGCTTTGTACTTTTTTGAGTTTTCAGCTGTAACTACATATTGAAGGTGTACATTTTATTAAAGCTGACATTCTTACAGATTTCTATACTCACATGATACTGGTTTTTGACCTCTTTTTCTACAACTTGACTTTCTGGATTTCTCATATGTCACTACATCCTTTAGAAAAGATTTCTATTTCTGAACCACAGTGCAGTTGTTATTGCCCTTCTTAATGCTTCCCTCTTTGTTTCAGTCATCTCCAGCCTTTAATATTCAAATGTTTGTTACCCTTTCCTGTCATCTTTTGAGTCATGTTTGAATTCCTTGAAGGAAGGCAGAGTTCTGTCAAGGACTTCTCCTGAGACTGGGATTTTGCCCCCTCTCCCAATACTGCCTGGTTGCTCTAACAGTGTGAGTGTAATGTACTAACAATAAAGCAAAGTTGTGCTACATTCTGCAAACCTACAGTAATACTTTAAGGCACCCAGTTCAAAGATCTTTTACTCAATGGTATCTTCGGAGATTTTCAGGGAAAAACAAGAAGATAGGAAAAGGCTGAAGTATCTATAGGCTGTAAATATCGCTATCTATCTACATCTATCTATCTATCTATAGATATATCTATATGTGTATATATAATCTATATATAGGTATCTATATCTATAGATATCTGTATCTATTTATAGATATCTATAGTATCTTTATAGGCTTTCATACCATGATTGCTGCTTTTTGATTAAAACGATATCATGCCTGACTCATTACAACAGCTCTCCCCCCCACACGCATATACTTAAAATTATTATATCTGCTAGGAACACCCCAAATTGCTATATTTAGAAAATCAAACTTCTTTCTATCACATTGAGTGTAGAATATCATTCTCTGGTTGCCACATACACATTTCACACACACATTCAGTTGGACCACAGTTACTTGAGTAGTGATGGAAGTTAAGAGTTAAGCAGTTGGGTTTCTTTCTTTTTCCTGCAGGGAATGGGATTTGTGACATAGGTCAGAGAACAGTTTACAAAAGCTTTTATACAAAATTTCATATATGAAAGAATAAATTAAGGAAATCACTCATTTTCCCCCCTTCAATCTTTTCACTTAAATCTAGATTTATCTGCATATAAATATATAGAACATTTCCTGTAATTGCTCTGCTAGTAGAGCAGATGACTTGTCAGTAGATAATAATGTACTTAACACTTAAATAATTCCTTCATACATATTATTAGAAAGCATTTTACAAATACAGTCCCATCAATGACCATTTTACAGATAGAGAAAGGAGAGATATATTAATTGATTTGTTAAGAGCTAAGCAATGGATAAAAACAGATTAAAACATAGGACTGTAGGATAAAATTCTTATGTGCTCTACATCACCAAGAAGTTTGCTGTTCATTTTATGAAGCGACAATTTTATCCCGAGTGTCCTACCTTCCCATCTATTGCATAGCCTAGCTCTGATTGCCTTAACCTACGCTTGAGATGATTGACCTGACGTAGGGAGTTAAAACCCTAAAATAATACTTTGTTTTGAATTTTTATCAAAGTATGGACTGCTTTGCTCATGGATGAGATCTCTCTCACTTCAGCTATCTGCAATTAGAAATTTAAGCTCAAGCTAGTTTTCTGAGCTTCTTTTGTTGTCAGTGAAGAAAAGATGCAACTCTAGAATATGCTTCTTTCCAGCTATTTGGAGACAAAGATGAATTATCAGTTTAAGCTGGCCCTGCTGTCAGAAGAAACAGTATTGGAGTCTTCCCCCCTCCTCATGTGCTCATCACGAAGTGTCAGATGCACCATGTGGTGAGTGGATCTGAGCTAAAACTAAGCTCGGGTGAAAATGGCTGGTTTTCAGCCAGATCAGCTCCCTGAACAATTTACCATCTATTCGTACAAATGTTGGTATCAGCACAAGAGACAAATCTGTGCAGGACTGGAATAGGGCATGTGAGTAAAAGCAGTGCAGGCCTTCTTTCTCTCCCTGGTAACACCAGGTTAAAGGATCTACTGAACACCAGTCTTAGCCACCTGTGCTGGTTTTGACTGGGACAGAATTAGTTTTCTTCATAGCAGCTGTTACGTGGCTGTGTTTTGGGTTTGTGACTAAAACAGTGTTGATAATTCCGGGATGATTTTGACGAGCAGCACTTACACAGACTCTGGAGCTTTTCTTCTTCTCACCCGTCCCCACCAGAGAGGGGGCTGGGGGTGCACAAGGGGTTGGGAGGGGACACAGCTGAGACAGATGACCCCAGCTGACCCAAGAAATATCTCACACCGTATGGCATTGTGTTCAGCCTATAGAGCTGGGGGCAGGAGAAGAAAGGGGAGGACACTCAGAGTGATGGAATTTGTCTTCCCAAGTCACTGTTACGTGTGATGGGGCCCTGCTTTCCAGGCTGAACACTGGCCTGCCCATGGGAAGTTATGAATTAATTTCTTGCTTTTCTTTGCTTGCATGCACAGCTTTTCTTTACCTACTGAACTCTCTTTATCTCAACTCGAGCTTTTTCACACTTTTACCCTTCTGAGTCTCTCCCCTGTCCTCCTGGGTGGGGAGCGAGCAGCTGTGTGGGGCTGAGCCGACAGCTGGGGTTAAACCATGACACCACCTACCATATTAAGCAAGATTAATCTCACCTAGAGTTTATGTGCAATCACTGCTACCTGACATTAACCTTATCATCTGAAGTTTAGTGTGATATTAGTACAACAGGCTTTTTTAAACTCCGCCTCCATGAAGGAATCTGACATGGTTAAATAACAGTTAGAGAAATGCTATTATTGGAAGAGGAGATGCTGAATTCTCTGTTTATTTGTAACATCTGACATGCAAAGATGTTGTTCATTTCCAGATATCCTAATTGTGAAAATTTTAATTATGAAATTGAAAAAGACTGAACAGGTTCACCCCATGCTCTGATTTTATACTTGATCTAGTTACAATTCTCTTAGATACTTGTTTATTTTACTGAGAAGGCAAGCCCAAAAGGATTAAACCTTGCCTGCAGCTTTCTTTTTGTGCAAAAGTCAATTATGGCTGGCTAAATATCCCTGAGGTAAACATGTGTGAGGTTGATAATGTGGTTAGAATAGCAACAGCAGTTGTAAAGGAGACTGGTGTTCATGGAGTTAACACATTCCACATTGCTATCATGCAAAAAATTACAGATACTTCCAGTCAGGGAGCATCAATCAATTTTTGTTAACTTTCAGGATTTTTTCTTCCTGATGGAGCTAATATTACATCTAAATATTATGTGTGCTGCATCTGTAAATTTCATTCCATTTGCTTAGGGAAACCTCCCGTATGAAAAATGTGAGTTAAAAACTACGTTATTTACCTGGTGCTACTGGATTGATTGTGGAATGGGTCAAATCCTGCCATCCTTAATGAGGAAAATATTGACTAATGGCTTAAGTAAATATTATCTGAATTCAATGAATGTTTAAGTCTCATGTATTAGATATTCAGAGGAGCAGAAAATGGTTCATAGCTTTTCCTCCCAACCACCTATCCACCGCGGCGCCTAACCAGCCACGCTCATGCTTACTATTTCCTTCTGTATTTTGGCAAAATGTTGCAGTTTCAACAAGCAGTGGTACAAACATCATATATCACCACATTATGCAACGTTGTAACAAAATGATTCGCCTGGGAATTGCACGTGCCTTGCAATTTGAGAAATTAACTGGAACTATGTTCTCACAGGTGAGCAGACCGCTGAATCCACTGACACCGGATTAAGGGAGGCAGGAGCTGCTGTACAGCTGTCTTCCAAGTGAATTTTTGAGAAAAGGCTGATTTTACTCCAGGAGGAGGTAAAGGAACCATGAAATGCAGTCAGAGAGAGAAAGAATAACATTCCTTCATTGGGGCTTACCAAAACTCTGCAGAATCAGCTAGCTTGAAGTGACTCCTGACTAGGACATTGGCCCAACAAATCCCAACGTGGCATCCCAGGCTCTTTCCATGCATTGTTCAGGAGCCTAATGCCAAACTTTGGCCTATGACTTTCCAGGAATGATAGGGCACCTAACTCCTTTGCCCCTCTAGTCTTCTCAATATATTTTGTTGCCTGGCCTATAGAATGGAAATATTTTTTTCTCTTGAGATGTTGTGAATAGAAGATTCACAGAATAGATGGAAGACCCTCAACTACTGATGCGAACCAAGGTTAAAAGAACCAAACATTAACAGATAGCAAAGAGGTGCGGAAGAAACTTGAATTTTAAAATATTTCTGAATGTATTAGACCACTTCTGTTGAAAGGGTTAGCCTGGCAAAGAGCCAGTAAGAGTAATGAGTGGATAATTTTACAGCAGATATTATTTTTATTTCTTGTCAATCTATGAAATACCATCCTTCCGGAGATAACCCGACGGCCACATGGGGTGGGCAATTAATTCCCTCTGTCCTCTAAAAGTATTTTGCATTTACTTACGAGACAATTTGCTTTTCTCTCCCCTCTGGCCTTCCAGAAATTTTATGTTAAACAAAAAGGAAATTGGTGACCGATATGAAAAGGTATTTGAACACATGTTGATCTCACAGATACAGAAAATATTATGTTACCTCTCAAACGTGGTCTGACTGACTAACAGTCTGAGTTACTCCTTCAAAGATCAAATGCGAAATAAAAACAAAAATTTAAACATAAATTTTCCAAGTTATTCAGGTGTAAAATCCCTGCAAAATTATTTGAATGAGAAGAACTGGATTGCTTTTGGAAATATAGACTATAGAGTTTCACTTTCCACAAAATTACACTGGTGTACCTCTATTGTCATTAGTATATTTTACTTGTTTAATAGACTACAAAAGCCCAATTTGGCTGGCATTATTCATGTTATGATGGAATTTATTTATACCTGTTGATTCAAAAGTGTTTCAGTTCCATGACCAAAACATGATGAGCATGTGATAAAGAATATCAAAGTATTCTCTGCTAACTTTGAGATATAAGAGCATGAAGACTTTCTGTGAAGGGCTGGAATCCCCATCAGTGGAAGAAAGTTGATTCCCTTGGACTCAGAAATAAATTATAAAAGTGGAATAAAACAAACCTTTTGCATTCTGAAAGATTTCATTTGGAGAATTTTAAGGATGCTAAATCAAAACCATAAATAATGGAAAATGCTAGAAGTCTTTGCAATCTTAATACAACCCCTTGCACTGTATGTAGAGCAAAAGTCTCTTTAATTACAAGATCTCATATAATTTGTGTCACAGTCAGTGCCTAAATAACCACCCTGAATGGTTGGTACTCACAAAATGAGTAGTAATTTGATATTTACTTCAGTCTTCTTGTTTGAGGCGTGACCCTCCCTTTTGTTCCTAAGATTCAGACCTAATCCTGAATGTAGAAATACTGACCATGTCAGGGTGGAAATACTTTCTATGGTAGTCTTGCCTAGTGTCCTAGTGCTTCTCATCTGCTCATTAACATAATTTCAGTGTGTTCCTGGGCTAAAGGACGTCACTTTCCTGTTTAACAGATGGGAGAACTAAAGTAAAGAAGGACTATTGTTGATTCCCAAGCTTGCTTAAAACAAGGTAGAAGGTGTTTTTTCATAATTTGCATTCATAGTATAATTTCATTATTTGCTTTCATAATTTGTGTGTTCTGGTAACAAAGATTCCCTGGGCTATTGGGAGTAACCCTAAGTACTTACCTTGTCTCTAAAACAGATTCCATGGACCTTGTGGAGGCCGTAAAAGGAAGAGCATGAAATGATCTAGGAGAAGTCTGATTTAAGGGACCTCTGTAATTGTACACTGACAGTGTAACACAAAAACTCCATAGCAGAAGTAAGGGTAAAACTTAGCTCTTCAAGGTAGTGCATGCAAAATTATTTTTCTCACACATATTTTGTGTTCTGCTGTGAATGATGAGAGTAGGAATCTGATTCACCCCACAGCCCTCTGAATTGATAGAGGAGGTGACATTGGTGGGAAGAAAGGTGCTAAATTTTTCATAATATGAAATTCTTCATAATTCTTTGTAATGTAACAATGTAATATCATGTGGGTTTCTTCAAAAGTCTGTAAAAAAGCACAGTTTGTGTGGAATTGTTTTATCCAAAACAGGCAATATGAGCAGTGTCACAGTCAGGAAACAGCATGCAGATGGCAGTAACAGACTCTTGCCACATGTCTGGGGCTGACAGGAGATGATTTTCAGTGGGCTTCACTGATAGTTGTTAATAGTAGAACAATGCTTGTAACTTCTAACTTGGTTATTTTAGGCTGCCCTCGTCTTTCTTTAACCGCTCTGTCCTCGGTACTGAGAAGAAAACCTAGGTGTCATCCCACACAAGCTCTGCCTAAGACATCCTCTATCAGGCTTGATCATATCTTTATTTCATGTGCTCATATTTTCGAGATATGAAAATAGACAGTAGACTAAAAAGATCATATCTGTCTTGTCGAGTCTAATACTTTCAATACAAATCCCTAAATAAAAAAGTCCACAAACTGAGAGGAATTCCAATATCTTGTCTTTCCCTTTGTTTACTCTAATTATGTAGGTTATAAAATTGAATCTTTTTTTTTTGTAAAACCCATTTCTTGTCAGTGAAAACACACCACCTTTTCCATTTTGGCAAGTGTTCATTTAGGGTGTTCAAAGAGATCTGTGCCTAGGGTAACTTGTTTTAAGAAGTTTATGCTAAGCTACACTCATAGCATGTGTTCCAGCTCTCTCATGTTATTTGCTATGGATATAAAAACATATTCTATCTTCTGCTTTTGTATGCTAGGACAACAGACAGCAGCTGATAAATATGCAGATACTAAATGCAATTCCTTTAATTGAATTGAAACATTTCCGTCAGAAGCATAAAGGAAAGACTTGTGATTTTCATGCAAGTAAATATAAAAAGGCTGTCTTTTTGGGCTTTTTTTTCCTCCTCAAATGTCTGTGGCTCTGACATACCATAAGGGATGAACTGCTGTTTTAGCAACCTAAGGGGTTGCTTCTGGTAGTGGTGGTTGCCCTTGGTGAAGAACATATTTGGAAAGGATTTGAATGACCTTGTACTTTTGAGCCAGACTGGTGCTATTAATATGTTTTTGCTGAGAAACTCCTAAAGAGGCAATTATATTGTCTGCCGCGGCAAATACAAGAGCACTATAGGCATATCCAAAAAGTTGTCACTGCACAAAAATCATGCAAGTTTTACTTGTGATATTATTGCATTAGAACTGTAGAGATTTTTACACTTTTTGCTACCATAAGGTTTCAAACATGCGTGTAGGTCTTCTGTGCTCTCTTTCATCCAGAATAGCAGCACACGTGAATGCTGAGCTACACTCATGGCAGGTGTTCCAGGTCTCCTTGAAGAGGATATGTCACATGCTATGTGAACGCTTTCCATTTGGGCTCAACACTCAAAACACCAAGTTACAAACTCAAACCCCTTTTTTGAACGTGCAGAAAAGTAGAAAAATAATGAATTCTTCAAACTTCATATTCACACACATGGAATTTGTTAGGCTGTGTGCTTTGGCAGGGACAAAAAAAAAAAAAAGAGGAAGGAGAGAAGAAATAAGGAGGACACCAGGAAAAAGAAGACACCTGCTAACAAAGACAAAACAACACAGCATGATGAGCAAGGCAAAGGGGGTGGAGAAATTTTGTAGAGCTTTATTGAAGGATGGATTCGTTTCTGTCTCTTTTTCACGCTGGTGGTCCTCCGTACTTCCACCCTCCCTGTCTTGTGATGTGATTTCCTTTTGTGTTGTCAACATGATGTGGCAATTAGAGAGGGTTCTTTCTATGATAATTTACTTGTTTAGCCCAAGAAGTACTTCTGTATCTTCTCCTGGTTGACTTGGAAAACCAATTAGTGCTTGTTAGTTGTACTGAACTCCACGCTTGTTGATTTGTGGTTAGGTACTCTCAGACCCTAATGTCTGGCAGAAAACAAGGACACACTTTATTTCTGATCTACCTGTAATTTGTGGGTTCAACTCTTAACACTTATATTCCATTAATATTGTCATTTATGGACTGAATGAATATAAAATCTAGTCTGTGCTCTCCAGAGGAAATCACTGTAACACTTGAACATGTTACTGTTAAAGGTATTTGGGTCAAATATGGATTTTTTCCGGTATGCCAGTATCAATCAGTGTATTTTAATTTAATTCAAAATAAAAGGAACCAAGAGCTCATGGAAATGAGTCATACCAAGATGGACTCATTTTCTCAGGGCTGCTACCTCAGTGTGCTGATACAGTGGGCAACAGAAATAATTCAGTACTTTAAGGAAGAGCTAGGCTGCTGGGTTGAGATAGCCCGTATTTATACTCATTCTGATAAAACCAGGAAGCAATCTGTTAAGTGAAGGAAGTATTTCCAGAGGAGCATGAGCAAGGTGGCTGTCAGTGAGTGGGGTTAAAGCCCAAGAGATTGGGTTGGAGTGGTTGGGGGAGGGAACTGATTTAGTAGCATGTTTTATGGTGCACAGTAAAACAAGGGTGCACAGTAAAACAAGGGTGCATGTCAGAGATTCCCCATCTAGAATATCTCTAGCAGCAAGCCTCGGAAAACAGACTGGCCATGGCAAACTGCATTTGTAAGTAGAGAATGAAAACAAGCCAATGTTGCTTGAATGTGCATTCCTACCAGACATTGAATAGTTCACAGATGAACTGCGGGATTCACAGATGTGGTGGATTCCTCTGGACATGGAGCAGAATTCCATGTGATTTGTCTATATTTACTTTTGGGATTTCTGGATAGTACAAGGAGACAGTTAGAGATGTGTGAATAGATTTCATTGATTATCTTACAAAGGAGAAACTGGGAAATACGCCCTCCAAACTGGGAAATATGCCTCCAAATTGTGGATACACAACTTTGAAAGTTTTGCACCGCTATCCAAAACGCAATGATCTGGTCTGAAAGCAGCCAAAGGAACCCCTGTGTTGGTTCACATAAATCCTGTGAACTTGTATATTTGTAGTTTCTGTAACTGAAATAGATTTTCTAGGGTCCAATGTGCTGTATCCCCAGTGCAGGGATTCTAACAATCCTGGCAGCAGATTGATTTTCAGTAAGTATACTTCAGATTATGAAATCCCTTCTCTTGCTAACAAACACCTGCTCCTGCAGAAAGATCCACTAAGATGAGTGGAATTACTGGAGTCTTGACTAATTTCAATGAAATTTCCACAGTCCTGGTCCACTAGTAGGTAGGTGGTTAGATTTAATTGCGTTTGAAAAGGAATGGAGCCATACCAAAGTACAGGAGGGGAGAAATACCAGTGGTGCCTCTGGATATGCCTTCATAGTAGGTGAAATCCACATTCTTATCTGAGGTTTACCCAGAATCCCACCCTGATATTCACATCCCCTTAAATCCTTGCCTGCCTGTCTACTGAAAATTGACACATTTGCTCAGACGCAGCTACAGGATAAAGTCTGTGCTGTGCTTTAAGAACAGTTCTAGCCTATCTATTTTGCAGTGAACATGTGAGTGAAGCTCATTTTGTTTCCCCAATTCTATTTTATATCTGAGAATTTCTCACCTTTTTCCTTCCTCCTGCACCAGAGACTGCATGCATATGTGTTTGTATATGGTTACCATTTAAATCCTCATTTCAGATGCTCTGTCTCATATCTGACCAGCAGAATCTGTCTCAGCCTAGATATTTAAGAAGAAAAAAATCTGTTTGAGGTTGGTGATTGCTGACCAGAACACTGTTAAGTCAGTCATGGTGATATTCATGGGTAGAGGATGAGAATGAATATTTCCACCTCTGAAGGAAAGACAAAATTGGTCTGAGTGCTAGGCACACATAAGCACATCTTGAAGTATCTTATCTATGCCATCTAATTTAGAAAGCTGAGTTGGAAGCCTGAGTTCTCAAGTAGAAAATCCAGAAGGAGATAAGCAGCAAATGAGGCAGAGGAGGGAAGAAAAAAAAGAGTGACAAGGAGGACAGGGGAAAAGAAAAGACTTTTTGATTAAAGTAATTGGTGTGATTTACTCCCACAGAGTATTTCATATCAAAATGTTTTGAGTTGTCCTCTGGACCTTCTTGTACAGGAGGCCATGATTCCTAATTCACAAAGTAGGGACCTGGGCAAAATTTGTCACTGTGCATTCTGCTATGGGCTACAAGACACCTCCAAAAGGCCAGCATGCTCTTTATTAGCAACCCCTTATCTCTTGAACCATGACCCTGGCATGGTTCTTGCAGTACAAATTAATCTGCCGCTCCAAGGAGAAGATTTCTTTCCTCCCCACTGACTTTCAGCTGGTCACTGCTCTTGTGGTCTTGCTGTCTTGTAATAATGAAAACTAGAAATAAGTGTCCTTTCAGTGCATGCACTCAAGTCTACAGTTATTGTTTTATTTACTGTCACTTCACCTTCAGTGTCCTGCTCTCTTGTCCTGATATTCTTGTTTTATCTCTGTGCACTCTCAAATCAAAATGGAGTGTTATGCTAATCCATGCATTTAGTGAGAGCACACAAATATATGTGGATGCTAAAGGGCCTTCAGTTTAGTTCAGGACAAAAGAAACAGTGATTGGTGTAAATTCTGAAAACCACAGCAGTGGGCAAGTCTGGCAACTGACCATCCACCAAGAGTTTGCAGTCTTTCCTGAGTGTTCCTTGAACCCTCATCCACAAACTTTGAGGTTGCTCTCTCTTTCAGATGAAGGTCTGGGGTCAGCATTGGTGAATCCCACAGCAGGAGGAGGAAGGAAAAAGAAACAGACACAACATGACCTGATGACCTGGAAGTTATGCTGAGCAGGACACTGAGGACCTACTGGAGATGAATCTATGGGAGAAGGAAGCAGCAGAGTTGAAGTCAAAAACCAGTAAATGACTGCTGCTGTCTGTGTGACTGCAACTGTTACTGAAGCAGCAGCAGCAAGAGTGGGAATATTTCCCAGGTAGTAATCAATATAGTAAGTGCTAAAAGAACTCTTGTGCTGTTATGTGCTTGGTCACCTCAGATGGAATTGCAGGGAGATACTGGGGGCTTTCCCTTTGAGTCCCATACAGCCTCTGCCATGTACAACCCCAGACAGATTTACAAGTGCAAAAATTAAGATTGGAAGTACAAGTTTACTGCAGCTACATCTGAATGTGATCCATTTCCTTTGCATTTTTCTGTTCATAAATCCGTTATCTGAGCAGACTCTTATGCTGTTATGCTCACAACACTGTCCCAGACAATTAAAAAATCATGGAAACTGTGATAAATGAAAATGTCTCTTGATGTTTTTTGTACTTTAGATCCTTCTGTTTTCTCGCTATGTGGTTGAGAGTTCTGTTGCTTGCAATTTCTCTTCCTTAGTTCAGCACCCTATTCATGTGAAAATTTTCCTTTTTTTTTTTTTTTGACAATTTGTGCTTCATAATATTTTGTTTATTTTATTTAGAAGGAACTGAAAGCAAACAATAAGTTTCTTGGTTGAAAGAAGGGTCCAGTAACTCCAGCAGGGACTAGTCTTGGTCATTTGGTGGCAAGCTGCCAAGTCAGCAAGCCAAAAAGTATCTCTCTTTAATGTAGATAACTGAATTCTTAATGAGAGTTTGTAAAAATCACCTTTACTACAGAACTGATATGATTTCCCTGCTGCACCAACCTTTTCTCCTTCTTCTTCAACTCACACCCCATCTTTTCCTCCTTGTAGTTTTATTTCATTGGCTTTCTGAGGTGTGGGCCAGTGACAGTCTTTCAATGTACCTTTTCCACATGTCAAACGGTCTTACACGTTTTAACTTATAGGTCCTTATTTGCTTTCCTTAAAGCAATTCTTAAGTAAGGTCAGATAAGTTTGCAGCACTATTTATTTCTGCATGGCTTTACCTTAACTGGTTAGTCAAATCACACCCCTACAATTCAAGGAGAGGTGAGTCAATTCTTTATTTCTGTTCATTTGACCTTGCCTGCTACTGAGATACACAGAAGGTCGCTTTAAGTCCTACCAGGAGCACACATTTTGGCATAGGCACCATGCAATTTAATCCATAAGGAATGTAAGTTCCAGAAGAGTTGCTGAGCCTCCAGGAAGAATGTGAAGGATAAAGGAGTTGGAAGAATAGTAGGGAGGTAAGGAGGTTGGTTGCCACATACTCCTAAACAGTACTCCACATCAGAGTCTGAATTGCCCTCGGAAGGCTTGGCTGACTATTCAGTGAGAGCAAGCCCCTGTATCAGCACTCGGCTTAGGATGCACGAGGTTCGTGTGAATACCTGCTCACTTCCCCTCTGCTCCTCGTGCCCCTTTAATAAGGAGAAAATTGATTCCCTGTTTCTGAACAAAGGTCTGTAGCTGGGAGAGCGCATGGTCTCCCTGGCTGAGTAACAGCTGGGGAAAAAATGAATAGACCATATGCTGGGAGAGCAGCCGCCAGAACATTGGTACAAAGCTGTGGACCACTGCCAAGCCTTGCAGCTAAAGCCATGGCAGCCAAGATGAGGGGTGGAGGGAGAGTGTTCAGAAACACAGTCAGGGACCCTGCACTGGGTTACTTTTAGGAACTGCAATGTGTAAATCCTGAATGAGACAGAAAACCTGCTTGTTTTCAGACAGGTCCTTGAAAAGGAAAGTAATTTACCCAGGTGGCCCTGAATATCTTTGCTAAAACTTGCCTAGTTCCCTTATGCTTTCCTCTTTTTTTCACCTGTCTGATGATATTCGGGAAAGCCTAGACCATTACAGAATTTTCTCCGAGGGAATCAATGGCTCCTGATTTCTTTGTTTCACCTTTTCCACCTTTGCTTCCCTTTCTCCAGAAGCAAGTTTTACTGTTTCTCTGTCATCTGGGCTCACTGACAGGATGAGATCTGCTCAGGGGTACATCCTAAACAGCTGTAACAATACTGCAGCCTCTGGAAGAAGAGCTTAGTTTGTGAAGACTTCCATGCAAAACAAATCAGTCGGCAATATTTTCACTCTGAAATTTTTTCCCTCCTACCCGTAAACTGATTATATACGCCAGTCTCTTCCAGGCCCAGAGAGGATGCCCTTGGTGGTGATGTATAATTTTATTAGAAGTGGACTGGAGAGCTATAAATGATGCACTCGCTGAGGCTCTGTGAGAGAAGTAAGGTGGGAACACCAGCAACCCTCAGGGAGAAAAAAGAAACTCAGACCTGGACCTGAACTGGAAGCCCACAAACTGTGGGTCACAGCCAGTTTTTTCATGTGAAATACCAGTGTGAGCTGGGATAGTTGGGAGCTGCTGGCCCATTCTATACTTTGGGCTAAGTTTGTATTGGGTACTATACACCTGATCAGTCGTAGTCTGTGCAGGTATAAGTCAATGACCACATTGATAAGTGGAGAAACAAAATAGAATATTGGCTAAGTTTTGGTTTAAAAAAAAAAAGGAAGTTCTAAAGTAGGGCAATTCTTTACAAAAGAATATATGGATATATGTTTTAAAACCACACTTCAGCTTTCTAGTAAGAATCACACTCATTATATTCTAATTAAATTTATTTAATCACACTCTTCCAAAACTTTTTACTCTAAAACAGGGTACCTGCTTAGACACACCTAAGCAAAAATAGTGAAACAGTTCACATTAATTGATTGTGACTGATTTAAGTGAAATCTAATTGCCTACGATGCTGATACTTATTTGTCTAACAAACCTAAATGAAAGCAATTGGGAAAAAATCCTTATGCGGTGTTTTACACCTTGTCGGTTCTTCCCCTGTAATTATTCATTTTAGATTCTAGATATCCAGTTCAGTGTAACTTGTCATATATTGGCTTATAATGTTTAAGGGGAAAAATAAATGAGAATATACTTCTGGAATGGCAGCGATATCTACCAAATTTCTTTTTAAATATGCGCAGCAAAATGGATTGTTAAAAATAATCCCCTGGGGATGGTGCCTCTTTTGTCAGTTTTCTACCAGAGTGCATCCTGCTCTCTGACAGAAAATTGCTCATTAATCTCCAAGGAATGACCAGTTTTTCAAAACAGTCACTCAGCTATGCTGCCACTGTTAATTTTTAAGCATTATGGATGCCATTAATTGCCTGATGTGGTTGATAACAACAGTAATCCTTTTTGAATGGGACATTAACTCCAAAACAAGTCATTAGTTTTTGTCCACATACTGTAATTAACACTTACCTTCCAGGAATTCACAGGAATTGCAAAGGCCACATGTCACTGGAGATTTGGCAACTCTGTCTAATATGTATATTTAGTCTTGAGATATTGTGGTGGGGTGGGTTTTTTGGTAATCACCCTTTTACTAGCAGCACTTTGCATTCTGAGTGGTGTACATAGTAAAGGTAAGGGATCTGATCTGCAATTTCAGCCCGACTAGATTTTTCCCTTCTTTTTTCCCTCCAGCTTTTTTTTTTTTTTGCTTCCTGAAATAGGAGAAAGGAGTGTATGCCTCAAATTGCTTCTTCTCAGATGTGTGAGATAGCACCATGTCTGGCCACCCAGCAGGGACGCATTGAGCCATCTTTTCGAGCAGAGCAGAGGAAGTCACTGAGTGTCTTTAACGGGAAGCTTAAGGACTGGTTGGGGTGGAAAAGATAAGAGACAACATATTTTTATTATCTCATACACAGCATACTTTGTCCTTGCAACCTCTGCTCATGTCCACTACATCTCACCCCAGCGGGTGCTGAAATGAGTGGTGAAAAAAGGGAATAGTTAAGCATCATGGAAAGGAAGAAACTAGAACTGGAGCTGCTTAGATGTGACTTTTTTGAAGTAAATACATTATTTAAGCTTTAAGGGAGACATGGAGGGTTTAGTTTGCAGTGTCTGTTCCTCACTGTGATACTTTTCTTGGTGAAAGGTGCAGAATTACAGGTGACTGTGCATGTATGTGCAGATATGTGCTTCTAATTCATTGTGGTATGACTTTCGACTTAATTCATTCAATTTTACAGCATAGGACTAAACTTAGCGTGTTGAAGTACACACACATGGGCAGAAGGGAGGAAGAGCAAAAAATAGATTTGGTTTTATATTTAAAAAACCAGTTCTTTCTTTGCTCTATGTTTAAAAAAAACCACAAAATGCAAGTAAAAAACCAAAACAAACCCAACAAATCTAACCTGCAATAGAAACCTCTAGTAAGTCTATTTAGTTGAGATTTTTTTTAAGCACTACA
This sequence comes from Mohoua ochrocephala, assembly GCA_013398855.1. NCBI lineage: Eukaryota > Metazoa > Chordata > Aves > Passeriformes > Acanthizidae > Mohoua > Mohoua ochrocephala. The sequence goes on along the minus strand of VZTA01008770.1, from coordinate 67,996 downwards.
AGATTTAAGATATATGCTGTCCCAGAAAACCTGAGAAGTTTGTGCTTCTAGGCTGCTAAAGCATATTTGATATGCCTGTTTATATTGGATTCTTTGTATTGGATTCACTGGTAGCTTAGCTCAAATTGAAGCACAGCTTTGGTTTATCATTCCTCCAGGACTATAATGTCAGCTACTGACAAAATCTCCAATATTTTCTGTTTCAGGAATGTGCTTTTTCAGAGCTGTGTTTGGTGGTATCAAAGGGCACTTCCCAGTGGCAGCTTCTGCTGGTTGAGAAATTAGTAACCTGGAGATGCTCATAAGTCTTGCCTGCTTTGCTCAGAGATAGCAAACACTCAGGCAAAATTACACACAATAATGCTCCCTGCAGACAGTCCAAGGAAGGCACTGGAATTTCCTAAACCTGCAGCAAAAATGCAGCTTGCTTAAACATGTCTTGCTTATCTAACTCTTCTTTATCTAGTTGCTCCCATACTCTGGCCTACGGGTCTTTTCTCCTCTCTGTCCCACTGCTCCCCCCAACAATTTTCCTAATACCATGGAGTGTGTAGAAAAGGCAGGTATGAAGTCTCACTACACATACAAATGACATTTGTAAGGTCATGTGTGTAATAGTCTTGGGCTGATGTGGTTGTCTAGGAGTGCTTTATATTTTCTCTACATGTGCAAGTATTACAGAATTTGTAGTCCCCCTTTTTGAGTACATTTTACCTCTTCTAGATTTTGGGCATCTTGCATTATTTTGACCCATAGTTTTCTAAGCTTTTTTTCAGCTGGGGCTATATTCTTGTTGTTTAAAAATATTTTGAACCATAAAAATGGCAGAGGTGAAGAATGCTAACACTTGAGTCAATACAACAGCATAAAGTTAAAAGAGAGAGTGCATTTCACTTAGATCAGAAGGATTTTGGATTTCAGACTTCATTTATCCAAATTTTTAGGGGTTTCTCATGGCATTTACTGTAACAGCCATTTGGACTAGTATATATGTGCCATGCACTCTAAATTATACTGGGAAAGATTTAAACTCTATGTATTTAAAACTATGGAGCCAAATGTAACAGGGTTTGATAAGAACTTATATTAAGTAAATGGCTGGCCCAGGAAGACCATTTTCACCTTGTGATGATGAGAATTGAATATTGGCTATTGTTATTGAATATGAGGGTAGAGTTAAGTTTGTTGACAATAGAATTAATATAAAGACTCTATGGTCAATTAAAAATGTGCAGGTACACCTTTGTAGCTGAAAGTCATTTGTCTGCATCAGTGTTAATGTTTTTTTGAAGAAGGTGCTCAGCTCTAAATAAAATCTTTAAGGGATTATTTTCAGATTAATTGACTGGAGCTCATGAAAAGAGACTTTGTTTATTTTATGGATTTATAGGCAATTTATTTAAAATAGTCTTTTTATAAGTGGGCCAGTAGATCATAGTAAACCATAAGAGAAATATTAGTTTTCTTGCTTCTTCTTTTATTCTGGAGGAGATGTGTGACTCACTGTCTTTGGTAAATGAATTTATGTTTTTTTCCAGGTAGATTGCAGCTTGCAAAAGGGACAATAAAGGTATTTGGTAGGATATCCATTCCATCTTTTCTTTAGAAATTTATTGAGAAAAAGTTTGAAGTAAAGAAAAATGGAAAAACATTTGGCACTGAAGTGGGGAAAACCTGAGTGGATGTAGTGAAGCTGAGTAGACAACATTTTCTTTGGAGGTGGTGGAAGGTACCAAAACAAGTCTTTCTCACCCAGTGGCTGCTGAGCCATTGGGTAAGTAAATGGAGGATATGAACATAGGGTTGTCCCTCAATAAATTTTGGAATTGTTTAGCAGGTGTCTGAAAACAAAGCAATTTATTTTGATTTCCAAAGTTGAAGGAAACAGCATTTTCTTCCTGCCCTGGTTAAATAATTGAAAAATACTCAGTTGAAGTTGATCTGAGTCTGTTTTATTTTTCAGTTTGCAACTAACTAAAAGAGTTCACTTGTCACTTGTTTTTTCACAGACTATCACTTTCTTGGTGGATGCAAGTTGTAAAGACATCCACGGGTTTACAGAGTTATTCTGGACATGTTTGCATATCCATGCATAAACCTAGAAAAATGACATTTGAGATAGCTGCAACAATAAAAGAGAAAAACATCTAGCCTGTATTTACCATTACAGGTTCCATCAATAATACCATCTGTATCAAACTGAAAGAGGCAATGGCAAGAATGGCTGAGCCCATGCTTGCCTTCCTTGCCCGACTTCTATGTCTGTTTTAGAGAAGCTGAGATGTTAAGGCAATTACATTGTTCCAATTTTCCTTCTTAGCTCGAAGGAGCTTTCACATGCAGCAGCACCCCTCGGCTCCTTTCATATTCTGTGAGGTAGCAAATAACATGGATAGTTTGTGTTTTGACTTGGGAATTGGTTTTTCTAATCTTTTAAGGGTAGTCAGCATCAGCAAGTGACGTGAAGGTAGGAGGATTTTAGAGCAACTGCAGTGACAGCACAAGGAACATCAGTCAGTGTGGAACTTGTGATGGGACGACTGCAGAACAATTGTAACTCAAGGTTTCAGTAGCCTCAAGTGCAAGTCTGTTGAGGACATACTCTTCCAAGTCCACAAGGAAGGGAAAATGACAGCAAGGATTTTAGGAGTCTGGCAGAAGATAGACTGTGGTGAGAGGCTAGGAGGACTAGTCTGCTTCATGAGGTCAGCTTGATTAAAGAGGTTTTATCAGGAGTATTCATTCTGCTGAATAAACAGAGTAGGTACAAGTTTCTGTAGAAGGGGAGAGTTGTGGGATTGGAGGGCTGTGGATTTGATGGGAGAGCTGAGGTTGTCGCAGGGCACTCCCTGTAATTCCACATCTGTAGGGCTTGATAGTTCCACTGACCCTGGCAGGAGCTCAGAATCTGCATCACTTTTCAGGATTTTTCTTGCAGCAGCTAGGTTGAGCATGTGAGAACATGAGCTCAGTGCTGCAGACAATGTTCACAAGTCTGACTTGACACAAGAAAGCACCTGCCCAAGTATTTAGATCATGCTGGAGTTAAGGAGATTTGAATCCAGGTTTAAAATTAATCACATACTTAGGCCTGTTGCTAAAGAGGAATGAACTTAAGCGTTTGCTGAATTGGGGCCCAGAAGCAGTAAAAGGCTCTTTTACTGCTTTTGTTCTTTTAGAATTGGCTATTCTTGCAGGGTGCGTAGCCACCACTGACAATTACAAGAGAAGGGGTGGCAGTTCAGAAGCCAAACCACACACCTTCAGCCCCTGGCATCAAACACCGAACTGAAACACTGAAAAGAGCAAGGGGGTGGCTCACTCCTTCCTAACCCCTGACTGTATCATTAGGGTGGTAATATTATTTGAGCCTAATGTATCATAAGGAAACGGTTTCATTGTTATCCAGTGGAGCCCCATCACGATGCTGTGGTGACTGAGGCTGTAATGAGGACCTCTAAGATTTCAACGGCAAAAGGGATTCATTGCTAGTCCATGACCTCACGATGAAATCATTACAATGAAGTCAGAGATATGAAGTTATTATGGAAAAACGATTTCAGAGCAAGTCTATAAGGACCTTTTTGACAGCACCATTATGAAGCCATTACAATGTAAGGTTATGATGGTAAAATGGTTTCAGTGAAACCCTATTATGGTTTAAAAACAGCCTAAATGGTGTCAGTGAAACTTATTCTGCCTTCTAAAACCTAAAGTTAAGCAGACCTCTGTTTCTAAACAAAAACATGTGATTCTGACTTTCATTTTCTCTAATAAAGGTAGCTTTATTTCTCTAATAAAGGTGACATACCTCAAAAATGAATTAAAATTCCACTTCCACTCCCAGTCTAGGATTTTGAGTGACATCTAAAACTGACTGTCAAAGTAAATAGTATATTTCAAAGTGAGTAAAAATCTCACCACCTAAGACTGGCATCTCATCAGTAAAGATGGCTACTGTTTATCTGGTTAAAAATCTAGCCTATTCTAATCATCTGCTACATCACCGGTGGTGAAATGGAATGAAATGCACATTTAAAAATTGGTCTGTGTTTTCCACCTCACTATGAGATAATTAGAATAATATTTCCACAGAGGAACATGCCTCTGAAGTATCTCTGTTCTTATCACATGGAAATTCAAATCTTTCTTGTCAGTCCTGTTTAGTTTTCAATTAATAACTGCATACTAGATGTTCAAAGAGTTCAGTTAGGGATGGTCTGATAGCACAGGGACTTGGATGTGGGACTCCTTGGAACTTGTGGTATTTACATGTCCACTGGCCATTCAGGAGGGAATGTTCTGGGCCACAAGAACGTAAAGTGTATCCTAAGGTAAAGAAGTATTTTATTGAAATGAAAGATTTCTGAAAAATGTTCCAAGTTTGACAAATCTGCTTTTTCCCTCCACTCTACATCAAGACAAAAGAGAAAAAAAGAATTCAGTGCAAGTTTTACATGTGCTGGAGTATTGCTTCAAAACGAGTTACTTAGGTGGGAGCTTTCTTTTTGCTCCTCGCTCAACATCTGTGTGAAATGATCTGGCAAACTTTCATAGAGGTCCATTATTTTTATTACTAAACCACACTGTCAGGTGTGAATCCCTGTCAATAGTAGTTGGTGTGTCTTTCTAAGACTGCTTGAAGTATGCTCATTTGGGTTTTATGTGTCTTTATCTCTGGAGACTGTCACCCCTGAGCACACATTTTTGGATAGAAGGGCCAGGATTCTCTTTGGCTACTGAGGAATCCCATTCCTTTGCAAAAACTGTGATTGAAAGCAAAGCATTGAACAAGAAGTTTCCTCTTGAAAAGCAATCTCAGTGGTTTACAGCAATCTGAATTACACTTTTTGCATCTCCTTTGCAAAGACTTTTAGTGGATGCTCACTTCTTTTTTTGAACATGTGCCGTTTCTGTACAGTGACAGCAACAGAGTTAGATTAACAAATGAAAAATGAGCTCTATATTTCCCATTTCAGATAAAATAGAAATTATAGATTTTTAAAATTATTTTGGTGTTAAAACTACAACTCAGCTATCAGTTCATCAGTGAAATAGAAATCATCATATACTCCAAAGGATGTATTTTTTTCTTCTGGTACATTGTAAACTAGGAATAAATAAGGCCTCCTACATTTGGTAAGGACAGCTATGCAATACTTTAGAAACATGTAATATCCCAACATCAGGTGTCTCAGATTCTGCCGTGCTCATTCTTTTTGACTTCTTAATAAGTTCAAAACCTTTTTGATGTCCTTTGAACAGTATTATCAATCTCTGTTATCTGTGGTAATGAGGAGGTTATTCTGTAGACTGGTATAAATTGGGTATTACAGGTACTGTACAGCATATGGCAGAGAGAGTCCTCTGCATATGTCTGTATACTGCCAGCTTAGGTCTGCCATTGATAAAATTGAGCTTGCAGTGATAGTTCTTCCTGGACTCAGTCATTCCTGTTGATTAATTGGATGCCCATATCACAGTCCCAGTGAGGCAGATGCTGGGAGGCTGTACTGCCTCAGGCACTGTTCGGCACAGACACTGCTTCTGTACATCCATGTCATGCAGCATCCAAGATAACGTGAAAAGCCAAATGCAGCAAAACATAGGATGGATGGGCTGATCACCTCTTCAGGTCATGCTGCTATGAACAGGTCACAGTCCTTGCCTGAGAGCAGATGCCTGAGACCTATAAAGATGCTTTTCAGACACTTTTCCCTCCTCACCCTCTGTGGGCAGTAGCCTTACAGAATGGGACTTGCCAAAGGAATGAAGCCTTGGTTTCAGTTTTAGCTCAGATGAGAGAATTCACATCCCATATCTCTTTCTGTCTCTGAAGAGTGCCAAGTAACTCGGTGCAGTACCTGTGCAGTCTCCCCATGCTCTTGCACTGGGCTGCTGCAGTGGATTTGCATCTGGCAGGGCTTGTGGGGGACAAGAAGGAAGGTGGACATCAGGCCTAGACATAAATCTGCCCGTAGATTGCAGGTGATGGAGATGCATCATCACACTTCTGTGATCGGTCAGTATATCGCTACCCTGCCTTTTCTTTGCTGCATCCAGCTGATGGGCTAGTGGCAAAAATTGTTATTAGTCTTTTACATTTTATTATGCTTTTTTACTGTTGCAGGGTCATCCATCACTCCTTGTCCTCTTTTGCTTCCATGATGACTTATCTTTTTTTTTCCCTCTAAAAGCCATTAATGAAGATAATAATTAGGATCTGTCTCACTAAATACATTTACCCTTAGAAAATTCTGTCACCTCTCTCTTTTTGGCTTGGTAGTATCCCTTTTAAACGAACCTGGAAGAAAATGCAGATGAAGTGAAATCACTGTGTTAACCAGCGTTACAGACTTCACAACCATCCGTCCATATATACATTTCAATTTGAAGAACAATTTCCCACATGATACTGAAATCCATATGTTAGATGACTACTTTGCTTGAAAACAAGAACATTGTAACTCTTTTGAAAAATAGTAGACTCCATTCCAGTTATGATTACTTTTCTATCAATTTCTTTGTTCATGACTTAATGGAATATTGTCTTGATGCCATGTTTGACCATTATAATTTGACTAATATTTTTCTATGACAAGTAGGATAAATATAACTAATGATTACTTTATAAAGGTTGGTTGGGGGTGAGGTAGGCAGAGATTGCTATATAATGTAAGAAATCGTTAAAAAAAATTTCAGAAGGAAGTAATAATATCTCTACTTGATGGGTCAGTTCTTAAAACATCTGATATAATTTAGTAGAATTTACAGCAATTTCTGTTCAAATGCTAAGTACCATAAGCATACATTACTAGAAGAGAATTACACAATGGTTTGTGTTGGAAGGGACCTTAATGATTATATAGTTCCAACCCCTCTGCCATGGGCTGGGACACCTTTCACTAGACCAGGTTGTTCGGGGCCACATCCAACATGGCCTTAAACACTTCCAGGGATAGGACATCCACAACTTCTCTGGGCAGCCTGTTCCAATGTCTCACCGCCCTCCGAGTAAAGAAGTGTTTTCTAATATCTAACCAAAACCTACTCTCTTTCAGTTTGAAGCTATTCCGCTTGTTCTGTCACTACATGCCCTTGTAAAAAGTCTCTCTCCGTCTTTCTTGCAGACTCCCTATCTGACAGAACTTCAGATTTCCCAAGTTTCCAAAGTCTTGATTCTTTGCTTTTTTTTTTCATAATTATTGTTACGTAGAAATAACTTCAGAGAGTTTGTTATCTCTGTCTCTCTCTAACACATGTGGTGGTTATGCTTTCCTGTGTATCTTGCAATCCTACTGGATTCATGGATCTTTCCTCGGTGGACCACAGATTACTTCCAGCTGAGACACCTGTTATTCTGTCAAGACATGCAGAGGGATGGTGACCGTCCCCATCCTTTTGTAACACATACTGTCATGATGAAGCAGTGTACTGAAGGCTTTGGATGTGTCCTGAGTCACCACAGTTTAAGAATGTACTTTAGACAAGTATAGAAAGTTTAAAGACTTAGTTAATGGAAACTGGGCGTTATGAATTCTCTTTGTATTCTTCTTACTTGCTTTGCTATAATGTTAGCACACTAATACCTTGTTCAATGACAACGGGTATTCAAATCTGCCATTTGTGGCTCATCTGCAGTAGATTTTTTTCTTTCAGTTCTCAAGTAGCAGCAGATTAAGGGTAAAAAAAAAATTTTAGCTTGCAACAGACACATGGGGAGAATCTAACCTTTACAAACATGAAAAGGACCGTCAGCCAATTAGCTGTTGGTTATTAAAAAGTCAAATTCTTTGTTGAACACAAATCTATATCATTTTGAAAAGCATCAAAAGACTGGAGTAAGGAGCCATCATTATGTTAATGCTATCAAATAGCTTTTGGGGAAGAGAAAGAGCATATATTGGATTCTTAGAGCCACAATCACACATAACGCACATGATACACATCAGAAATGGTACACAACATCCACATCATACACCTCTTCTTCAAGTCACATCCTGATCTGACATGTATCAAATGTTTCTCTACATATTTTAATGACCATATTGTACTCTAATAGAGTGATTCTAAATGCATTTGCAAATTACATTAGCAAGGGGAGAAAAAACTCTTTGCTTTATACACAAGTTCTTTGTGCATTTGGTATGGCAGTGATTCAGAAACACACCTCGAGTACTAAATTTACAGTGAAAAAAAATCTTTGAATATATAAACATTTCTCTTGCTACATCACGGTAATGCTATAGTATTCTTTAACTAATTCTTCTCTGAATATTAGCCTGTGTAGAGGACAAAAGGCGTATAAGGATGTTTCAGAAAGTCCTTATTTCACAGCAAAGTTCTATATGGGTTTTTCCTTTTCCAATTTCCCAACCCGTTTTCTCTTCCCAAAGGATCAAAAGGGTGTCCTCTTGAAAACCAGGGCAGTAAATATCCTGTTGCAGAACTGAGCTCTGTACAAATTCTTTGAAAGAAGCCATGGCATAGAAAATGCTCATTGCATTGGTTTAACAGAATCACAGAGTGCATCAGGTTGGAAGTGGGTCATCTGGTCCGACCTCCCTGCTCAAGAGGGATGTCAGGATTTTAAAAGCACAGTTGCTTGTCTCAGACACAGTTAAGGCCACAGAATGTGTCTCACTGTGAGCTTTCTGGAATAGCAGAAACACCAAGGATTTCTTTCCACTTTTCCCAGTTCCTGAAGTAAAACCTGAAGTGTCAATGGCAATTGCTTGCAGCTTTGTTCTCCTGTTATTCTAGCTCTTCTTGAAAAATCTAAAAAAAATCCAATCTCTGGGGATGTTATCTAGGAGAAGTCAAAACTGATGAATTATGGAAACCAAAGAGATATTTCTCACTCATACATTTGAATTCTTCCTTTTCAAACTGCTCTGATTTATTTCTATCATTCCTTCCTCATCTCTTTTTACAAGCTGAAGTATCTTATTTTATGTAAAATATTGTCCTACGGAAGACTTCCCATATGATAATCTTTCTGTTGCCCTACACTCTTTTACAGACTCTAACTTTTTACAGCCTCTAACTTTTCTTTCTTGGGATGACCAGTACAGGGTCCAGTCATCAAAATGTGGGTACACCAGGTATCAGCACTATGGCTTTATGATGTTTCCTATTTTCTCGCTACACCTTTCCAATTAATTCCCTTTTTAATAGCAGCAGCTTTACTTTATTACTCCAGGCCACTGAGCTGTCAGAGAACTATCCTAATTTCTTTTTATACAATGCAGTATTTCACCGAGGAACTTGTTGATGCAGCCTAGTACAAATACCACAAATTTACATGGATTTAAAAAATAATTAAAGAAATCCATGGCAGAAAAATGAATAAATGGCTATTAAATAACAGAAGGTTATGTTGCTGGTTCAGGAGTTTCAGGCATCGCAGTGTCAGGAGACGGGAGAGTATGGTGGGAAAAGACCATTAACTTCCTTTCCATGCTTCTCTCTAAGCTTTTGCTATCGGCCTCAGTCCGGCAGAAGTTTATGCAAGGTGGACCTGGCTCAGACAGGCCATTGTTATGCCGTATTCTTCAGCAGCAGTAGTTAATATGTAGACCTTTAACATATTACTGCTAGTTTTCCCATGCTGATGATTTTGCATTTGTCAGTGTTGCAGTTCAGCTGCCAACCCATTTACTGAAGACTAGAGATCTTTTGAAAGCCTCTGCTGTAGGGTTAGTGAACCTATCTCATCCTGAAGCTTTGTTACTATCAGTGATCTTATACAGGCTGTTTACAGGTATATTGAGCAGTGCAGGCTCCATTGTAGCTCCCTGGGAGACTGCCCTACTCAAATTCCTACAGTGTGAACTTCCTTTTATTCTTGATCATTTTCCCTCATTGTTTAAAGAATAATTTATATATGCAAGGTGTGTGGCAGTTTAGTTTCTTTAAGAGACTCTGCAAACGGGTGTCTTCAGGCCTTTTTGTATAATCTTGCTCTACCTGCTCATTGCTCCTTCAAACTACTTTAACTGGTTTGTGAGAAATGACTCCCAGTAAAAAAGTCAATTAGACACTTACCTGTTGCATTTGAACAGGTGTCCTAATTCTATGCTTTCTTCTCAGAGTAACCACTTTACCTAGCATGAAGGTTTGTATGTGCAGTTTCCACTTCCTCTGAGATCTCTGAAAAAATTAGCACCATGTTTCAGTGCCAAAACTAATGTAGATTTCCAATTACAACTCAGTACCCAGATTTTGAAGAAGGTGTGAATGAGTACAGTCTGGGTTGGCTCTTCTGTACCTCCCTCTGCTGACCCTTAGCCTTAAAGTGATTCTTTAACATATTCCCCCTGCAGAGTAGGGCTGAAAGATGGAAAACTTTTCTATAATGAACAGTAATACAAAACGTTCATCTAACTAGTCTGTCATGGTCTTGTCATCTTTTACCTTGCCCTGACACTTTGGTGATGACCGAGTGACCATTGGCAAGGATTCTGCATTGGGAAAGAGGTATTTTTTCATGCTCTTTATGCCTTTGACAGGTGCGCCTTTAATCTTTTTGGCTTTCCTTATGGCTGTTCTATCTTTATATGTCAAGTTTCTTCTATTTCCCCTTTTCCTTATTTCCTTATTGAGACAAAGATTCTATTTTCAGCAGGCTGTCTTCTCACTGCCCATTTCTAATTATACATGTTGGGCTGAGGGAAAAAGTCTTTATCAATCTCTTTGCTTTCCAGTGTGCCTTCACAGTGATGTCTTAAAACAGTTCCCATTGCCATTTACAAGCATTTTACCCTTTAGCTGCTTAATTTTTTTACCTTCATTGGACTTCTTTGTTTCTGTGAAGTTCTCTATCTAATCTCAATGCTGTTAGACTCATGGGGGTTTTTTTTTTCTTTTTCACTCTTATAAGGATGCTGACGTTCACCCTGGTATTATAGAATATATCTTTGGCAGTGACTTCCTAAACTGAGTCACATGCCTTGTCCAGGACTACCCTAAGGTTTGTTTCTTTTTCGTAACAAGCATTGGGCAGAATTTCAGTCGATGACAGTGTTTGGTCAGGTGACTGCTGCAAAGTTTGTTTCAGAGAGTGAGGACAACAAATGATGTCCGGGCTGGTTCAGTACCTAAACAGTGGGTACAGAAGGACTGACTCTGTTGTGGTCTGCAGTTGTCCTGGTCATCTTTGGAGGATGGTCCAATGAGGGTTGTCTTAATATCGGCAAGTGACTTATTTCCTCACTGTGCTGCTCTGCATTCTTCAGCAGTCGCCATGCCAGCCCTGCATGTGATGAATACCGAAACCACATTCGGAAGCTGTGCCTAGTTCAAGAGCTTTAAGCTATTCATCTTTGCTGTAGAAGTAAGCCTTTTTGTCCTTAGGGTCTACAAACCTGGTGCTCTGGCTGTGGCCATTGAAGGAACATAGTTCCTCACCGCTACAGAACTGTAACAGTTTTTTACCCTTTCAAACGTAGAGGATATTGTGACTTCTACTCAAAAATCTGTTATTGGATTGTCCCCTGTCTTGGATTATTCCCTGGCACACAAAAGGCAGGACCTTTTATGGCACTGTGTTTTCTGGATCAGGAAACATCTTTTATGGGTAATTGGACATCACTTAATAAGAATCATTGCAAATGCATTATTGTAACACCCTCTACTGCATCCTTTTGACCTTACTTACATCATGCATATTTATTCTTTCTGCTGATACAAGTATTAACCTCCTATCTTGCATTAGAATCGTATATTCATCCACTACCTGGGTGTTGTGATGGGTGAACCACCAGCACTGGTTGCGGGGGGGGCCGGAAAACCAAGGGAGCCCCACGGCTGGGTCCAAGAAACCCCCCTCTGGGATTGTTGTAAAAGTTTCTCCCATTGACTCTTATGAATATTCATGTACCCTTGCAAGATGTAACCAAAGCCCCCATTCCTGCCCCTCTGTTCCCATCAGTTGGTTTTGTATTACCCGCCCCCTTCTCCCTCTCTCCCCACTGGCTGTTTTGTATTACCCCGCTCCTTCAGGACTCCCATATAACCCCCAGCCTAACAGAAGTTCGCCCTCTTGGTTCCTGGGACACTGATGCGGGACCTTCTCTTCCCTGGGGTCCCGCCCAATAAAATCTTCGGTTGTCCAGCCAAGAGCCACCTCCTAAACCTCTGGAGGCGCCTGAACCAACGATGCGTGGGGTGGTTGCTGGCCACCATCGCCCTGGGTGGGGAACAGCTGGCTAGCAGGGGTCTGGCCCCGCCCGGGACCCCTCATGGAAGGGATCCTGTGGAACACGCTGCAGCTGCTCTCACCCAGCACCACAGAACCCGCGCTAAGCGCATTACCTGGGAAACAGAGAGAGGGGGAAAGAGTGATGCAGGAGAGAGGGGCTTTTAGTATTCTGTAGCTGAGCTGTCTGATGTAATATGTTAGAGAATATAGGTGCCAGTAATGTGCAAAGAGCTTGAAAAATGACCAGACAGTGCCAAGCCCACAGTGCCTGTTGTCAGGAGGGCTAACAGTGTAATAAATCAACCTGTCTTGTGTCAAGGGTCATGTAGTGTGATGTTCAAAGCTGTTTGGCCAGCCTGATCCAGACAGGCATATGCTATTCATTTCCGAGCTGTTAGCGCTATTACTAGAGCCGTGCTACGGCAGTGTCTGCCCTGCGCTGCTTTGGGCTTTAAGTCAGGGAGAGTCCAAAGGAGAAAGTATCTGGGAGAAGGGAATGAATGAAGCGCTGCTTAGTTTCAGGTCTTATGCTTCTCCTGTAATTATTTTTACTAGGCACTACTGGGAAGAGCATGGAAAACTGCCTGCCAGATAGGTTCTTCCCATGCCTTTTGTGTAGGACAGTGACGCTTAACCTGTTCCAGTTGGATGAGCCATACAGGCCCACAGGGGCAGATGGGAGCAACAGTCAGTGTCTTTCTCTGTTCACTTGACCACACACTTACAGAAAATGGACAGAACATGTCCCGTTTTGAGTAAGTGGATATCAAGCAAAATACAACTAAATGATCCACTCCAATCCCATTTCCTGCACATTTTGTCAATTGTGTTTCTTACTTGTAGGTCTCATTCCTGCTGTGCTTTTCACCTCCATTCTGTCATGTTTAGATGGGCTCGAGGGAGGAAAATCTGCTCCTAGCCCTGCTGAGATAGGAGGGGCCTCTTCTCATCTGTCGTTTCCTACCCCAGTGTTTGTAGGGCTGGATAGGTACAGGCAAGCTGCAGTAGGCATTTCAGGCCAATCTGAAACATCCTATATTCAGGAGCTTTAATTAGGCTTGCTAGCTGGGAATATGCAGGGAGAAAGGTTAAGGCAGCAAATCAGGCTAATTACAGGCTGGAAGTCCCAGGAGTTCAGGTCAAGTGATCTTCCGTGGCCTTAATCTCCGAGAAAGAAGCTGTTAATGCCGCGCTGTCTCTGCCAGTGCTGCAGGGCTGCTGGTTTTCAAGCCAGGCACGTGGTGACTTCCCAAAGGGCCATTCTGCCCTGGGTACCCACGAGGCAGGCCAAGTTACAAACCTGGGTAAGCTGGGTCACAAATTAGTATTTCCCCTCAGTGCTTTTGGGTGGTGATGGCAGTAGGTCCTTGGTCTCTGCTAGAGCACTCACAGACCCACAATCTATAAATGCACCCATCAGGGGCTCATCAGGCTCCTACACTGCACCCCAGCCTCTCTCTTGTATGCAGCCGGGGTACTGAAACATCCAAGTGTCAGAAGCAAATTGATGTGAATACAAATGACAGGCAAAAAAAAGGCTGGCACACATTCTATGTAGCAAGTAATTTTACAACCTGAAACAAATTTCAGAAGAGCAGTTGGGTGACAGGCTTATATCTTAGCAGATACAGCATGGAGGAAGTTTCAGTGGGAATCTGGCTTGGTCTAAATAGACAAAAAACCCTACATTGCAATGTTGAACAAAAGCCCAAAAGCAAAACACAACTCCAAACCCAAAGACCATTCCCCCAAACCTATAAGAAAATTAGTTTTAAACAAGGTGTAGCGAGAAGATTCAGCAGGAAAGGTTTGACTAGGAATTCAATTCGTTTGCTTCCAGAATTTTTCTCAAAGATTTGTAAACTCCGATGTCTAAAAATTAATTTTAAACATCAGAGGAACAGCTATGGTTATAATGTAAATCTTAATTGTACATGGGGGTTTTAACCATTTCACACATCTTATGTGGCCTTTATTTCCCCTGAGAATTTAAACATTTTTTTTTTTTTGATAAAATTACCTAGCCCCCCAAAAACACACTGGTGATGTTCTTCTCAGACTGGAGAAAGTGTCACTGATTTCTGTTTTTCTTGACATACCCAGATCCTGGGAAGGTCTTTTACAAATTAAGATCAAAAGTTGCTACAGTACTGGACTGGCAGTAGTACTGGTGTCTCATACTCAGGCACTGTGCAACAAAGTCGGCTCTTATTAGCTCTTTTCCACATCTGCAGAGACCATGATAATGCCTGATGCCTTTGTAAATGGCTTTGAAAAACTTATAAGAAGTCATTTGTATAAGTAAGCAAGTCAAGTCATTATCAGCAGAGCCTAACTGGAGTATCAAGGTGCAAGACAAAAGACAAAAAGCAGATTTGATCACTTCATGCCCATAAGTACATCTCTAGGATTATTAATTTTTCAAACTATGATTCCAAAGATACTTTCAATGTTAAATGCTTGTGAGAAATTCTATCTATGTATTTCAATAGGAAACTTTGTAATGATGAAGCATTAGAACTGGGAATATTGCTCTCTCTGCAGTGTTTTAGGTAGTGCAATAATAAAAATAGAACAATAGAGTGTAAAACCAGAGCAAGGCAACAAATAGTGAAGACAGAGGGCAGAAAGGACCACTTGATGTAAAAGAAAAATATATTCTTTATCTGTAGCAGCTAAATCAATGCTCTTAATAGCAGTGTTGAACTATGTGTTATCATGCTATACTTAGTGAGCAAAAGTGCCATCTCAGAGTCTGAAACAGAAAGCTATGAATTAGAAGGGGTTGAGAAAATAAAAGGAAAGAAAATATCCAAAGAGTGACGTACTGTTTCTTCCAGTGAGCTAATCGAGAAGATATTTTGCAAGGTTTTTGCCCTTCCAGTGCTTACTATAGAAAGGACCTTAAAAATTACCCAGTTCCAATGCTCCTACCGTGGGCAGGGACGCGTTTCACTAGACCAGGTTGCTCAAAGTCCCATCCAATCTGGCCTTGAACACTTCTGGGGGTGGGGCATCCACAGCTTCTCTGAACAACCAGTCCCAATGCCTCACCACCCTTGATTTGAAAAGTGAGAGTGACAATATTTGATATGTGTGTATTTGGCAGCAAAGCTGGCTTCAAAGTCCCCAGGATCTATGACCAATTTATTGCTCCCTAGGACATGTTAGAAAATGCTTACAGTTCTGTGCACGAACTGGGTGACTCTGATGGTTTGGAGCCAAAATAGCCATTCAAATCCACCAATACTAAAAATCAAACTGTTTTGGAAGATGGTGTAATGTCGGGTACCAGACGTGAGCTTTGCTGCTGGAGCACAATGTAGTAGCTAGCAACAACAAAAGTGTGCAAGCTTCCACTTGAATAATTCCACTTGTTCAGCTGTGTTGCTGGTCTTTGGCAGGACTAACCCCATGTATCCTGATATTAATGGATTTATTCCCATCATGTAGTAAGAGTAAGGTTTATATATATATGCTGTTAATTTCATAGAATCAAAATGAACCAAAATGTTTATTTCTACACACATGTAAAAAAAAAAATTAAAAATTCAGCAAATGATTGCTGTATCATTTATTTAGATTTGAATTCCTTTTTTTTTTTTACAAAAGAAAATGCATGTTTAACTGGTACAAAATGATATTTAAATATTGTAGGGGACAAGAACTTTTAATTTCCAAAATATTCTGGACTATTACTAAAGCTGGTATAATAATCCAGTATTTAGAATAGATCTAATATGGCTATAAGTTTTGTGTTTGTTTAAGTTATGATTACTCAAATTATTGTAAAGTAGAGTCTGAATGCTTGTTAATTAAGTGTAATGCATTACTATTGGCACTTGTTGGTGCAGTAGCTGTGGGTAGAGCTTTATGGATCTACAAGAAGGAAGTGACTGGCAACAAGCAGCCTAAAATCAAATGTGGACTCTGCATCACCTTGTATACAATCACGAAGGAAAACATGAGGATCTTTCAGGCCTTGCAATAGCAGACACAAATTAATGAATAAAAAAAAAAAGCCACTGCAAGAATTTTTAAACGCACATTAGAGATATTTCCCCTACAATATTTTAATGGTCTTATGAATTTTGTGATTGTTTTATTTAAATATTGATTGCAATTTGTTTTAGTTTGTTTTTCATGTTCCTACACCTTTCACGATTAGGTGCTGAGCAATGAGGATAACTGGAGATCAGTGGCAGACTGCTGGTGTTAATGCGCCTTGTTATTACACTGGAAGGTTTTTTCCAGCTTGTAGCAACCAGCTGACCCTGTTGACTGTGGCTAATGCAAATGCATTTGGTGTCCATCAGCAGGTGTGTGGGGGTGGCATGTATGTAAAGATGAAATATTTGTCCATGCCTCTGCAGTCTTTGCTTTGCCAAATAATTGAGAGCTGTTTGTCCAAGCAGCCTGTTGCTGTGCTTTGTGTGGCACACCCGAAATGCCAATTATTTACACAATTTAATATGATATATGGATATTTTTGTTACTGAGCCATATATAATAAAGTGATCACCTACACACTTCCTACCCAACCTAGGGAAGAAGCAGGATGGGGCTTACTGGATTTCCCTGCCCTTCTGTCCCACAAGGAAAACACCTCCATTGCCTACAGGGAACTGAGCCAGCATGAGGGTAGAGGGCCCATCTGCACCCCACTGTGTGAAGGGCGTGCACTGGCCTGGGGAAGCCTGGAATCAGCTCTGCCATTCAAACTGCGAGCATGTCCACCTTCATCTGCTGCACGGGTCTCTTGTTCTCCGGCTGATCTTCAAGAAGTCTTGCTAAAAGCACTCCCTGCCCTTTCTAAAGCAATGGGAAGCAGACATCCTCCTCTGCTTGAAGGTGAGAACTTGACCTGAAGATCTCGGAGGTCTGTTGGAACAGATGGTGCTGGGTTTGTAGATGCGGAGCCGCTGCTCCCAAAGCACCGCAGAGCTGCGCAGCCCCAGCACCTGGCAGTGCCTGGCCCCAGCACGTGGATTTATGAGGTCCATGTTTGGGGCTGCAGAACGTGGAGGGTGATGTGCCCTCGGATCACCAAGCTGGGCTCTGTGAAGGGCAGAAAACCCAGAAATGTCTCTGAGGAGTCCATTTGTCCAGAGCTTGGGTGAATGAACCATGGCTAGACGTCTCTCCTGGAAACAAGTGTCTAGTACTTCCCTTTGACAGCATTCAGGTGGGCTTACCCTTAGGATTAGGAAAGAGAAAAACCTGTAAGAGTAAATGCTAAATGATGGCATATTGTAAAGTTTGTCGAGATTTTGAGAGATTAACCATTTTATATGCGTATTTCTCACATTGAAAAGCTTATATCAGCAAGTTTAAAACTTTAATTAAAGAGTTAAAACCTCCTGGAATACTGAAAACGTATTTAAAATATTTAAGTACTGGTGCATGTTGATGGACCACCTAATTTTCCTCCATATTTTAGTTTCTGAAAATATTAGATTTTGAATTTTTATCTTTTCTCTGACTAGGAATTTTTTTTTTCAGGGTGGAAAGTGGTTTTTTTTTGTTTTCTGGAATCTCTTATCACAAAGCAATTGTTTCTGTTGGTTACAATTTCCCACGCAGTGAAAGACCAGTTGTGTGAACTGCCAATTACCACGACAGAGCCCCATGCCATTCCAGTCCTTCAGCTTCTGAACTCACCGTAATCTATACAAGGTGCTCTGTGCAGCTGAAGGGATGATGCAGGTACAGCTTTTGTGAGCATCCCTTTCAGAGGGTGGTAATTGCTTCACGGCAGCTTTTGTGGTGTCAGCATTGTTTTCAGTTGGCATGGGAACAAAACCAGAACCTCCTGAATGTTTTTCAGAAATAATTGGTTTGAGATGAAAAATCTTGGATTTTCAAACAGACTGCATGCTTTCTCTGTTTTTGCCTTCAGAAGTGACCAATAGCCTTGAATCTTGAATACCTCCCTGATTAAAGCTTCACGTAAACAGACATGTTTTCTGCAAAATTTTTGGCTCTGACAAAGCAGCATATTTTGATGAGACTTCATTTAATGAAATTGTTCTGACCAGCTCCAGATGCATACTTTAGATATGCATAGATAGTTTCAATTGCCTAGAAAGAAATACCTCGTAGACAGAGAGGGTTTGCCAAAAGCAATTATATTTTATCTCAGTTTGGTTTCAAACCATTTGTGACTATCCAAGATCATGCTTTGGTAAAACAAACAGATGTGGTCCAAACTGCAGCAAGAAGCTAGACTGTAAAAGACAAATACATCTATATGTTGTGTTACAGTGAAAATTAATACTGTGCTGCTAGAGAATTCCGTCCACATCTGTAGCAAATAAAAAGAGAGAGGATTATAGGATATTATATTCTGAGGAGCGATGTGACCAGTGAGGCAGAACTTGATCCACGATTGCCAAGTTACAACCTGATAATACACCATCAATTCTGAACGATACCGATCGGGGATGGTGCTTCATAATCTAAGCAATTGCTTCAAACAGTTCCACAAAGTTCCAAGATCTACTGTACTGAAGGCAGCAGAAAGATCCATCAGCAGGAGTACTGTAATTTAACTTGAATCAGCAGATGGTGATAAATCATTTGTGACCTTAAGTAAAGCAATCCTAGGACAGTGGTACTCCCTGGAGCCAGACTGAAAACTCTCATATAATCCATTCCCAGATAAAATTGCTGGTAGTAAAAGGACAACCACTTGCTTCATCTTTCCTTTCCTCACGTCCCAAAAAAGAGCGCTTGTCCAGTTGTCATTAGGTAGAACAGCAATCTGCGATGTAAGAGAGGGGGAGCTTCCCCCGTTAACAAAGAGCAGCTGCAAATTTCAGCAGCTCAAGGCTTGCAGAAAGCAAAGAGTCATTAACCATGTTAGCTATAAATGAAGCAAAGCGCTGAAAGACTGTCCGCAAGCAGCCATATGGGCCAAGAGTCAAACCCAGGAGTAATGGAGCATGATTGCTTTCCCAACTGTGTGATCTCAGCAAGAAGCAAATACAAATGTATAACACTTGCAGATACAGGCACTGGGAGCATAATTGCCAGCCCTAGTGCTGAACAGTCGCAGCTGATTAGAAATTCACTCTGTACTTGCTGAATTCCTCACAGGAGGCAGCTGAAGGATTGTGCATGAGGAGTGATTTGTGGGGCAAAATGTGATCAATAGCACAAAATAAGGCTCTAGGTCTGTTTTTTCTCATTAATAACAGAACAAGAAAAAGTAGATCTGGCTGGATCAAATGCAATGTGCTAAGAGTGCAACAGCTTGGTGCTTCAGGAGACTAATTTCTGGACTAAACAGTCATTGAAATAATTCCATGAGCTGCTGTCTTTGCCTTAGTCAAGTCCTGTGATCACAAAGGCAGGTAGAGTGAAGCACGGAAGACTGAGAACAAATCAGGAGCTTCACAGACTTATTTAGTTTTTAAATGAAAGGAAATAGCAAGAGTAAAAAAATAATGGTTTGCACAAGACGGTGAAGTAGGTAAATTTTACGCAATTAATAAAATAAATGTTGGATCTCTCATTTGGCCTGGTTGTCTCTGAAGACTTTGGTGGGTTGTTCAGAACACAGCATGATCCTAGGAGAGGTAAATATGAGATATTTACAAATTACAGGACAAATTATACATTTTGATCACTATCAAACCCGTGCAGATATCCATACAGGACTAACTAGACTCTGCCTTTAATGCAGGTCATCTTCTAGAAGAATCATTATAATACACTTTTGCTAGCTGGTTATCCAAATGGCTTCAGTAGTTCACTGTCACACTTAGACTAGTTGTTGAAGCAAAAACCCACCCACTTCTCATGTTAAATATCGTGGAAACACAGCAAAGAAACAGAGAATAAAAGAAAATACCACCACTCCTAAAGAATCACCAGTCTTACACAGACTGCATCTCAACTGTAACTTTTAATGATCTGGGCCCGGGACTCCATTAGTGTTTAATAAATAATGATGATTATACCTTACCTGCACAATGCACGCGAAGCTCCCATTGATGTCAATGTGAGTTCTTGGCACAGACTGATGGCAGGATACTCCTGTGACAGAGATGAATTTTCCATTAGAACAAAATGAGTAAGACCTGTCTCAGTCAGCAGAATTCACAGCAACAACAGACATTCCTCAGGGGCTCAGTGAAAGATGCCCATCCTGGGTGGTTGAAAGCAAATTGGGTGGGAAGCAGTGAGGCAGACTTGGACAGCCACAAAACCAATTTGGGCTGAGGTAAAATTGCCCTGATGTAAAAAATATATAAATAACATGCAATTATATCCATATTTAATTTGTATCATATGGAAATCTTTGTTTTCTTTTTTATCACACCGCAGGGAATATTAGTAATTTCTTTTCTATGAAGGTAAAGGATAAAATTAATATTAGGGGAGGAAGAGAGAGGATGCAGATGCACTGAGCAATCTTTTGAAAACCAGCTTTTATTTAGGGCAGACCAAGGAAAAATTAAATGCTGTTTTGGTAAACAACAGGAAACCATTACCCACACAGAAATTTGGACCATGGGGCAGACCATTCAGTTGCATTTTTTTCTTTGAAGATTTTGTAAAAAATGCAGAGATGGGGAAATTATGTGAAACTAGCTGTGTGTGAGACAGGGAGACAGCTAAGCACAACAGGGGCACAAAGAGAAAGCTCTCACATTATGGTCTTGAGAAAAAAAAAATTAGGAAGGAAAGCTTTTGGTAAGGGGTTGGCTCAAAAGACCTGAATCTGTAAGTCAAGAAAAAGCCTCTGCTATTTTGGCATTAATTTTTTTGTGGAATAGGCATGGAATTTCTGTAAACGTAGACTAGTGCTCAGTTTTGTTATCAGCTGCTTCTCTTGGACGTCTGCATATTTTGCTTGACCATTTGAGTAAGAAGAACACTTTCTACCAGTTTCTAAGGTGATCAGTGAAGAAAAAAAAAAGGAAATGGGAAAATATAAGAGCCCACAAGTAATTGAATTGCCATTTTGAAGGATGTTTAATAATAATAGACTGTTGCTAAGTGAGCAAGTTTATTTTCAGGAGGAAAACCATAATTATTAGAACATATGCCTTAGCAAATCAGGTGGAAAGGATTAATCTGGTAAGGGGAATACCTATGCTCCAGTCTTTACATTATGCTAATGATCTCAACAAAAAAAATCACAGCTTAGAATAGGTGATTAAAAGAGCACAGGAAACCATCATCTACTTCAGTGAAAAATGAAAGCTGAAAATAGTTATAAGCAAGAGGGATGACAAATTTTGTCTATCAGTGAAATAAATAATATATATCAGAAAGCTTTCATTTTTTCTACATTCAAGTGTTATGTACAGATAATGCACAGCATAGGGTCAGGATTATTGGCAGTTCCCAATATATGTATTGTTTCATAATAATGATTTTTGGATTTTTAGAGCTGAGATATCTATTTAGTAAGTGTGCATTTGTAAAATGTGAAACCAACAGTTCACATCTCATTAAAATTGTGCAAATTCGGTACCCAAAACCCAGACTGGCATTTCAAAACTCTGGTTCAGATTTCTGCGAGTGCTACTAGAAAATCGTGCTTTTATTTAATAATATTTTCAGGTTTTATCGCTCTAAAAAGTGATCCCAACAATTTGTTTTGCTCCCATTACAGCTTTTACATGGCGTAGTGCAAAGAACGTAAATATTTCTTGAGCTACTTAGTGGTGCAAATGGAAATGTGAAAATATTTATTGCTGAAACAAAAGTACAATCTCTATTGCTTAATTATGATAATCTAGGGAAATTGTTCTTGCATAATTCCATATAAAGTAGAAAGATAAAAAATAGCTAGCTGTTCTTTTCTATTGCTTGCCCTTAGTAGGTCCAGGTAAGATTCTATAAACTCATATTTTCATGCCAAATTTCTTGCTTAAGCTGGATTTTGGAAGAAGTATAGTACTTTAAAATGCAATTGCCATTACTTGTGCTGGGAGAACCAGTGCTGAAGTTCTGGGAGAAGTTACAGATTTCAGTGTAATGTCATTTAAACTAATCTCTGAAACGGCAAGAATTTTTGTTTATGTATTAGTGCATAATTTTTTTTTTTTTTTTTACTTTAGGGTCATGAATCTGTTTTCTAGAAGTTAGAAAGTTTTGAACAGAAAAGTTATTTCTAGTCCTTCTGGCTCTGAAGATATCTTCTTAATATAAATAATTACTGCAACTAAGTTTATAGAGTATGCAACCCTTGGAGCTGTGGAACTCATTATGTTTCGTGTAAATACGTATAGATTAGGCTTGCCTAATGTGAAATTTCGAAATGTGTGCATTTAATTTCAATTCCTGCTCTGGAACAACCAACTGGAGAAAATAAATTATTATGGCCGATAGAATTTGCAAGGTGTTTCATTAGGTTCACATGGCAGGAGGACTGCCAGCTCTAAGGCTTCAAAGGACTTTCTGGGGAAAACAACCACACTTTAGGAAGAGTAAAAAAATATTTAGCTTGGTTTTCAGTGGTGCTCTGTTTGGTTTTGCCTTGTTGGATATCTTTGCTGTGGCTGGAGCACTCCTGAGAGCTCCTGAGTATGACACCTGAGCTCCTGCCAGTCCCTGTTGTGGGGACACAGACTTGTGTCTCTCTCCTCCACCTGGCTGTGTTCTTTTGTGATGTTTGGAGGAATTTACATCTGCCAAACAGCTCTGTGTGTATGTGATTTGGATACTGTTTGTATTTAAAACTACAGTACTGTACCATTCTTATGCTTTTACCTCAAGACAACTAGCAGTGGATTCATTGCGTGAGATGGAAACCAGAGCTTTTCAGTGGAGACACATTCAGAGTTGAGTGACCTTTCATGTTTTGTTTGCCCAGAAAGTTTGTGTCATCCCAAACAGTTGTGTTTTCTGCCTGTTTTTCTGTCTGTGCTGGAGGAAAGAGAAAGGTAATTCAGCTTTGCTCCTGTTTTTGTTCTTTTTTTAAGCTAAATAAAAGAGCTAAGCTCTGTTTTCTGGCCTTTGCTTTTGTTTCACTGATTGTCCTTTCACACCTGCTTTGCTATCCCATCTTTCCTTCTCTCTGGATGATGTCTGTTCCTCCAGTGGCAGTTCCCTGCAGCAGGAGGGAGGCAGCCACAGCTCTCCCCCACGCCTCTGTCTGCGGCTCTGGGTGTGTGTGTGTCTCTGCTGCAGCGCAGGGACAGCGGGAACATTTTGGGCAGTGTCACAGAGCTGCAGGTGGGTTTCCTCTGCAAGCAGAGGCCTCGCCTAAAATAATGAGATAAATTACATTTCTCTGAGAGGAAGCACACTTACCATCTTTCAGATGCACTGTCTGATTTCAGTTGCTTTTCATGGCTTGCAATGAAACTATAAATAACATTTACAATTTCTTTTGCTTCATTTGTATTTAAGAAACATATTTATTACATGAACTCTTGTTACTTTCTAGCAGTATTTCTACAGCTATGTTTGCCATAGCAGCTCCCCTGCTACATTGTTGCAATTATAATAAATTATTGAAGCAGAAGCCTAAATATGTACCTAGCCTACTCTTTCAATTTTAATTCCAATTTAAATATTTAATATAGTTTTCCTATAGATTCTTCATTGATGGCTAGTAATTGCACCAACGCAGAAAATACAGTTTTGTTTTGAAAGATGCTTTTGGAACTTGTACCAGCATTGTTAATTATTCAAGGCAAAGAAACAAGTTAAGACTGTCTGTCTTCAACATGTCAACAGGATAAAAGAGAAACATTGTTTGCACTTAGACGGGTATATTAAGCCCAGTCATAAATTTGGTAGAGCAAGGAGGGAAAAGTTAGAGGCATGCCTGAGACCTGCTATGAACATCTGGTCTTCAATGCGGTGATGGGTTTCTGCAGTTAGGACTGTTTTATTAACTGGCTGAATCTAAAGTTGGAATAGGAACAGAAACATAATGGGTGCCTCCTCTACTCCCAGTCCTACCTCTCCTAGTTTTCTGGTCAAACCATATTTCTGCTTTCCTTTGATATGCCTTGTCCTTTTCTGTAAGGAGCTGGATTTAATCATCCTGATGGGTCCCTTCCAACTCATAATTTTTAATAAGATTAGTCATAATTTACTAATCTTATGGTGAAGGGCAATGATAGTGATGTACCAGCAGATAGTGTAAATCAAAGAGAAGGGGTTTTTTGTGTCAATATGGTATTAGTTTTTTGGGGGGTTTTTTACATTTTTTGGTATTTTTTCATTTTAAGAATCTGTACCTGCTGAATAATACAGTTATTAGCAGTTATCCAGCACAGAGGGTCAATTTCCATTGTAAGCTTCAGATGGGAAATGGCAGGTTTCTGCTTGCCTCTTGTCTCCAAGCTTCTATTGTTCTATTAGCAGCAAACTCCCAGTAAGTTTGAAAAAGAAAAATAATCTTTTTTTAATTGCCTTGTACTAAAGTATAGAATTAAGCTTTATATTAAAATAATTAAAACATGTAATGAAGAATGCAATTTTTATGAATACATGAATTCAGAAAGTTGTCATGAATTTTCTAGATGCAGCCTAATGAAGAAAAAGAATAATTTTGCTTAAATTCTGTTATCTGTCACGGGAATAACACATCTTGATAACATGAGTTTTCTTTTTAATTAGCTAATGTTTTGTTTATAAATTAATGTTGGCCAAGTAGCAAACATAAGAATTACAGCACCTCTCTTCATAGAAAGCTGGGCACAAGAGTTAGGTGTGTATTGAGGAATGCGTGGCTATGATAGATCATTATATGACAACTAAACTGCTCTTTTAATAACTGGTTACCTAATTGCATACATGAAACTATTTTTAGTTGAAGTCCTTGCTGGTATCAAGTCTGTTCATTTTACAACTCTTTCTTTACAAAAATGCTATGGAAACTATAGGATTCAATTCCCATTCAGAGAGTGGGAAACAACTTTGCAATTTGGTGAAACTTCAAAACTTTTCTTATTTCACAAGATAAAGCCACAACTTTTTGTAGATGAGAGAGAGGATATGAGATTCGAGTGCTCCAGTGAGGAACCTGGACTGCAAGAGAACCAGAATCTTGGCGTCTTTTTAAGGGGACTTCAGTTTCTGTGGCTGTTATAAGCACAAGGCTATTCTCTTTCCTGTCTGTCTGTCTCTGTCTGTCTGCCTCTCTCAATCTCTCATTTTCATCAGAAATTCTGTTATGGAGCAAAGAAACCTTTCTCAATGAAAGTTTCATCTGAACTTCTGTGAAGAGTTGCAATTTCAATACACTGGCATTTTTGGCAGAGTTGGCTAGCTCTACCTATGATTACATATATATAAAATCAAGTATCCCCTGCAGTAAGGAGCTAAGTAATCACATAGTTGTTAGCTAAGACTTTATTTTATTATATTTTGATGTATTACTTCTTAATAAATTGGAACTTATAAGTGATGTATTGCTTAATAAAACTCAAACCTGAAATTCAACACATTTGTGGGAAAAAGGCTATGGGTAATCCTCAAGCTAAAGCTACTTAAATTTGTGCTATACTGGATCTGCCTCATTTTCACACAGAATGTTATTCCCCCTGACTGAGCTGGTGAGTTAAAGAAGAAAAAGTTCTGTGGCAAAGGCAGGCAGCAATACCGTGATGGCAGCGTAACTTCTGTCCCTTTTCCGCCAGCACTCTGTATACAGCGGTCCTTTCATGTTCAGTTCCAAAATTGGATAGCATGATTCCTAGGAGGATTTTCATGCTCATCAATCACAAAGTTGACCTTACCAACTGAAGGTGCCCAGTCATTTGTTTATAGACAAGCTCGCAAAGGTATTAGAATGCTTAGCTGTGAAAGCTAAACCTCGGCTAGTGTGATATGTAAAATCCAAGATAAAGTGGTTAAGATGACATTAAGAAAAGGCTTTGATGGAATCAAAGGGAAGTGTTTCACCTCATTTGGGTATGTACTTTTGTTGAAATGATGATGACAGAATCAAACTGTATCTTGTTCATTAATACTGTTATTTGTAATAAACCCTTTAATCCTGGAAAATAGCTTTTTAAATTATTTTGATGAGGGATGATATGAAAACTAAGCAGATGCTGCTCTTTCTCTACACATTGTACATATCCTAGTTCAGAGGATGCTTAGGCCAATACTGCAGGAGGCTTTTTGAAAAATAGTTGCTCAGAGTCAATCTGGCTGCAGTCTTCGCCAAAAAGAGATTTAATATACTCCATTTTTGTTTTAACCCTTCTCTTTGTGTTTTATTTTCCCTATAAAATATCAGTCCTGAACAAGTAAATGACATGGGGAAATCCCTTACCAATACCATCTGCTTAAAGGTATACTGTACCTGACTTTTAAAAGTACATGCAAATGGAGGCAACTTTTTGAAAGAAAGAGCTTTCCCTCTCCCTGCACATTTCTTTCACCACTACTGTGATTCCAGTGCCAAGACTGGATTTGCAAGAGAGTTGTACCTTTACATAAATGAAATTTTTCAGTTCATCAAGAAGAGAGATTCCTGTGAAAATAAGTGAACACTTAAGTGGGTCTGCATTTCAGTGTTCATAGATCCTAAAAGTCATCCCCAGTGCAATGACCTTTGCCTAATAATTGTATAGCTATGCAGTTTGCTTAATCTTACGTGTATCATAATAAATTGGAGCATATACTGCAACCACAAGCATAATAAACATCAGCAGCAAAATAAATTTCTCACAGCTTTCCCTAAAGCATCATTCAACTTTTTCCCTCAGACCCAAAAAAAGCACCTTCCCATCTCAACCAATCTTTCCAAACAGAAGCTGTCAACAGAGAACTCTGGCTGCCAGCTTTGCTAAGTTTCCTGGTGCCCCAGTTGCAATGGGTGATAGACTTCCACAGGCTTCCCAGGGAAATGTGATCATTTCTTGCTCATCCTTGTGTTCTCGGCACCATCCAATTAACAGTGGACCCCGACCAGCAAGGGTATCCAGCAGTGAATATTATTGGGAACCCAACTGAGCACCTGCTGATAAGGTTTCCCTGTTTCCCTCTGCACTCTAAATACTCTCATTGTTTATTCATAGAGTCAAAGATTAAAGCCAGAGAGGGCCACTGTGATCATCTAACCTCTAATCAGAAACTTTTCCAGTTTTTCAACCTTCTCCCTCACTTGCCAACATTAGATTTGGATGCAGAGTGCAGTTTACAGTGACCCATTTAGAATTCCACCACACCTCAGTCCTTCTGGGCTTGCTCAGGTATCCTGGTTTCTTGTTCAGTACTATCTGCAGAGAGTTTTGCAGGACTAGTGTCTGCTCTCCAGTCCAGTTTTGAGCTCTGTCCTGACACACTGCCTCATCTTTATCTCGGGAAAACTCAGCTGTTTAAGAGATGTAGAGATCCTTGTACCAGAACTCAGAATCAATGAACTCCACTGACATTTGTGTAAATTGTTCAGACTTATATCGGAAAACTCACAAAAACTGGCATCGTGAGTTTTCCAGGCAGCCTTTGTTCTCACTCTCCTCCTTTCCTTTTTGGCTGTGTTTTTTTTTAATTTGTGTTTTGGGTTTTTTTTTTTGCAATAGAACAATGTCACTGTCAGTGTCAAAAGTGAAATGTATTTCAGAGCAGCCTAGGTTTTCATAGTGGTAAGTATCCACAGTAGCTCAAGAGACAAAGCTTGAGGAGGAAACTAGTGAAGAAAAATTAAATGAGTTCAAAATGAGCACTCTGCAAACTGAAGGCTGGCAAATCTTTTTTTTTAGCTTGGCTAATTACTACTGGAACAATGTGCTTTTAGCACACATCTGGCACTTTGATGTGAACTGGTTTGTATCTGGATGATTCTGAAATGAGACTGTTAGCAGTCCCTTGTGTTGATGTTGAATGTTGATGTATGTTGAACTGCTATATTGTATGCTTAATTCTAGCAGGTCAAAGCCTATCCTGAATGATTCCATGTATCTATATAGATAGACAGGAGTTACTGATATGAGTATGGCATCTTAAAAAAAAGATAGAGAATATCCTTCATACCTGACCTTTATTTGTGAGTCGAGGTATCTGAAGGATAGAAAAATCTTAACAGTTGATAGAGAATCAATCAAAGAAGTTCAGGAGTCATTCATGAAAAGGGGCCTTTACAGACAGCCCCCGGGAAGTCCGTGGTGGAACAGATACCCACCTGTGGCCCTTGGAAGACCCCATGCCAGAGCAGATGGATGTGCCCTGAAAGAAGCTACAGCCCGTGGAGAGCCCGCACTGGAGCAGGCTCTTGGCAGGAACTGCAGCCTGTGAAGAGGAGCTCACACGGCAGCAGGTTTCCTGTCAGCATCTGTGGCCCATTGGGAGCCTACAGTGGGGCGATCCATTCCTGAAGGATTACACCCAATGGAAAGCACCCACACTGGAACAGTTCTTGAAGAACTGCAGCCCATGGGAAGGACCCATGTTGGAGATGTTCATGAAGAACTGCCTCCTATGGGAAGGACCCCACACTGGAGCAGGGGAAGAGTGCAAGGAGGGAGGACCTCAGAGGCGAGTGTTATGAACTGACCACAGCTCTTGTCCCCCATCCTTCCTCAGCTTCACTCAGGAGAGCTATGAGTGAAGCTGAGCCTGTTGAGGGAAGGGATAGAGTGGCTTGATGGGTACCAGGAGGCCAGCCAAGGTCAACCCACCACAATCAAAGAGGTGTTTTGAATGTAAAGAGAGCTACATGAGCAAACCAAAATGGCAAAATTGTCTTCCTTTGCCAAAGCACACCAAATGAGTAGCTGTGCTGCTCTCTTCCAGGCTGCAGGTCCAGGTGGTGTAGCTTCAGGGGTGCCACTCTGACTGACACAGTAATGCCACAGAAGTCAGGCCTTAGCAGGTGACATTTCTGCTAAACTCATGGCTCTCACTGGCTTTCTGAATCTCCTGGCAGAATTTTGCCGACTAATTAGCATAGATAACTGGGAGTCGGGTTACCTAGGGCCTTTATTTCTAGCTAGGCCATTGGCTTGGTGGATGAGGTGACCTTTAGTGAGACATCCCAGGTTGTTCTACCTCTTTGCTGTAAAATAGAAAAAAAAATCAGTAGTGACGTGAAACATAATTCATTATTATTTGCAAAGCATTTGCTGATCTGTAGAATACAAGTGTTCTACTTTTGAATAATTCTTATCCTTGCCTTACATTAAAAGTGCGTTATTCTTGCCTTTATAATAAAAATGGAGATAAAACAAATAATACAGCAAGTGATAGTGAAAAATAACTTGGTTCTTGCCCAATACTGCATTGCAATTTCTATGCATCTACTAAAACAATGAGAAACCTTAAGAAGAGGAGGATGCTACTTTTCTCTCTCTTGACTTTCAAAAGATTTTTAAAGCTGTAATATTAAGGGAAGCTATGTAATATCTTACCAAATCTTATCACAGAAATAAATACACAAAGGCTAATTGAAGCATATTAGCAATCTAAGGCTTCAAATATGAGGCTCTCTTAGCATATTGAAGTGGAATTTTCAGTTCAGCAATTATCTAGTAGTATATGGGTTTTTCTTTTCCACTGTATCCCAGTGTATGGATATTTTATTCGGTGACTTGGTAATTTCACCATGACTGTGTATAATTTCAAATATTATTAAAAACAATATCAAAAACAAGGTCCGAGCAGGAAGCAGATAAACATTCTAGTGACAGCCTATTTTTGAGGTCAAGGAGTTTTCAAATCTTTTCTCACACAGAAATACTTTTTGCTTTTTATGGGCAGGTGTTTGAGGTGTAACACAAAGTTGTTACCCTTCTGCCACTTGAGAGTCAGAGGCTGAATCCATCCGAGTCTGGGGCTGCTCCTTTCCTTCAGTAAGTCCTAAAGAATGACTTGTCAGCAAAAATGTTTTCTTCTGACATCATTTTTTTCTAGTTACAGTGTTATTTATTTTCTCTCTACAGATTTTGCATTGCTTGGTGTGTAGTGGATCTTTTTGTCATCAGCAGATGGATAACAGACAAATGGAGAAAGGTGCTGTGAATAGTACTTGCAGAATTAAGCATATGAGTATCAAATAACTTTGATAAGCTACAAGGAGAACTTATAAGTGGTAAAGGGGTAAATCAAGAGATTTATTTCCTAACTCTCCTTTCTTTTTCCTGGAACAGTGAATAGAAAGATTAGTGTATTAGCACTTGAACTATTTTGTAGGTCAGACACAGCAAAAAGCTCATTCTTATGTACTCGTGGATAACCCGCGTGCAGTGTACTGTGGCCTTAGTGTGGAGAACTCAAGAAGAAGAATGTAGGACCTTGGACAAATGTTAAGTTCTTCTTTCATATAAGATGGAAATTCACATGCTTTTAAAAAAAAATTTTGTGGTAAAATATGTAGGTACCTGTTCATAAACTAGGCAAAACCCCCTGAGTGCCAAGCAGCATTGGTCTTTAATTTTTAACTGGCATTATAACAGTAGTAAAATAAGTTTGTAAAAGCCAGTTTAAATACAAGACTTCAGTAAATGTTCTCTATTTTCTGTGATTTTCTAGTCTAAGTTTCTTGTGGTGCATTTATATTCATACATCTATCACTTTATTAATGAGTTTTCTTCTATAAATTGACCCTGACTGCTACTGTAAAATATAGCTTAAATGAAGTATGGCTTTGAGACCAGGAAGATTATTAAAATATTAAAGTATATACGTTGAATCATGTGAATATCTTTCTTGCTAATACTTCAAGACTAAATACTTTTTGTCTGAAAGACAACCTTTAATGAACAAACTTATGATCCGAAATGTACAAAGCTCCCTCTGGATCTTATTTTTCACTGGCTTCCATCTTTTAGTCACTCATACATCTGCAAAATGGATTTAAAATGACATCACTTAACCTAGTAGCCTTTGACACTCATTTTACTCAAATATAGACAAGTGGTTAAAGTACAAAACACAGGAAAGCTGCATCCCTTGCCTTTTCTGTGAAATATAAACATGAGATGGTGGTAGAAATTAATATATTCTGTGTGTAACCAGCCAGCTCAATTCTTGGTGGGAAAGTTTGAGAAAGCAAAATAAATTCCTTGTAAAACTGTAAAAAAGAATGTATCTGACTAAGCATTTATATACTCAAAAGAAACACCCACATAAAGTGCTGGAGATACTTGCAAAAATATCCACGTGCCTGGCTAGGGGGTCACAGTGACTTTGTTAGGATTTTACCCTAGGTCCTTATTTTTTTCATACTAATTGTCACTCCAATACAAAACCGGTAAAATAATTCTTTTATTGCACACTAGTGAATGGAAAATCAGTGTCTTTTGTTAATATTTATGTGGATGAGAGAAAATTCTTAATTACGTTTAGATATGTACACATACACCCGTAGACAAATTCTGGTTTTTACCATACAAGTCTCAGTAAGCCACTCAGTGACTAAGTACCATATAAGTTGCTTAGATATTGTGACCAGATGGTTCACGGGGCTAGTAATGGATTATAGTGCTTTCTAGCTCCAGATTGCCAGTTCAAATCTGGGTCAGGTTGACAGTGTCTGAAAATTATTACTGTTTGGTGGCTTATGTGAAATAAGTTGGAGACCTCAATACACTTCCTGGAGGCTGGGTTAATATAACACAAATGTCACCAGATGATTGTTGGTTTCAGGGCTCAGGCTGAAGCACACTGAAGTCAGTGGAAAACTTCCATTGATTTCAGTGGGTATTGAATTAGGTCTTAATTATGGAGAATGACTCCTTTGTGCTCTCAGAAGTGGTTATTTACAATGGGGTGAAGGATGCCCGTGAACTGCTCCTGGGAGACGTGTAGTGCTGCCAGCTAGGATAAAGCAAGAGATGCTTGTCTGTCCTTGTACTCGTGGAGGATGAGTATAGAAGGATGGGCCAAGTCTTGACTGAAACACGCTAATCTTCCTGAATTTAGGTAAGAGTCGGCGTATTCTGGCAGACAGTGGTAGAGAGTCGAAACCTCTCTGAAAGTTTACATTATCATTCTCTTGTTAGGTGTGGTGCTGGTCAAGAGATCACATAAATGGCTCCTATATTTTTTGCAGATCACCTGCTCTTACTTAAGGATATTTTTAGTTTTATTTGAACAGCAGAACTCCTTTGAACTCCACAGAGGATGACCTGGCTTCAGTCTAAAGTGCCTTTTGTCACCATCCAGGCTCCATTAGTGCAGCAATGAATGAGAAGTGACTTGATCCTTGGGGATAAGTGCCATCATAGGGAAGAAATATTAGCTATTAAAAACTCCTCAGTTTAACTGGCTGGAAATTTAAACCAGACAGGTTAAAGTGGGAAATGAGACACAGTATTATCACAGTAGTTGATTAGCCAGTGGATCAAACCAGTAGGAAAAATGGAGGAATTGCCATTTCTATCACATCACACTGTTTGCATTGTGATAGTAATGTAGTATTATTGCCATGGGAACCACAAAAAGAAATCAAACTCAGCTGATAGTCTTGCGAACTACACGTATTTACCCCTGCCTTCTGCTCTCTTTTGAGCTTGGTTTCCAACCCTACTCCACAAACACTCAAGTACAACTCTGGTTGCATACTTTCTGTACCCCTTAAATTAAATGAATTCAAATTTCAAAATCAGCTCTTGGCTATACACCTGAGAACAAAATGTCTAACTCATCTGATATCCTTCTATGATAAGATCACCCACCTAGTGAATGAAGGAAGTTGTTGGATGTAGTTTTTCTGGGTTTTGCTAAGGCTTTTGATACTATCCCTCACAGAATCCTTCTGCATAAGTCATCCAGTTGTAAAACAGGCAGGTATATAGTCCTCTGGGTAGAGAACTGGCTGTAGAGCAGGGCTTAAAGAGTTGCAATGTACACCCAGATGGTGACTGGCAACCAGCAATGCTCCTCAGGGTCCAATTCCAGAGCCAGTTCTGTTCCATATTTTTATTATGATCACAGTTGAATGCACAATTAGCAATTTTGCTGATGATACCAAACTGTGAGATATTGTTGACTCTCTCAAGGAATGAGAAGGATTGTAGAGGAATCTAAAGAGACTGGAGCATTGTGGAATCATTAATGGCATGCCATTTAACAAGAAAAAATGCCAGATTCTGCACCTGGTATGGAGTAATGCCAGGCACAAGTATAATCTGAGGGAGGAGTGGCTGTAGAGCAGCCCTGCAGACAGGAATCTGGGGGCGCTGGGTGACAGCAGGCTCCATGTGGGTCAGCAGTGCCCCAGCAGACAGGAGGGCAAAGCCCATCCTGGGATCACCAAACCCAGCACTGCCAGCCGGTCAAAAGAGGTGATTGTCCCGCTGTGTTCAGAGTTGGTGCAGCCTCACCTTCAGCACTGGGTAGACTTCTGGACCTCACCATTTCAGAAGGATGTGAAGGTCCTTGGATGCATCTCCAGAGGACAACAAAGCTGGTGGAAAGGCTGGAAGGAGTGTCCTGTAGAGAGTGGCTGAGACCTTTTTTTTTCTAGTTTGGAGAGAAGGCAGCTGAGAGGAGATCTCCTTCCCTCTACAGCTTCCTGGGGAAAGAGAGTAGAGAGGGATGTGCTGAGCTCCTCTCCTGGTATCCAATGACAGGACATGCAGGATTGGTTCAAAGATGCATCGGGGAGGTTCAGACTTGACATTAGGAGGCATTTCTTTACAGCTAGGGTGGGAAAACACTGGAACCAGCTTCCTAGAGAGGAGCCTGTAAGTGCTTAAAAGGCATTTGGACTATGCTCTTAATAACATGCTTTTACTATTAGCCCTGATAAGCCATGAAGTGGTATCACAGTTGGACTAGATTATTGCTGTAGGTCCCATCCAACTGGACCTGACCGATCCGATCCGATCCGATCCGATCCTATCCTATCCTATCCTATCCTATCCTATCCTATCCTATCCTATCCTATCCTATCGTACCCTATCTCTCCTGGTCAAAAAAACTATAATTTCTTTTAAAATCATCCCTTTTGTTTCTTCTTTATCAAAGATTTTATGCTTTTTATATTTAGTCAGATGCTGGTGACTTGGGGATTTTACATTCTAGGTACATATTCTGAATGAAGTTTCAGTTTTGCTGTTGAATTGCCATATTTTAGAACCCCTCCCTCATTTGTTTGCCTGTATAGTTTTTATCTTTGAGAAAAATAACAAATCTGACCAGTTTACTGCTGATAATAAATGGTAATAATTGATACTTTCAGGAGGTACCCTTCCAGCAGGAGAACAAAGAAACCAGGTTTTGGGACTGGGCCACAAACAGAGTCAGCAAAGAGAAAAGAGACAAAAGTATTTTCATTGTAGATGAGGCAGTATGGGTGTTCAATTTAGTCTTGAGATTAAGAGCAAGATAATCCCCAAACACAGTTTGTATGGAGCAAAAAACCTGAAGGAAATAAATCAAGGAAAATTTATGGGCTTTTTCCAGGCCTTTACTGTCTTAAATAGGAAAGCAGAAGTGTTTTAAATGTAGAACTTACTGCTATATTATGTTGTATGTTCATGAAGAGATGAAATCACAAACCGGAAAATTCACATCTTCATTGGGATATCATCAAGCAGGTGAGGAAGGCTGAGAGGCAGTTCCAAATTCAGCACCTAACATTTGGATGAAAGACTATGTTCCTATTACCAGAAGACATCAGACATCAAGTCTGCACTTGAGCTGTGATATCAGCTTGGATATCATTTAAAACATGCATCATTTAAAATTTTGTCTGTATTTATTTAGCAGTGGATAAGT
The DNA here is from genome assembly GCA_013398855.1 of Mohoua ochrocephala. NCBI lineage: Eukaryota > Metazoa > Chordata > Aves > Passeriformes > Acanthizidae > Mohoua > Mohoua ochrocephala. The sequence continues at coordinate 33,150 of VZTA01008770.1, read as the reverse complement.
GCTGATAGTGTTTAATGAGAATCATAGAATCATAGAATGATCTGAGTTGGAAGAGACCTTAAAGAGACCATCTAGTTTCAACCCTTCTGTTATTGACAGGAACAGCTTTCATTAAACAGGTTGGTCAGAGCCCCATCCAACGTGGCTTTAAGCAATTTCAGAGTTGGGGCATCCACAGCTTTTCTAGACATATGATTATGTCTTTTCTATTAAACATAACTAGGTTTTAATTAAGATAATTTAGATCACTTTAGCCACATTTTTAGCATGTGTATAAATATAGTGTTGTCCACCAAAAAGTTTAGGGTGCCTGACATGCATAAAAGGAATCTGTAAGAGTTGTTTAGATTTACACATGAGCTTAGGGAAGCCTGTTGTTCAGATTCCTAAAATGTTTCAGTGTCCTGAATTTAATTTCGGATGTAAATGTATTATGCTTTCCTTCGTGTGTGTATATATATATACACATAAAAAATATGCAACGTGAAATGCCATTTTCTTTGGGAAGCAATTAAATTCTCATTTAGCCATATAATTTAGAATATATTTACATAAGAAAATAATTTAAATGTGATATTGTTTTATGAAATCTCACAAAAAATCCCTCTCCTTTGCATTAATTATCTTTTCTGTGGTACTCTCCCTCCTCCCTCCTTCAACTCTGCCAGTAACTTTTAAGTTTGTTAATTGGCAGGTGTGATTAGTGAGAACACAGAATCTGTGTTGAATGATCACAAATCCTGGGTACTTCCCTTGAAGATACACCTTTTCCCATATGCCTGTGTCATTTCTGTTTACACAATCAACAGATGACAAAGTCTAATTGCTTACTGAGAGATACTAAAAGTCTTGGTGATGTCATGGATTTATACCGTGTTTTCCAGAATTTGCCTGACCTAAAAAGGAGGAGGAGAAGAGACTTCATACTGTCTTCCTGAGGCAAACCAAGGTACCAACAAGGAAAGGTTGCCCATACAAACCCGCCGAATGGATTACTTTGGGTCGGACAAACATTATGGCTGGGTGGTAAAGAGAATGTTATGCTACAGTAGAAGTTTTTCCTTATCATATGAGAAATACAAGGTGGCTAATAATTTACAGACATATATTTGTGGGGGTTAAATTATTTGCTGAGGTTTGCTTTTAATCATTGATTCCCCTTATCTGGCCATAAGTCCTCTTTTTCCAACAGCCTCTCCATTTATTTTTTCTTATTTTTGCCATTGCTTTTTGTAGGATTTCTCTTAACATGGACTTATGATTAGAGCCATGCTGAATAAGCATATATGTGGGTAATTTAAAACAGGAGGGTCATGTGAATCAAACACTAACATATACTGGACATATATTTTAGCTATGTTTGTATATATTCATGCAGACAGCGAAAACCTGATCAAACAAAAACTTCCATCAAAGTGAAACCTCTTTGAGCATCCAGTGAGCACAAGTGAAATGAGAAGACAACTGCAGACTGTAGCAATCAGTGCTCTGTATCAGTGCTCTGGATTATAATGAAGTAAGGCCTTGCTCTCCATTCTGTGTGGTAGCTAACTCTCTTCCTTATGCAAAGCGTGCACAGAACAAGAGAAAAGCAGCTCAGAATTCTTTTGTTTTAACTCATGGAAGGATAAATAAAAAGTCAGGTCATGGATATCCCCATGAAGACAGTACAACTTCTGCAAACATTGTTGTGCCATAATTATTCTCTGTCTGGGCTTTCTGCTTCAGTTTTAGACACCAGCCTATATTAGAAGTGAATTATATTTCTGGTGTTTCATAAGGCTCTGTTTCACAGTTCTGTGTGAAAAATTACCTGTGTGTGGATGCTAGAATTCTCTAACAATTCAGACATATTCAAAATTCCATGTATTCTAAATTTAGCTAAAGAAAAATTACTGCCAAAAAGTCTTATTCAGTAGAATAGTCCCTCATGTAATATAGCCTTACCCTGTAAATGCTGATTTCCAGAAAAACAAGACCTATCAGTGAATGAAAAAAGATCCTTCTGGTTTTCATTCCTGTTTAAGGAAGATAAGAATTAAAAGAAAAACAGTCATTTGGAGAGTGAAAACAGAATTTTGTAAACAGACATGTCAGCTTAACATTGCTGCTACCTAAAAGGGAAAAGTACATGATATACCTACACAAAAATTTGCAGGTAAACATTGGCTTTTTCTGGCAGTCCTAAAAGATGGTTGAAAGCCACATAAGTGCAGATAGGATGATGCTGAGACAAACTTAATCAGCCCTGTTGTTGACTGTATTTATGCTGTTTCTGGTTGTTTGAATATGAGCCGTGCCACATTGTGCCATGCACAGTCAAGTGCTCTCAAGTTCTACCTCAAGAGGATGGATTTTGTCTACAGCCTGAGATTTATGTGCTTCATTTCTCTCTGGAATTGGCTAAGTTTGTTTTGAAGATACAGGTTCTGGTTTTGATGATGGAAGCATTTTGGGTAAACCGAATAAACCAGAATTTATTATATGTAATGATCAGAAATTCGATAACTCCTTCTGAAAGTACAACATGCATTACTCTAGCTTTATGAAACTCCACAGGCAGCTAGTAATTACCACCCTCACAAAGATCAGTGTTGCAGTGAGCTGGGAGTGGGGAGGTCAAAAAAGATCAAAGACCATGGTTTGGTCCAAGAAGCCCCTTCTTGGTTTGCTGGAGAAAGCCTCGCCCATCCACTCTTGTGCATATTCATGTACCCCTGCAAGATGTAACCAAAACCCCCATTCCTGCCCCTCTGTTCCCATTGGTTGTTTTGTAACACCTGCCCTTTTCTCCCTCTCTCCCCATTGGCTGAATTGTGTAACCCCACCCCTTCGGGACCCCCTTATAACCCCCAGCCAAATGGAAGTCTGTTCTCTCAGTTCCTAGGTCACCATGTGGGCCCTCTCTCTTCCCTGGAGGGTTCACATAATAAAATCTATGGTCGACCAGTCCGAGAGCCACCTCCTTCACCTCTGGGGCGCCTGAGCCATCACGCGCAGGGAGGTGCCTGGCCATCACAGCCATGGGTTGGGTACAGCTGGCTAGCAGGGGTCTGGCCTCGCCCGGGACTCCTGAGAGAAGGGACCCTGTGGAAAACGCAGCAGCTGTCTCACCCAGCACCAGAACCTGCGCAGGCGCTTTTTAAACAGATCAGGACTGATGTGTGGGTTGAAGACAAGGCTGGCTTCTAGAAATATCCCCGTGTATCTGTTTTTACTGACATGTAAGGGGAAGAGGCATAAACAGATGTGCAGGAAGCAGCCTGGTGATGACTATGAGAAAGGCTAATAGAAGGTCTCATGGAGCTCCCCTTTGCCTCTTGTCCTATTGCCGGGCACCGCTGAGCAGAGCCTGGCTCCCTCCTCTGACACCTCCCTTCAGATACTGACAGACATTGATCATATCCCCTCAGTCAGCTCTTCTTGAGGCTGAACGGGCCCATCTCCCTCAGCCTGTCCTTGTAAGGCAGGCTGATGCTCCAGTCCCTTAATCATCTTTGTAGCCCTCCATTGGACCTGCTCCAGGAGCTCCATGTCTCTTGTCCTGAGGAGCCCAGAATTGGACAATCCAGATGTGGCCTCACTAGGGATGGGTAGAGTGGCAGGATCACCTCCCTCAACCTGCTGACAATGCTCTTCTTAGAACCCCTATTATTATAACCCCTGTTATTTCAGGCAAATACTTACTTCTCTGTTCCACCTCTGTAAAACAAGGATGGAAATATCAATCTGACCCATGTAGGATTGCACAAAGTCTCAGAGATGCTGTGGTCCTAGGATACTAGGAGAGAAAGCATGAGCCATCTTGGAAATGTCTGTAAAAACCAGAGTGGTTATAGTTTCTACATGAGAGCTCCACGATACCTAACTTCAGCAACCTTACTTAGACACCCCGATTAGATACTGGAATCTCCAGATTCTACACCTAGCTAGTGGAGAAAAAAGCTGCCTCCAAAGAGCAGTTAAGAACCTAACAATAGTGAAGCTCACACTCTGAATTGTCATAGAAGTTGTTAATTACACATAAATGCTGTTAAAATAACTTCCTAAGATGTGTGCACTTTGCATTATGTACATCGATATGCCACAAGTTAATACCTACCCCAGGGTTTCTCTACAATGTGGCTACTACACTAGGCTTCCCTCTTCCCCAAAGGCTGCCTTATATTTGACACTAGTAAGAGATTTGTGTGGCTGTGCAAAAAAACAGGAACATTTTTAACTACAGAGTTTTCCCCAGGCATTTGGATTGGTCATGAAATTTTACATCGCTTCAGTTGAGAACATAAAAAATATTCAAACTAACCAAACTAAGATAAATATCAGGAAAACACGAGGAACTGGATAAAATGTTTTTAGCACAGCACCATTTTGGGGCTCCCTGAGTTCTATTATGTATTTTCTGAAGTATGGCATCTAAATTTCTTGCACTTGTTCAGGGCTTTCAGAAGGCCCTTGGTGATACGTGAGGGATTTCTGTACACAGCTAACATGAACACTGAAGGAAGAATAGAGCCCCTTAGTTCCCTTCTGTCTGTGTAAATCTTCAGATGTTCTGAGCTGCCTTTTGATATTCTTCAGAAATGTAGCTGGAGTATGGTTGAGAATTTCAGTGTGATAATCCCATGTTGCTAGTGATATTATAAGTAATATTAAGTGTCAAAAATAACAAAAGACAGACTGTCTTTTTTTTTTTCCATTCCAGTCAAAGAAATAGTTATTCAGGTTATTCAAAGCAGTAGCATATTTCACAGGCTGTGGTAGAAATCTAACATCAGTGCTTCTTAATTTTTTTTTTTTTTGCATGCAGTCAGACTTAGCTGATTTGTACTCGTTTTATACATATGTCAGGGCCACCAAAGGAAGTAAGCACTTACTATCTCATAGCATGTACTTTGACAGAAAATATTATAGGTCAGGGAATCCAAAGCTACTGGCCACCCACTGTGTTGCATTTATGATTGGGAAGCCTCGTATGAAAGCTGCCACTCTCACCAAGTCTGTGCACAGAGACCCAGTAGTAGCTGTCACTCTTGGAGAAGTCAATTTGTATTGAAACTACAGAAAATACAAATAAAAAACAAGTTTCTGGACTGCCAAATAATGGCTTAGTTAGGGCACTTTTCAAACTATTCTTATCCACATTGCGTTGGAATGAAATTCTGTGATGTGACAAAGGGTTTAGGGGCCATGTGGGGCTTTTATTTTTTTTTTCTTTTCTTTTTTTTAATTAATACAGTCTTATTTGAATTGGTGGTGGCTGAGAAGGTCGGAACAAGAGTTAAAGCTAACCAAAAAGGTATCGGCAAGGCAGCTGAGAAATGATGGCTGGAGTTACGGCTATTTTGAGCTTTACACTTTTGGAAGGCATTCAACTGCCTTCTGAATTAAAAATCTAGCAAAATGTAAGCAGAGGATAGACAAGGAGATGGGTATAAGAGGAAGCTGATGAAATAAAGATCAGATCTTATTTACATTGTGTCTAGAACTGAGCTCTTAGTTCAGTGTTTTCTTATTTCCTGGTCTACTTTGATATGTAATAAAACCCACGTCTTTTCAGAATGCTGCTAAAAGCATCCTGGCATGGCTTTCTGGTAGATTTTTTTTTTCAGAGCTCTGCAAATCTTCATTTTGGATACAAATGCAGGGGGCCTGTCAAGTGCTAAGATCTATAGCAGAATCAAGCATGCCCCTTCCATCAAAAATATTATTGACCAGAAAATGATTTAAACCAAAAATATTAATTAATTCTGTTGGATTTGGCAAGCCCTTATAGATAATCAAAACAATCTAAAAGAGAGAAAATTTCTCTTCAGAAAAATCTGCATTATTTCAGTCTCTTCAAAAGAAAACATCTTAGTTTTGCCAAAGGAGAGATTAGAATATTGTCCTTAGAAACAGATTTTTAGAAAGGGTTTTGTAAAATATCACACAAACCAAAATATTTTGGCTGACCCACTTTCTCCTCTGGTCTCTTGAGCTAATTGACAATGTTTATTTGAAGCAGATCCAAGGTGGGTTTTTTCTTTTTCTTTTCTTTTTTTCTCCTTCCCAACCTTTAAGTTTTGAGCAATGTCAAATCAACTTCAGTATATGGAGCTCTGCACTAAGATACTTCGTAAACACTTCCCGCTCTCAGTGTTTTATGATGGTTTTCCTGTTTCAGTGCTGGCACTTTGACCCTTTGCAGTTTGCCGTAACAGGGTTAATTTTTCAGCTCAGGGCAACAGGGACTTGTGTGACACGGCTTAAGCTGTAATCGCACCTACCAGCAAGGCTCCAGGTCTGCAACAGCACATTTCTCTAGGGCTGACTGGATGTAAGATGCAAATATCTAGAGCACAAATGTACTGTTACTATGAAGACCCCAACCCAAATCCCAAAGTGGTGTACTTTTCTCCACTCACCACTTTTTGGTATTTACCTGCAGTATTTTCTAGATGTTTATCTGCTGTTTTCCACCACTATATCCATTCACCTCGAGTGGCCGCAGAGATTAATTTTTCCGTTTCAGACAAAGGCCTAGCCTAATCAACAATTTTGTACATGCTTTCTGAATTAATGAGGTATAGCAAGCACTGTTAGCTTTTCTTGCTGAGCGTGTGGGTGTCAGGACTATGGAAGCAGGCTGGCTAGCAGGTGATTTGGGGCTAGGAGTGACAGGGATGCTGGTGAAGTATTCATGCTTGGGGCTGCCATCAAGAACTGGTCAGAGCTGCACAGGGACCAGAAGGGCAAAAATGGGATCAAAGTAATGAATCAATGAATCACTCCAGAATATGAAAGCCTAGTCAACCTGACCCAGAGGAACTCTTATCTTGAGTTTGACAATATCTCTTAATGATACTGGGAGAGGTTTGCTCTTCTTGGTGGCCTTGTGTGAGGTCTCCCTTACAAGTTATTAGACTAGTTGGCAAATCCTTCCAGGGAAACTGAGACACAACATCTGTAGCATTTTGTCCTGCTAATAGAGATTACTCTGCAGGTGGCAAAATTTTGTACTTTAAATGGTTGAGCTGGTTTAGGTCATGGGTTGCTTCTGGCTAGACACGTTCAACAAATCTGTTTAATTCAGTATAGGCACTATATGTTCCCGTGGTAGGGATAAAACCATCCCCTCTCTCTCTCTCAAACAGTCGTGATCTAAACATAATCAATTTTAAATAGCTGTCTTCTTTATGTAAGAAGTGTGTTTCAAAACACCACAGTGTGTAGTGGTTGGACAGGACATAAAGGAGTTTACTGGTATATGAGACTGAATTTCTGAATTGTATCCCTGGTGTCTTTGTGCTGATATCATTAGGAATTTGGCTGGGCTATTCCCTGGCATTGTGCATATGCATAGAAACAGGCCTGAGATACAAAGTTGTAATGCTTTGTGTTAAATTTACATGTGTGGTTAACATGCCAACCAATAAGAATGCTATTAACTGTATTTGAGTGCACTGAAGAAAGGATACAGATGTAAAAGTTTGTAAAATTTGTATTCCAGAGGTCACTTGATCCATCCAACTTACTTTTTTTTCTCTATTCATGGAATTCAGACTTTTCTGGCTCCCTCCTCTGCTCATCCTACATCTCAGGGAGGTCAGAGTTATAGCAAAATCTGCAGGTGGCCTGCAGTGTTGTTGAGAGGAAGCTCTGTGCTGTCATCAATAGATTTCCATATGTGGAAAATCTGATATGGAGCTATCTCAGGTGTTCTTGCACTGTGTTGGCCATACTCAAGCACAACTATAAACTGGGCATCAAGGTTTAGCATTCCTACCACCTTGCTTTGCCAGGACTGAATTTGAGTGCTTGAAGATATTGACTTCTTTTGATACAGTCACAAATGCAAGCAGGATGTCCACTAGGAACACAAAATACTTGGTGACAGTAACCCAAAAGGGGTAGGTGGATTATGCAACAACCCTCCCCCAAATTAATGTTGTATAATGAATCTTGTATAATGAATCTCCTCTTCTGCTTTTCTTTCTAACTAAGCTATGAATATCTTGAATTTCTAGAAAAAAAATTTTAAAATCCCTGGTCACCCCTGCAGTGCTAAAAAAATCTTTCTTTATCCTTTAAGCTATGAAGTTCCAGCTGTTCCCAGAGTTCACTGATGTGTCACGAAGGAATTGCTTTAATACTTTCATGAAGAAATATTTGCTCACACAGACTGTTAAGCTTTGACTGTTGTTCAGGGGACATTGTCTCTTTACCACCACTGGCTGTTTCTCTAGCTCTCAAGCAGTACACTTTGCTGCCCACCACGAGCCATCCTTTCCCAGCCAAAATGGTCGCGTGTGATTTTCACATTCAGAACCCTGTCTGCCAAAGTCAGATCATACCCTCGTGACCCATATAAAATCTGTTATCAATTTCCTCTTGCTATGAAATACAAATTATTAACAGACCTTAAGAATCTGTTACACCAACTATTTAAAGTAATGATTTTTTTTCCCTTAAACAGTAGAAGCAAAGACATTACAGCGACTACTTTTATTCTGCAACAGAAGTGGATTAGATTTATCACTGTTGGTTCAGGTTCCACAATAATGTAGATTTATTTATTATTAGCTTGGGTTAAAAAAGGGAAAGAGGTGTCCAAAATCTTCCACACACATCTGTTAGATTAGAACGCGAGAGCTCTGCTGCTTGCTTTTTACTCCTTTGCCTGCTTCATTGCACTCAGGTTGGAGAGTCAGAATAGCCCTGGTGGGAGAGTACAACCACTGCTCACAGAGTGAATCATGCCAGGCAAGCACACAACTGATTGTGTAGTTATGTCCTAACATAAAAATAAATATGAGTATAGATGCTACAGAGACATTTACCAAAGCCTTTTTTACAGAGATATGCAAATACGCATGTCCTGTTCCTCGTAAGAATTAACGAATGCGTTGGGCTCTTTAACAGTTTAAGCAAAACTTTTTTCTTTTTGTACTTTTAGGATGGTGGGTTGGGCTTCAGTGTCTACTGCCATGGGAGAAGGAGAGGTGGAGGGACAAGACTGCGCTGGGATGCTGGGGAAGACACTGAAGGATCCGTATCTTTGCTGTCCGTGCTGCTGACAAACGCTTTGGGGTAATAATTGCTGTAGTTTCTGTTCCTTCTTTTCCTCCCTGTAGCAATAACTTGTATCCTGACCCCTCCCAAGGACCATCAGTGTGATCTGGTTGCCTACGGGCCTGGCCTGAGCAGCAGAGAGAGGAGATCCTCGGACTGCTCTGCTGCCCCAGCAACTCCTCACACCTCGAGCTGCTAAAATGGTGACCTATTCACCTGGCTTGAGGATAGTCCAATGAGTTCTGGCAGGTTCAGAAAGACTGGGGAGATGGCAGCTGGAAGCAGTAAGATGTGCTGTTTCTACCTCCATGCTACTAGTGTATGCTCTCCCAAAGGGGATCCCACAAGTGGACACAGGTCTCCAAGACTAAGCTGTGCATATCACGAGGGAGCTGAATGGCTGAACTAAAATTGTGTGTTTGCATTTTATTTTGTTAATCAAACACTTTTTCTCAAAAGAAAACGGATTTTCTCTGGAAGCCAGAGCAAAGCTTGATTGAGTAGTGCATTTATATTAAGTTTAACTGGTTAGTCTTAGCAGTCTCATAGGATGTATTTTTAATTTCCTGCCCAAAATGTCTGTGTGATGTGTGGCATGTTTTTAAGCAGAAGATATTTTCACAGAAGATGTACTGGTGCTTCTACAATGAGCATACATCTAATTTGCAAAGTACCCTGAGATCCTCTACATTCCTCATGGGAAGTATTGTCTCTGGCTTGCATTTCTCTAAGGTTGGTGGATTCATTAAAAATCCTGGGAATTTCTACATAATGATTTTGTAGTAATGACTGCTGGTTTTCATAACTTTTTAGTATGTCAGTTAATTCTTGCCTCATGACAGGTCAGTTCTTTCACACCAGAGTTCTCCATCATTGGCTTGACATCCAAGCATTGACACTCTGCTACTTAAAAAGTGTCTAAAACACCATACGTAATTATTTTCACAGTCATACGATCATTTTTCTGCTATCAAGAGATCCTATGAATTTTGCCTACTATAGGCACGAGACACAATGATCAGAACAAAATTTTCTGGGTTTTTGTATAATAACTTCTTTGTTCTTTTTTTTGTAAACAGGAAAAAACCCCCCACAACAGCATCCCTTTAAAAATGATCCACTTTCAGCTTTGAACTACAATTCATGGATCAACAGGAACATGTTACGGTGAAGTGTTGATAAACATTGTACATGATCTGCTGGCCGCATTTAACACTACGGCTGATTTTTCTTAAATTTGGGGGGAAAACTTAATGTTTTACAGCTATATTTCTGAGGACAGTGATTTGTCCTTTTAGTATCATGCACTTTGATTGGAAGGGCAGTGAACACTTTACAAACCTGTGGGGTACACGGTAATTTTACCGAGTACGTTTACATGGAGACACTGAGTCGCGCCACACCCAAATCTAAACCTGGACGTGAAAGGGTCTCTGATGGAGCTCTGAACAGAGTCCTGGAGCTCTCATTTCTCATTGACAACACACTATACTGGACTACAATCAGTTTTGCTGCCTTTAGTATGCATTCCACATCCTCAGGATGGCATGGTATCTCTGATGCGATAGCGTAAACCTTCCAAGCAAATACTTATGTAAGAAACATTAGCAATTTAGCCGCGATACTGAGAGGAAGAGTAGTTTGGGTTTCTATTTCCTTACAAAAAGGCAAGGACCAAACTCTTACCAGATTAAATAAAAACCCACTTTCTTCTTTGGGTTTATGCTGTTGTCTGGAAAGAATTCATTCAGGGATTTGGCCTGTTTTCTGAATCATGAGCTTCTTTGAGGTTTATGTACTGTTCTTGTTCCACCCTCCTCTCAGCTAAGTTGAAACTTGATTTCCATGATGCCTTTCATCTTCCTGAACAAATAGCAGTTGCTTCTGTTGGCCTATGTAGTTTTCCCACCTGATTTCTCTCTGTCTCGAGCAGCTGAGAACACTGGATATGCCATTTCTGATTCAGCAGGGGTCTCATTTTAACTGTATTCACCCATTTCCCTTAGTTGTTTTGTAAACAAAGACTTCTTTTGCCCTATCTTCCTTTATGGTATTCTGTATTAAAGACTCCAATTCTTCGTTCATTTACATTGCTCCATATCTGCAGTACTTTCATAGTTTCTCCAATACCTGGAGGCATCTTCAGTACAAACTTTGTAGCTGGCACATCTCTTTGCTGTGCTGCTCTTTAATTTCCCGTTGTCTTCTGGGACACATAGAGGCCTCTTTCTGCAGTCACTCCATTGTCACGCCCTTCTCTCTGTGACTTTGCAGCAAGAATTCCCATTTATTCTGCTGGAAGAATGGAGTCCTTACTACAATGGATATTGCAACGTCTGCTCTTTCAGTCCAAAATTCCACAGACCCAAGAGAAAAGCAAATTGGTTTATATTTATGCTAAGCAACTACTGCAACAAGTACCTCATATGTCATGAAATGTGATGTCGAAGTGCATAAGGGGTTTCAGAGGTGGATGTTTACCAGCGCTGGAGGCTGGACAGCCCAAGCTGCAGGTTTGCTTCTTCTTCCTGTTCTGCACTGAAGCTGAATACACTTGAAGAGCCAGCACCAGTGCCTGTGGGCTTATCTGTTCTGCTTGGGGGAAACTGGGACATTACATTAGTTTAGCCTCTCTTAGCTAAGCCCAACCTCCAAAATCACAAATCAAATGTAGTTGAAAACTAGCAAGGTATTTATTCCATTGTGATACTCACTTGGCCCTGTGGGTTCTGCTCTCTTCTTCACATACTGCATAGTGCCTGGTTTTGGAAAGTAAACTCCACAGGGAAGAGTATCCTGGTATCCAGAAAAGGGTCAAGAGGAGAGGAAAAAGGTCCCAAACCTATCTGTTTCTTTGACACCACCACCAACCATCCAATAATAGTTTTTATATCACTCCTTGACCATGCAAGAGTCCAAAGCTTTTAAAGGTAAATGTTATCTTGAGTGTCAGTTGTTTTGTGTTTAAAGATCCTATCATCATGAAAAACATTGCAAAATATGATTTCTCTGTTAGTTTTTTGGATTGTTAATAGAATAAAATTTTAACAGTATAGATTCTTCTACCTTTTAGGAGTCCCAAAAGCTCTACGAACAACATGCAGGAATTTCTTCGTTCTTTGCAGAGGTGCAGTCATCTCCAGATTAAATTACAGCAAAGATTGACCATTTCTATATAATTTTTTACAAAGAATATTATGGCAAATGTCATTTGCAGTAGAACTGCAAGGGGGACTTTGGTATGCAGGATGTAAATTTCTGGTTGGAAAGTGATGAAGATAGGTGAGCAGTCTCCTAAAACTGGGATTGTCTGTGCATCTGAGCTCATTGTATCTTGTCCAGGAACAGTGTTCTCCAGCATCATGCTGCTGTTTCTCCTCAGCTCTGACTCAGAAAGGAGAATGTCACCTTCTGAGTCACGGGTGTCCTCTGCCATCCTGGGTTTCACTGGAAATTTTTAATGCATGCAGAGGGACCACAGTTAGTCCCAATTGCTTTGTGAATGAGCCTAATGCACGATTTACTAGGCAGAAGCAGGACAGGATTGTGTCTGCAAGGCTCCCCTTTCAAAGCAGACCTCCCTACAGCCTGAGCCACTGTCCCCACACTCTTCAACTTTTCTCTTAAGGACCTGAGCTACTAGCTTTAATTTAGGTGGTGTGGAACATATTGCTGGTGGGCAACTCACTGAAAGCTGTGATCTACTGTCATTATTTCATTTCAGTGCCTCATCAGCTCCTGATGTGCTGGCTGATACATTAATAATGTTTTTCACATGCATTTATCACTCCCAGGCTTCATGCAAATGTTACGGGGACTGCAGCTGTTTGCAAACCAGGTAGAAAGGCTGAGGCTGGGCTTTGCAAGCAGAGACAGTTGCAAAGAAGGGTTTAATCTTAGCCACAGGCTGAAACCATGGCTTTTAGGTTAGATATGTAAAAGGTCAGTGCTTTTGAGGTGAAGGCTGTGGCCAAATGACAAGTCTTGTATGTGTGCAGAGAGGGATCCTAGGGAAATTAGGGACTTGTATGCATTGGCTGCTTAAGACCAAGGCCACTATTGATTGTTAATGTAAATTCGCTCATTTTACAGCTTTGAACAGGAAGTGTTGTTTTATAAAATACTAAATTTTAATCATTTGACCTAAAATCTCTCTCACTGTCAATGAATGCTAGATTCAGTGGATAATTACACTAATTTATTTCCAATACATTTCAAATTAAAATTATATACTGTGGAGAGACTTGATTGAATATCTTGCTGTTTTGTCCCTCATTTGAAAACTTTTTTGCAATTAGTCAAGCTGTCAGATACCCAGGGAATATGTGTATTTATTTTTTTTTTATTGAGGAGTGAGGAAAGCTATTTCTGTAAGCATGTGGGAAAACCTGTGGTAATCCTTTTGTGCAGAATATTTCAGATCATAGTTCACCATGAGATAGCTCTTACTTTTTGCTTCAGTATGTTGTTTTCCAGTGGTACTAGTGTTAATCACAGGCTATTTAGCAGGTGCAAGTCCTAAAAAGAGAAATCGGGTGCCTGAAAGTAAATCCTTCCCCCCATCCTTCCCTCCCCAGACCTGTGAGCATGGACTTTACTTCTCCGTGTCCTCAGCACTCAGCTGGGTCTGGTGCAGAGCAGGGGCTGTGCGTTGTGCCAGGGCCAGAGCAGCAGAGCAAGGTGTGATGCTGCAGTCCTTGTCTAATAAGCCTCTTGGCCACAACATTTACCCAGAGAGTTAGAAGATGAGATTAACTCTTTTATTTCCAGGAAAGCACTCCAGGTGCCTGGAAGGAAGCACTCTTCCTCCTCATTAGGGCTGCACCAGCAGCAGGGACCGAGCAGGAAGATTCTAAGGGTAAGCAAGACTTACCTCATAAGCAAGAAACTCACTTGTCTTGCACAAGGGGTCACGTTGTATTTCATTGCCTGTTGATATATAACTTCCAATGTAATTCACTTCATGCAAAAATACAGAAGTCATTCTGGGAAGGGTACACCAATCTCTCCCACCTTGGCTTAACAACAGAGGTATTGAATTGTTTTCTCTGCCCCGGTCCCTTCCTTGTTATTCACTGTCGTTACCAGAATTGTTTTATCTCCTTTTTTAACCCCCTGTTCCTTTTCATGTTATATCTGCCCCTGGCCTTGCTGAGGGATCACTTTATAGAACGCTTTTGTATAGCAGTCCGGAGTAAAATTTAAGCTATAAATTTTCAAAAGCACAAAAATCAGAGGGATGTCTTAGGCCATGGTCAAATAATCACTGCTTGCATTGCTTGAATTGTTATTGCCCTGTGTTATCTGCTGCTGCATCTAAAAGTCTAAAAAGCTGGGTTTAGTTTCAGGTGGTTCCCAATCCATCTGAAGCCAGCAGGGTTAAGCTGGACCAGGAATGCAAACTGTTCAAGCATGCAGAAGCCTCTTAAGGTCAGGACTGCCTTCTAGAACACCAGATCCTGTATGAAGTTATGAAATGGTTATCAAACAATACAAGAATCTTCCATTTGGAAAAGAAATGAAAACATGTAAATAAACCAACGTACAAGTGAAAAGAAGGGAGAGAGAAGATGGACTTACACCCTACAGAATTCTTATTGTACAGCAATCTAGAAAGCAGCAAACAGCAGAAAAGACATGGGCTTTCATTGTCCTTATAATATTAATGAGAAAATGCTGAAACCAGTTGCAATGATTTTAAATTTGTGGCCAGACACTAATATCTAAGAAGAGGGCTATGTAATCTTGCTTAGTATTAGTGCCAAAAATTGCTTTTTCTTACTGCGTATCAACAGAAAAGGAGCTACAGATATATTCCCTGGCAAAATCATCCCATTGAAGGCAAGATACCTTTCTGAATTGCAGAATGGCCTCCTTAAAGTAAATAGGCCATTAGTGATTGAATTCAATCATCCATATGATAGCTCTAGCTGGCAGTGGGGCTGAGTGCAGAGTGACAGATTTTACTCCGTGTCATGGGCAGTCAGCAAGAGCTCTCCAGAGACAAAGAAGGAGGTGCTTGCTGGGTCAGCCTGAGAGATGGCTGCATCATGCCTGAGTACGTGCTAGCTGGGCTGTTAGCGGGTGTGATGCTGCAGCACGTTGGCTTTCCTGACATCACAGCAGCCGTGTGGGACCTGCGTACACACGGGCAGTGGAGA
Source organism: Mohoua ochrocephala (assembly GCA_013398855.1). Taxonomy (NCBI): domain Eukaryota; kingdom Metazoa; phylum Chordata; class Aves; order Passeriformes; family Acanthizidae; genus Mohoua; species Mohoua ochrocephala. The sequence goes on along the minus strand of VZTA01008770.1, from coordinate 17,935 downwards.
GAAGCCATCTCCCACTGTTACTGCACTTTTGCTGTTGCCCCAGCCCCCTGAGAGTCAGTCACCTCTGTAGGGGCAGTGACGGCAGCGCAGTGCTGGGGTCGTGATGACCTGAGCTCTTCCTTCATGTCCTTGGTGCTTTGTCAATATGTACCTGGAGCATCACTCACAGCAGACCCATGTGTCTGCTCCTGTGACCGCCTTCTGGGAGACAGCTGCCCATTTATTTCTATTGCTTTGTTTGTCTCCACAGCCTGGATTTATTGACACCGGTGAAAAAAAACCCAAACCACACCTTTTCATAGCATGGTCATTTTGACTTTATGCCAGACACTTAGCCAGTGCAGGCAGGCAGGTCCGGAAGGACAGGAGGTACTGAGAGAGCAGCAATCAAGGGGACCCGTGGGGAAACAAAGCAGCTCCAGGCAGTGCCCTCCTACCTCCAGGTTGTTTCATCAGCCCTAGATTAGCAGCAGAGAAGTTATTTTGTCTACCTGGAGACACGGATTGATGTGCCTCGAGGGATGTGCTGCAGGAGAGAAGTTTGAGATTACCTACCTTTGAGTGTTTCTGTGATAAAGTGCTGCAGAATCAGGGTGGCAGCTGACTAAAAAACATGATAATTCAAGAGATCTGCTGGACAGTTGCAAAAATTCGCATGGTTATCTGTGTCTGAAGAGGGGCAACTGACTTTACAAGGAAAGCATTAAATTAAAAGCTGCTAGGAACCAAATCCACTTGCTACGTACATAGCAGACACACAGACACGCACAGATACTTGTTCTGCCTAAAGGGTAAACACAAGGCTCTCATCTCTGGAAGGTGTGAATCTTAAAAGTGCTAAGTTAGTAGAGGAGATGCTGGGAAGCCCACAAGTAAATAGTGCTATTGGCATCCTAAATCCACATTTTATAGCTGTGATTGGCATAGGTGGGCTACAAACAAAATCAGAGCCTGCCTTACTGTGATAATGACAGTTTCATATTATCTGTTTTCTTCAATTTGAACACACACGTCAGATGGACTTCCCAGTTCATTCCTAAGTATTTTCTAATTTGACAGGGAAATAATTCAATTGAATAAAAAAAAATTATTTTATGTAAAATATATTATTTTATCTCTGTTGCTTGACAGGGCTTATTTAGATAGCCATAGACTTTTGGATCCAACAGATTTGGAAAAAGAAGAGCTGACCATGAAAAGCTACAATTACAGCACAAAAATCTTCAGGTTTTCTTTGTAGGCAACAAACGGCCCTGTGTGGATGATAACTGTTCTACAGATGTAGCTCTGCATTGTCCTCTTAGGCAGCCTCCCTTCCTAGGTGTGATTGTAGGTTAACATGCTGCTGTAAAGTCTGGCTTGGGCTGCCAGGTCTTTGATTAGAAAGAACTTGAAGGATTGAACTGGATCAATAGAGTCAGTTTTAATTAGGTTGTAATGGTGAGTGTCAAAAGCTGCCAGACTCCGACTCAGAATAAGAAAGGATCAGGAGCCAACCTCAAAGGTGAGTAAAAAAGTGAGTCTATGGTAGATGGGGGTTTTGAGGGAAACGAGAACATCGCTGCTAAGGTTTAGGAAAAGCCAAACAGGAGGAAAGTAGGCAGCACGCTGTCTGGGATCTTGGCGTAAAAATGACAATAAACATTTTTCCCAAGTTGTTCTGTAGATGCTGAGTATATTACCGGTGAAATCAGTTGCACCTCAGCCTGGATCCTTTTCTTGGAGCAGAGTGGCTGCCTTCAGGTTATATTAATCTAAAAAGACAGAAACATTAGATAGTGCCAGAACATGAACTGAATTTTGATAAGTGTTTGCTTTTAAAAGGTTATACAGAATTTGATTGCAATCAGCAGCTCAGGGTATGCTAGTCATTTTCAGACTCCTTCCATATGCTTTGATATTTGGCTATAGGTATCTGCATAGTCAGAATTTTAGTAAGTAATTCAGATGTTCATACACAACTTTTCAGAGCCTGATTTCAATCCATCTCCTTGATTAAAGTTCAGGTATTTCACTAGTCATTAACCCAGTCCTCTAGTAATGCCAAAGCTTTGCCTTTTGGCATATCTCTCTAGCTATGATGTGGTTTTTCTGACAGAAAATTCTTGCAACCTTTCGTAAAATGTATGTTGAAATATTAACCCGTGCTTCATTTTTGTAATGTTGAAACAGAATCTGTCAGAAGTGTACTTAGAATACTATTTCTTTTAACAAATATTTTAATTTCTGTAAATGATAGCGCTTTTATTCTACATGGCAGTATTGGGACCTTGTTTACCTAATGTTCTGTTATCCATTAAAGTTCTGCTAGAATAAACCACACCTTTATTTGCCATTATTAGTAAGTATTTGAAAATTAGATCAGAGTTTGGGTGCTTGCCCCTGATAAGAAAATAAATAGATGATTATTATAATTAATCAAAAGGCAAATACCTTCAAGAGGTTGGGAATTTTGTTATCTTACTTTACAAAACGTAAGAGAAATCAAGCAACCTGATGGGCTCCCAGCCAAATGGTTATCATATTATAACCACATGGGTCAGATTGTTTGCCTAATCACTTTATATTCAAACATACACACACAGAATAAAAATTTTCCAGTTTAGAGGAAAATGTAATATCTTAAATGTCTCAGAATAGTCTGTATTTATCCATTTTAATGTAGCTGGTGTTTTATGATATATTTTTGTATTTGACTGTGGGCATGTGTCTTTTCATTAGCTGCAGCTATGTTGCCTTAAAGAAGTTATTGATCTCTAGCTTATTCTCAAATACTTGTCATTGCCACTCTTTTGGAGACTGCAACTTCCAATCTGCTGGCAGAGGTACTTGTGAAACTCTACCCATTTCAGTCAAACTAGGTTAACAAAGACCTAATATTTAAACTGTGACGAGTCTAATGAATTAGATTACCTTGAAGGGAGAAGCAAAGTAACTGGATGTTGCAATGAGTTGGTAGCAGGGGGGGGCCAAAAGACCAAGGGACCATGGTTAGGTCCAAGAAAGCCCCCTCCAGGTTTGTTGTAAGAAGCCTCTCCCATCCACTCTTATGAATATTCATGTACCCCTGCAAGATGTAACCAAAACCCCCATTCCTGCCCCTCTGTTCCCATGGGTTGTTTTGTATTACCCGCCTCTTTCTCCCGCTCTCCCTAATGGCTGTTTTGTATTACCCTGCTCCCTTTGGGACCCCCTTATAACCCCCAGCCGAATGGAAGTTCACCCTCTTGGTTCCTGGGACACCGATGTGGGACCTTTCTGTTCCCTGGGGTCCCCCATAATAAAACTTACGGTTGTCCGGGCCGGGAGCCACCTCTCCACCTCTGGGGGTGCCAGAACCAACAATGCACAGGGTGGTGGATGGCTTTCATAGCCCTGGGTGGGGAACAGCTGGCTAGCAGGGGTCTGGCCCCGCCCGGGACCCCTCAGCGAAGGGGTTCTGCGGAACACGCAGCAGCTGTAACACCCAGCACCACAGAACCTGCACAAGGCGCAATAAGAACTGTATTGCAAGTATCCACCTGTCCCTCTCTTGCCAAAAATTTCTGAATCCCTCAACCAGACCAGACAGAGAGCCTGAAGAGTCAAGCTTTGTGAAATTCTGTGGCCACGTACTAATTAGTTTATAATCTCCCTTTTTTCTCTCCTGACTTGCAATAAAAAGAAAAGTTTAACAGTATGGTTAAGTGAAATATGAAGAACACTTTTCACATTTACAGGCTGGAGGGGAACAGTAGTGAACCACGTAATGGAATAACAGCAAATGGAAAAAGCTTCGCATAAGCTTAACTCCATCAAATTAGTTTCTGGTAACAACAGTGAACCAGATACAATAGCAGTAGGTATAAGAACAAAGTTATCTCCAGAACAGGAGGAGCAGAAGAATTATCATCCATTTTGCAGAAAAAAAAAAAAAAGGTTTTCTTCTTGGAAAAAAAAAATATAGCAAAGGAAAAGTCAATAGTAGGAAAAGTAGCATCAGTGTGAATGCTTGAAGCAAGAGCTCTACCCAAGAAGTTAACAATGTGCAATGCCTGGTATCATAAGCTTAAACTTTCCAGAGGCCTGCAGGAGCCTGCCTATGGGACCTCACCACTGCACAAGGCCTTGGGGGTTTTTCCAGCGATAATATGTTCTGAGTTTTCCCCTAAATTTTCAAACAGTAAGCATACCGGGAAAAAAGGCAGCAAACAGCTGTTGTAGCATGGCAGATGATATTTATATTTTTTTTTATTCTGAATGATAATGGCAAAGGGCTAAATCCTGCCCCTTTTCACACCATTGTCTGTATCCCATTGCAGTCATCTCAGTATTATGAATGAAACTTAATTCTTTTCCAAATTAGCAGAACTTATTTTGTGGTGTTAGCAAAACAGAGTAGAGGTCAACAGGGTCTATGAGAGGAAGGGAAGAGTAGGCTGGGAAACCACAGGGCAGGGACTGGCAAAAAGAGCAAGCAACCAAGCATGCAAGCAAATTGGACTAGGACCAACAGTATCCTCAGTGCTATGCAAATTGGAGAAACCCAGCACTAACAAAATGGACAAAGCACAAGAAATCCAGTGCTCTGTGACAGGCCACTTAGCTGACTGAATATAACACAGTTTAGGTTAGTTCCCTGTAATTATAATCATTATTTCATAGCAGATAACTGTAACTTTGATGCTGCATTAAGTGTTTTATATAATGTTATACTGTTACAGCAATATGCATGCGCTTTATAAAGTTTTATACATTCATCAAGATCTCAGCCAGGTGAGGGGTCAGACAGGAGACGCGCGCCAGATGCTGGCTGAGGTCAGAATTTTGCGGTCAGGATGGGAGCTGTTGAGCCTGGGGGCAGGGAAGAGGCAATCAGAGGGTGAAACCTGGGCTAGTTGGTGGAGGCCACCATGATAGTGTGAGAACCACAAGCACAGGAAAAGTATGGAGAAAGGGAAATGCATCCACAATGTATCCACAATCTGCTGCAGTAGAGCCCACCACTGAAGGACTCCTTGGGTGAGATTGTGGCTCTTTTGAAGACATGGAGTTTACCCTTGAATTCAAAGTAGCAAGAATATCTCCCTTTCCTATTGACACTACTTTGTTTGCCTGCTAAAAGAGAAGTGCTGTTAGGTTTTGCTAAGTTTTGTATTTCTATTTTTCGAATCTTCCGTGAATTATAAAAACAGACAATAATTTTTTAATTGAAAGCACATGAATTTGTTGAGTGATTATGTATGGATCACACCCTTTATGACTGAAAAACAAAGAAATGAGTATAATAAATCCTTACACTTTGCCCATTTTAAACAAATGCATTACTTCTATAAAGTGCAAAAGCATTAATTCTGCATTGCAAAAAAATTTCTCTGTCTCGTGAACAGTAGGCTTTTAGTTATACAATTTTAATTTTGCCGTCTGATATTTTTAAGTAAAAACATTTATAAGGAAGCCTTCATTAGTAAGATTTGTTTAAATAATTTCATTCTTTCAGAATGATTTTTAATCTTTAATTAACAGGAAGACCTTGATAACAGAATGGGTCAGGTTATTGGCAAGAATAGGTAAAAACAGATGTTTCATCTGAGAACCATTTTTGTCACTTACACTGTCCTTTTTTAACTAGAAGTTTTTCAGAAATAAGGAAGCTAATCTTGAAGTATTAGACAGTTTGTTTCAAGAGATTATTTGAATCGGCTGTTTTTCCTTTTGTCTGAGCTAAGAATTTTGATACCCAAGGTTATATCAAAACATAGCTGTCTTAAGTATGAACGTATGTCTGCAATGCTGTGATTACCTGTAAGACCCCCCCACATTTTTGTCTTATTTGTCTGACAAATCCCTCTCCTAATTCAGGAAAAAGAAAATTATGCAAAATCTTAACTGTCACTTAAATCTAAATTTCTCATTTTTGTGGTTACTAACGGGAACAGAATGTTGTGTTGTTTAAACAAATCCCCAGAGACTGAGATAAAATACTTCCAAAAGGATACGAATTGTTCCTGTAAATCTCAATGGCATCTTAACCGTGATATAAAATAAACTGAGTACTGCTGTTTAGCCTTTCTTACATAAGAAGAAAGTTAAAAGGTGTCTATCGACCAAATTGATAAAGTGAAAAATGAACAAAATGAACAATCATGCCACTACCTGTGGAACTTGTCTACACATGGTTTCAGCATACAAGACAACAATAAAGAAGAAAAGAGGATTAAAAATTGAGATACACTTATATAAAAAAGAAAAGTCACCACTGACACAAATGTGAGACAGAAACATATAAATCACATAATTATCCAGTAGAAAGACTTTACATTTATTTTTCAAGTTCTTTTGATTCTTGAAGTATCAGCTAAGATCAATACAGGTTGCATAGGTGAGAACACCTGTAAGTGAAAATTCAAACTACACCTCTAAATAGTAAGAGAACTAAAGGAAATGGGGGTTAACCTATCCCAGTATTTAAATCCCAAGAAATTCTGATGACAGCCTTTAACTACCAGAATTTCTCAACTGAAAGGTGAACAAGTATCTTCACAGAACCAAAGAAGCTACTCTGTCTTTGAGGTGGAATTTGCTCAGTAAGCTTGACAACGTAAGTGTTGTCCAGAATGATTTCTTATTTGTAATCTTTGTCAAGAGTTTTTGATTAAAATCCTGTGGACCTCATTAGCAAGAGAAAAACATATCAGCTTTTGCAATATAGGAAAATTATAAAACTTTTGTGTAAACTAATGTGAAAACTTTCCACATTAAAGAAAGGATCTTCTTGACGTGTATAAATTCTTTAGGCTGTATATTAGGAAAATGTTCTTCACCCAGAGGGTGGCTGGGCACTGGAACAGGCTCCTCAGGAAAGTGGTCACAGCATCAAGCCTGACAGAGCTCAAGAAGCAATTGGACAGTGCTCTCGGGCACATGGTGTGACTCTTGGGACTGTCCTGTGCTAGACCAGGAGTTGGACTTCAGTGATCCTTGTGGGTCCCTTCCAACTGAGGATATTCTATGGTTCTAAGATTTTATGATTCATTCACACCTGATGACATAACAAAATTATCAAGGCAATAATGCTTTCCTGCAGTTAAGAACTCGAGGTCTGAATCCAGATTCTCTGTTCAGTACTGCTATTAAGGTAATAAGACATTTAATAAAACTTATTAAAAATAAAATTAAAAATATAGTGAAGTAATTTATTGAAATATTCTCCTGCGGGCCCCACCTCCTTGTACAACTTCAGTCATGGATAGGTCTTTTCAGATTGTGTACCTACTCATGTCACAAAACACATTAAAGTGAAGAAAAGCAGTTTTGAGACTACAGGAAGCCCATGATATCTCCAGGTTTCCAGAGCATATGGAAGTTACAACCCTTTGTTCTTTACCTCTGCCCTTGTGATTTATATTTCATTAATCCAACGGGACTTGTATAGCAGTGTATTTTATGTTACAAAAGCATCATTTTGCATCATTTCAAAGGACAGGATACATCTTTGTGTCATATGTAACGAAATTTAGAGGACTTCATTTTGGAGAGACTTCAGAGATAACCTAGAAGTAGGGAGATGGCTGACAACACTGAGCTTGCTCACTGATAACTCCTGAGCATCCACCTCTAATCATGAAATTCAACATGCTGAATTAAGTGCCTAACTCCCCAAGGCTGAGACATTTCTGTTCTCTGGGAGCTGATATGCAACAGCTGAATATAAAGAGTTCCTTCAGTTCAATGAAAGCCAACTCTACACCCAGTGGGAGTGGCAAAGAGAAGGTCTCTCAATCTGGTTCCTAAATTAGGTTTTAGATGCAAACATCTGTGATGGACCAGTAATCTCTTGTTTGTCTCACATTCAGGTTGCCACGGGTTGAAAAGCAGAGGCTCCAGTTATATTATGTTACTGCATAAGATTTGGAAAGCAGTCTCAGAATCTGCGCAATTCAGGGTGACTGTATAAGACTGAAACCATTTGTAAAGGAAAAAATGGTTGCTTTTGAAGATCTGCCAAAGAGGCAAAATATTTCACCCCACAGATCCATATACTGCATATAGATATACTGATACTAATGCTTCATGTTGATAATTTCTCCAGGTGCTTTGACAACCCCTTGGGTGTTAATAATTCCACCCTAGGATTCAAAGAATTGGGATGAGATTTAATATTCCACCTTGCTCCTTTGAAATTTTTACTCTGCTATTGCCTAGATTTGGTTGCTTTTTCTTTTCCTCATTAACCCTTGGTCTCTGCTGGTGTATCACTTCCACTGGCAATTCAATGCCAAAGGATTCCCCATTGTCAAAACTACTCATCTAAAGTAAATGGAAATCATTTCCCTCACATTGAATGTTTTTAAAAGTAGAGATATTGATTATCATGGTTTCAAGATCGATGGAATAAGACAAAAGAACAGAGACTAGAGAAAATACTTGGGAAAAAAGCATTTAATGCTCTACACATTTATTTTCAAAATATTCTGATCACGCCATGTACATCAATAATTTTGAGAAATTGATTTCATTGCTTCTGAACTTTCCATTGTCAGCTCTTCAACAGACAGAACATAGAGGTCTAGAAACAAATGTGGTTTTCGAGGCAATCCCAATATATAACCAACATTTCTTTGTTTTCAGATTGAATTCTCTTCCCCCTCCCCAAATAATGACAACATTTATAAGGGTAATAGAGTGTTCCAAGGACAATTAGGAGTTCTCTGGGCCTCAAAGCATCATGCCTATATTGGCAATTAACTCACCTTCATTTTAGAGGATCAAGCACTTTATCTATTTTCATGGCCTTGAGAGAATACAATCTGTATGTCAGAGTCATTGAGAAGAAGTATAAAACATGTTCTTTCTTTCACTCCTTAAAAATCTCTTGTATCTCCACAAATCAGTTTCTTTTGAGGCCTTTTACACTAAACAAACAATTACTGTCCATCTTTCGGACTTGTGGTATCCATCTGGAGGTGTGGGTAATTCCAGATGGATTAGGTGTCTTCAGATAAAGAAAAAAAATTTCCACATCTTTTAGATTACATGCATCTAAAAAACCTCCTTTGCTAAGGGCCCAAAAGCTTCCCAGCACTTCCAGTCTTCAATCATTTTAAAACTGGAAAAGCTCCCTCCTAGATCAGAAGTGCTGAAGACATCCCAGTGCTTGTTGCTGCACAGTTATTTGGCCCATTACACTGGCAGCACAGCCTGCCACAGAAAATGGGGTGCTGATCTTTCCCACAGGGGTGAGATTGTAACAATGTAACTGAATTGGGTGAACATTTCGGCTCTAGATCCTCTTTGTTGAGCAGAACCATGTCCTGTGAGCAATATTCTGATAGTCTGGTGCTGCTTTTGCAATTTTGTGCCACAGCCTTATAGATTAACTTACTCTAGCCCAGCAATTTTAGTACTGAAGGCAATTCAGGCTGGTTTGGTAATGTCAGCTGCTAAAAATCACAGGTACTCTCTGAACTAGTTCATAAAACTCTGGTCCATTTTCAGGAGGTTGTGCCACCAGCATTCGACTTGGCACAGTAATGAGAATTCAGATCTGCTTGAGCTTGGTGCCAGAGCCAAGGCGGCTTTGTGTCTTGGAACAGAAGTGATGTCAAGGCAGGCATCCTAGCTCTGCCTGTGGATGAGGTTGATCTCCCTTTTCCAGCAGGTAATTGTAAATATAATTGCAAGGGGTGGTTGTAAAAATACAATCCCCCTTTGCTCTAGCAAGAGATACATAACCACGTGCTGTTGAAGAAAGGGACATGTCAAATGACAATGTGCTGTGAGACAGATTGATCTATCCACATATCCATACGTGATTGATTTATCCATATGTATTTTTCCCCCTCTGTGACCATTATGCTCCAGGCAGCCATGGCACCTTTCTCTTCTAGGAGTGTTAACTATCCACTTTTCTCTCCATCAGGGTTAACAGCCTGCCTGCCAGCAGTTTTTGATCTTTCACAGGTGCTAACTACCCTTTACCTCTCAAGTTGCTCAGCTGATCGGCAGTTTTGTGAGACCTTCTGAAGTCACTGCATGCTTGAGAGCGCCTGTATTTTCCCTAGCTGGTTTTAAATTAAAAAAAAAAAAAAAAAATTTCCTTCTCTTCCCCTCGACTCTCAGATGGGCAGGGTGTATGGATCGGAGAGGCAGCCGGGGAGCAGGTGGGAATGGAATGTGCGGGGGATGTGCTGAGAATGTGCTGGGAATGTGCTGGGAATGCGCTGGGGACGCCCCAGGGATGCTCTGGGGAGGCGCTGAGGGATGCACTGGGGATGCACTGGGGATGCGCTGAGGGATGCGCTGGGAATGCGCTGGGGATGCGCTGGGGATGCAGATCCGGCTGTGCAGCGCCGGGCTGGGGCTCTGCCCTCCAGCGCCGGGCTACCTGTCACTTCCAATGACTTCTTGTGCAGCTGTTTCCGTGCCGGAGCAGCATGGCCTGCAGGTGGCCTGGTAGCTGTCTCCCGAGCTGCCGGGGAGCTGCCGCTGTGTGTGACCTGAATGGCAGCGCTGGCTGCGGGCCCTGCTTTGCATGCAGCGTGCGTGAGCAGCAGGCTCAGAGCAGCCCTGCTGATATGGCTGTTGTATAGCAGTTATTGCTTCAACACATTTAGACACAGCACCTCTGTAATTTGTCTCGACGTGATATCATCTTTTGTCTCAGCAAACTGACCCTTTTATCTGTCTTAGTTCTGCTTTCTCCAGCTCCTTCCATTCCGTGCCAGCAGTGACAACGGGCAACAGCAGAGGAGGGAAGAAATAGCATATTCAGGTGGTGATAGCAGATATAATAACTGAATTCAAAGTTATTCACTGTTTTGAGGTGTTTGTGGTATTCTTGTTGTTCTGTCCGGTTTTTTGGGTTTTTTTTAGTTGAAGCATATGTCCGTGTGTGGGGAATTCTGCCAGTATTACATGACTCTTCTTGCTTTATTCAGCTATTTGAAAATTACAGTGAATCTCACTTAGGGGATGCCATATAGGGGCTATATTATAGTTCCTTTTTTGAAGCAGCACTTTGCAAAATAGTTTCTTTTTTAAATATTTGGGTTTAGTTCTCATTGTTGCTTTGCACTTATAGCTAAAAATGCTGGGACTGGTACAAGTGGTGTCTGTTCCTGAAGAGGATTTTCTGTCCCCTTCTGCTCGTGCCCTGCTCAAGTACATCCTAGTCTTCCCCAAAGCAGAAGTCACTGGAGAGCAGCAGAGACTGACTGTCATGCTGAGGAGTTTCCTTTTGCAGTAAGGACAGTTTATTGTGGCCATGTCAATGCAAAGATTGCAAAAATGCAACAACTTCGGTCGTCTCTGCTTCCCTCTCCTGTTGAACCTGAGACACGATGTGGGAAATGAGAGGAGCTCAAGAAACCAAAAGAGGCTTTCATAATAGCAATCGAAAGGAGGTTTTTTTAAGCAACTAAATCATGTAACACAGTAAATAAATAAAGAGTAATGCAATACAGGTTTGATATAGAGAATTAATATGCAACAGTGCTAAAACAATAAATACCAATAATGATAATGTGAAAACAAAGGAGAAGAAAAATTAAAAAACAGAGGGAGATACTGAAGATCAAAATTAAGATTATTTCAAAACAACTAAGAAAGGAATTCCTCATTTGAATCTTCAGCTAACTTGTGTTCAGAAAGAAAATTTCAAGGAAAGGTTGAACGTGGAACGCTGATACCCTTTTTGATTATCTTGGTCAATAAACAGAACTTTTCAATCTATACAAATTAGTTGGATACAATCAATCCATGTCATCTCAGATGAAGAACGACAAAAAAATTCCCTTTGTTGGCTACTTGCCAACCAAGCTGCCACTTTTTTACCCAAAATCCCACTTCATCTCTGTCTTGCACCTCTGACATTTTCTAATCCTATAACTCAGCTAAATTGACCTAAACTGGCTTTAATATCAGCTCATGTGTGTTAAACTACTATTCATATAATTACCCTGTTATATCTCGTGTTTATCATATGGGATGTCCTATATTATCAGAAATTAAATACTATACCTAGAACAACTAAAAGAGTTAGGATTAAATGATAGGTCTTTGCTGTTCCACGAAGATGATTTTAGGATTTAGGTTGGAAGGTTAATAATAATAATAATAATAATAATAATAATAATAATAGAACAGATTTTTATCACTTTATTTTTGGGGGTTTTCCCTTCTCACTGGAAATTGGTAGTTTGCAGACAGAATTTAAAAAGCAGTACCACGGGTTCTTGTGGCACATTCTTCCTCCTTTTTTATTGAGGGTCTACAAGACATGTCAAAGCAGTTATCAGCAGCTTACAATCGTGTCAAGGGGGTGATCTCGGATAGTTTAATGGATCTTTTTTATTTCAACCATTCTCCACTACAGTAGGGGCTGAAAATAATATGAAAATAGCTCAAATAAACAGGATTATTGTGATAAAAAGAGTTATGAATATTATATCACACATAAAACTGTTAAGGGCTAGTATGCCCAAATATTCATTTCAGGGGCTTGGAGGGGCAAGCCTTTTTTCCCCCACCTTTCTTCGCTCACTTGCTCTGTCTCTACATGTTTATTTCCACTGTATCAGAGAAATTTGAACTTCCATAGTTAAGCTTAAGTAGTGTTTTTCAGCCCATTTTCTAATCAGAGGATGAAATTCGGGTTGTCTCTAGGCAATGTTGCGCTGGGGTGTGTGATTGCCAGAGTCTAAGGCCAAACTGGAAATTGTGGAAAAATAATATAAACTGGAAAAAACCCCACCTAATTCCTATCCCCAAAAAGCTGCACAGCCACAGGAAAAAAATTATTGACATTTGCAGATCTAAATGTAACTGAATCTTACGCATTAATTTTATGTATTAATTTTAAATATTGCATGCACTTGGAAAAATTGAGGCTGATAGAGGAAAAATACCGTGCTGGTATTTTGGGATGAGAAAGCGTGTCTGAGTGGCAGCAGCAAGTGGGTCACGGGCAGGCAGAGTTCAATAAACAAAAGCATATGTGCCCTGCAGTGGCTCTTGCCTTTCCCTGGAGCAGAGTCTGGGTAGCGAACCTTGGCGGCGCAGCGCCGGGCCGGGAGTGAGCACTCCTGACCTTTATCAGAGCAGAAAGCTGCTGACATCGGGCACCTCCGAGGCTGCGAGATGCCCTCTTGCACCTACTTCTGGCGCTGCTGGAAGGGGGAGGCGGTGGGGAGCAAGTGTGTCATCCCAGCCCGTGCTCTGCAGGATGATGGGGAAGGAGCTGCAGTTTCCCCCCCTCTCTTCGGGTCTGCTTCAGCTCTTCGGTGCCTTTTGGATGGATTTGCCTGAATTTGTTTAAACAGCGACTGTCCTAAGGGAACTCCAGCTGGGGAGGAGCAAAGGTGCCGGCATCACCTGTCTCCAGGCTCCTGTCCTGGATGTGACAAGCGTTTCTATACCTCTCCCGTGGCTACAGTGCTAAAAGCTTTAAGACTGATGTATAAAACCATGTTCTGCCACCACATATTATAGCACATATTACATATATGGATTTGTAGTGTGGACAGGATCATGGTGGAGATGGTTTAATGAACAAAATACTGTGGTAAGGTACATGATAAATGCAATTTCTTCTGTATCTGCAATTTTTCACAAAATATGTAAGCATATTGGTGCATGTACATTTAGTTAAACAAATAATAATTTGTTAATAATAATATGCCGTTCTGGGCATATTTAAATTAATTAATGATCACTTTTTCTTTTCCTAATTCAGTTATGAGCAAGTATCAGTTTTTAAAGGTAGAGAAATCATTGGGTCCTCTGGTTTTCCATACAGCATGACTCTAGAGGCTTCATCCAAAAATTCCCATACCCAGGCTAAAACTAGAGCATCCTTTTGAGGAAGAGAGCTTTTCAGAATTTTCAGGCAGTATAGACCCAGTATGTCCCTTGCTTATTTTCACTCTGGCTGAGGGAGTCGCATTTCCATTCTGGCATCACCCAGTTTGCCTTCAGGCACTCTTGTTATGCCGAGCATGGTAGAAAAAGCTTCTCCCCCACCTCCTAAAGTTTTCCATTAAATCTCTGTAAACCATGTGTAAACCAGTTTAATCTAATTGGCATAACCATTTTCGTAGAAATTGAACTAATTCGTCTACCCAAGGAGTGTAGCTGAGTCCAAATGGTCTAGGTTACCAGGTTTGTCATTGTGCTGGTTTTTTGGTGGTTCAGCAAGGTTCAGCTCTGAGGAGTCAGAGCTCAGCCTCTCGGTACCCATCTGGCAGTGCCCAGTGCCCTCCTGGTCTGTCTGCCTTCTCCTAGGCCAGCTGTGCAGCGGTTTTACCAGGGATTGAGGAGAGACACAGGGGTTGAGGAGAGACATGTGTCCTTCCCTGCAGGAAAATATGCAGAGAAAGAGTTACTGGAGCTGAAGTGCTGTAACTCATTAGCTGCCATAATTCAATTTACTTTCTGAACTCCACTATAGTCTCCCCTGGGAAAAGGTGTGTTTTTAACCATGTTGCCATTCCTTTATAGACACACAAATTTTAATTTAATATCCAGCAACTGCCTGGTGTTAGATTCTTCACTTACAATTACTTAACTGGATGAAATGAGTCCAAATGAAGAGTACCTCATCTCTGTTGAGATGGTAATGCATTAAAAACATCTTTTATCTTGGCAAGGCAAAGGTTAACTTTAAGTTATAAAATATTTTCTTTTAACAAAATATGTTTATAGAAAAGACTTGTGCAGAGGAATTTCTTGCCTATAGAGACAAGAATGTAAATGGTTTTTTATTAATAAAAAAACCCCCAAACACCTAAAATTAAAAACCACCTACAAATGAATGAATGAACAAGTGCTAAGACCAAATGTCCATGAGCTGCAGAACTGGTTTTTATGGCTCAGTCCCCAGCTATCTTTAATTTTCTCCCTGCTGGAAATCACATCGCCATAACAGAGCTGGCAGAAGAGATCGCGTGTCAACGCTTCAGCTGCTGCGGGGAAAGTCTGGTGTGGGAGCTGAGATTCCCTGTCTCTCCCCATGCAAGCTGGGCTGGCCGAGGCACTCATGTCCTCCTTTCCTGCTTGTTCTGCTGCCAGAGAGGTAACCTCTGCAAAAGGTGAAACGCACAGCTGGGGGAATAACCACAGGAACCACAAGAGTTCTTCTGTGGAAACCTTTCTTTCCCCCATGCTGAAAATCATTTTCTGCAAGAAAAGGATATTTTTTCACTTCATATTTACATTAGATATTGTTCTGGCAATTAAAGCTAGGGAAATTACTAAATTAATTATAAAAGTTGGACTACTAACAAACAGAACTGCTTTTAGCTCCTGAACACAAAACACTTAAACTATAGTCAATATTTATATGTCAGCTAATGTTTTGGTCACAGAGATCTCTGTTAAAGGTTCTCCTAAGACATAGCTTTAAAAAGATAGCTGAGAGGTAAGTCCTCCCTGCCTCTATCACATATGCTTTTTTAAAATCTGATTTCAATTAAACACCATCATCTTATAGATGATGATTAATGGTTGAGGATCCATCCTCTTCTGCATTCTTTGAAGAAACAGATGGGCATCGTTTAATTCATCGCTTTTTCTGGCATTTTTCTTCAAACTTTATCTAATGCTTCATTTTAATACCGTGTAAAAAAACCTCAGTCTCCCTTCAGAGCACTATTGTTCTGACCATGGTATTTGGACTATGACAAAAGCTTTTTTCATCCTCTCTTATCCCCTCTATACTCTCTTCCTCTCTCCTCCCCACTAGCCCTGAGCTGCTTCACCCCCCCTCTGCCCCATTCCGGATCCCTGAGCTTTTCTAGTCATGCTACCAGTATTTCTCTCATATTTTTGAATCTTTTCAACATGTGGTCCTTAAAATCCAACTTGTCCTGTGTTCAGAGTCTCCCATCTTAGGCTAAACCCTTCTGCTCTTTCTCATATAGGGCCTGTGGAGGAGACCAGCACAATCTAACATGGCAAAGTCTGTAATTCCTACCTCTCAGCTGTCCTGAGCTGTGCCATCCTGCCCACCTCGCCCAGCAGTGGTGTGCTGTGCTGTCACTGCTCACTGCCACGCAGCACTGGGATCGCTGCCTGCCAGCCAGAGCTGCCTGCGGTGGCTCTGCCCAGGGCAGTGTCAGTGGGATGCGGGAGCAATGCCCTCAGGGGCAGCACGGGCAGTGGCAGCACTGGGAAACCCGAACTTTCTCAGGCCAGGGAAAAGATAGAGGCATTAGGAAGCGCAGTGGAGAGTGAGGGCGTACTTTGCTCTCTGATAGATGGTATATGCGTTCAGAATATTTATAAGCTTTTGGGGGGTTTTGTTTTGTTATTTTGACAATAAATTAATATCTGTGTATTTTTTTTTTTCATTTTCCAATTCATATGCAGATGTACATGCAGTAGCCAGGTCAAATGCTGATAAAATCCCCAAACGTGGAGGTACTTGTGTTTTGACTATTTTATTCACTGTAAGCTCAAGGTATTTATTAATGCTGTTAGCCCTTTGACATTTTTCTCTTTCCAGGGTGTTGATTCACATTTTAATATATGGGTAGGGATGTGGCAGGTAAAGGAGGGATGGAGGTTTCCCACCTCAGGGGATGCAGTGGCTGGAGTTTCAAAGATGCTGAGCACTCCCCTTCTATAACTATAACCCTCTTCAGGTGTCTCAAATCAAAGGACCACCAAAAGAACTATAGACTATTAATTTTTCTCAGTTTTTAATTAGGAGAAAATGCACCTTAGCCTTTTCCAGCCTGTGAGATTTTGACTGTTTCCCTTGCACATCTCTCAATCTAAATGGCACAAGTCTGGGATTGCTGCTACCAGCTGGAATTAGAACGACTTCTGGCAGCAATTTGCTGGTCCCTGAGGACTTGGGACATTTCCATGTCATCCTCCTAATCGGAGGAATGTGGCATTAATGGCGTAGCTTTTCCCTCTGAGTCAGTGCAGTGGCTGACGCTAGTTAATACAGGAGAAGGTATCAAAGCCACCTGATAGAATAATGTATTCAAAAAGAAAATTTCCTCTTAACTCCCATCAGTAAGCCTGAAGCAGTGGCACCCATATGCCTCTGTAGCTAAGGGACACAAAGTGGTGGCCCACGCACTTGCTCTGCAGCAGGGAAAGCCCCCCTTGCTCCCTCCAGGCTTGTGCTCCTCGTGCCCTTTCATGGGAGTCCCATATACCAGAGATGGGGTGGCCTCTGGGCCCCTGCAGGACTCACGGACGAGAGCCAGGCTGTGGATGGAAGTGAAGAGTGCTGTGATTCCCCTCTTTGAGACAGCTATAAATAACATTTGATGCAGTTAATCCCTTGAGGCGTCATGATGGTTTTGGGATCAGATTTTATCTGCCACTGTGCTTCCCATTTGTCTACTGGTGGGATTCTTTACAGGCACTTCCAGCCTTTATTATCCTCAGAGCTTTGTGTCAAATGCAAATTTTGTTGTTAATTGCTATTTGCATTACATTACGATTGCATCTTGCTGTTCTTTAATTCCTGATTTATTGATGAATATTTCCAACACTGATTTAGCATAGAGGCTTTGCCAAGGTGAAAATTGACTATTTGTTTTGTTACTTTGCCAGTGTCTAATCCAGAGCAATTCTTTGCCTCTTGCCCAATGACTAGAATTTTCTTCTTAGTGTCTGTGAGGGGTGTATCAAAGGCTTGAAATTCCTGGTACTGGAAAAGAAACTACATTACTTCATTCAGTCCCTTGTTGATACATCCAAAACTGGGATCTCTGAAGATGTTTTAGGTAGCCTAATTCATTTCATCACATCATTCGTCAGGGTTTGCCCTTATTAAGTTTGCTCAGTGTCTCCTCCTTGGAACCACAGTCCACAATACCTCACTGCCTTCATTATGTGTGAAAGGGTAAAGTATCTACAAGTGTCCACATCCATAAGCACTTGCATATTGACTGAAATTGCTCTTCTGGGTGTGTTGGTTTGACACGGCCTGGTT
>VZTA01008768.1:185344-240734 GCA_013398855.1 Mohoua ochrocephala | reverse complement strand
AAAAAACCCCAAAACAACAGAAATGTTTTGAGAAGGCTGTCTCATCAAGCTGTTTCTGCTTGAAGAAAAGGACTTATTCCAAGCAACCAGTGCTGGTAGCCAGTGCACACACAGACTGACAGCAGGAGAAGCAGAAAACAGGGGAGGAAAAAACAATTTTTAAACCAATTCCACCTTAAAATAACTTCAATGCAAAACCTAGGTGCATCAGTGACAGCTGTGGTTTTCAAAGGACATAGAAGCCCTCATATGAACTGTCTGGTGTCTCTAAAGGAGCCATAAGAATTACGCACTCACACATTGCAGAGCAGCACTTCACAATTACATTTGCAAAGAAATTTACCCACGCTTGTACACAAAGAAGTCCTTATTCTCTACCTTTATCAAGCTTCCTAAGGAAATGACATAGTTTGTGCATCACCCAATAAAGTATAAACCTGCTGGCTGTTTCCAACTAAACCAAAGAGCAGGAGAGGGCTCAGCAAGAGCTAAAATTCTCCATGGTTAAACAGCTGGAGAGAAGCTTTTGAGGTGTTTCCATAAGGCAAAGGATGCAGTATGAGCACAGACAGAAGAAAACCTAGGCAGGAAAAAGACCGGATGACAAAAAAACCTTCAATTGGATCTTGAAATAACTGAACCTTGCATTACAAATTCAAAGGTAACAAGGTTTCTTTAGTTCATGAAATATTCTTATGAGCCGAAAACATAATTTCACCCATTTCTTTACATCGGACACACACTGCTGTTTTTCTCCCAGCCTTCTTATAAAATATAATTAATTTACATTTTAAAGACCTTGATGGGTTTTCTCTCATCATGGAACAGTAAGTGAGATTAATAACCCTGTTACTGAGCACTTAAGCTCACGGATCATTTCCACATTAACATTTTCTTAATTTTAAAAGGCACCTTTTATTTGATTTAGAGGTTAGTGCTAATTTATGTAATATGAGGGAGAAAAGCTAAAGAGTGAGTCAGTGTTTATTAACCTTGCTAATAGGACAGGTTTTTTCAGGCAAAATGGATATATCTTAATTAGTAAAACAGTTGCATTGTCATTTAGCCAATTAATCCTTTCCAAACAAGGGAAGCAGTAGCAATTTTACTTGCAGTGAGTGGAAATAAACTTGTCTGCACATTCTGCACATTAATTTACACATTTTGACTTTCTCATTTGCATCAGTAAAAATGTGGCCCTTAGATTCCCAAAATAAGGAACATTTTCCATTACATCACTCCTTTTTCTTCCAATTTATTTTCTGTAACATCTCAGTCCTTTTCATCAAACACTGAGCACAGAACTGTGAAAAGCCACCAACTGCAGGTTATAAGTCTTAAGGTTTATGTCCCATTTCTGAGAACGTTTGGCAATCAACCAGGGGTTGACTTACGAGGTCTCATGAAAACCCAAGACTTCAGATTATTTAGCCAAAATTCATATTCTTAAACACAGCTGGATTGGCTCTGATGGTTTATCACCTCCGTATCCTGGAGGGATATAATGCACAGACATCTGCACACTACCATCAGCCCCTTTGAATTTTAGGAAGATTTTAGAGCAAGGTAACAGTATTTTCTTACCTTCTTTGCACACTGAAACCTGGCCCCTAAAAGCCTTAAAACACAGAAAGGAGGATCACTTCTACAGAAAGGGGGTTCATTTCTTTGAAGGCTGGTGTCTACTGCTGGAGAATGGAGAAGCATGATTAATTTCCATTGGGAAGACAGGAAACTGTTCTGGAGAAGGGAGGGGAAGTGATACTGATGTAAGAAAAAGAGATTAACTTTGTTTAGTCACTATTGTTTCTGGACACTTATTCCATCTTTACTAGACTAGACAATTAGCTGATAGATAACAGTTCCAAAGAATTATCTACGCTTGATTTACCTAAACTGTGAATTATGAACTGTGAATGCTTTCACTGTAAACTGTAAAAATGTTTTTGTCATGGTCATGCTAAGAAACATGCTCAACTCTTAGCTCATCTCTTAAAAGATCAACTGCTTCCCTCGGGACTTGCAGAAGAAAAAAAGCAATGTGTACAAATTCAAGCAGTTGTTTATAGTTAGAGAAATCTGCAGATATCCAGACCTGCATTCTGAACAATCCCTTGTCAATTAGACACTTAGCAGACACTTAATAGCTTTTTATTTCTTTGAAGCGAGCAGAGATAGTTTGTAGCTAATATAATACAGGATATTCTGCAGCATTTTCACCCTACTTTCCCCTTTTCTATCTCCCTGGGCTTTTTACAGCTTGCCTGCACTTATCACTCTCTGAAACAAACTTCTTTTCTTAGGGGTTTTAAGTATGCCTGGAAAGAAGTATGGATCCTAGGGATGCAGCGTGTATTGCTGCGATTTCCATGCCTTTTAGTACAGAAGATTTGTGCTTTTCAGCACAAACAGCCTGGACCACTCCTTAAAATGAGCAATCAACTCACTATGAATTAAACCAGTTTTGTCTGAAGTCCGACAAAAAAATAGGAGACATCTCAGCTGCAAGAGGATATGCTGAGAAATCTCCTTTCCTAGGGAATACACCCTGAGTATTACA
The DNA here is from genome assembly GCA_013398855.1 of Mohoua ochrocephala. Taxonomy (NCBI): domain Eukaryota; kingdom Metazoa; phylum Chordata; class Aves; order Passeriformes; family Acanthizidae; genus Mohoua; species Mohoua ochrocephala. The sequence continues at coordinate 238,174 of VZTA01008768.1, read as the reverse complement.
GGTTTCTCATGAGGCTCTGCAGTTCATTCACTCAACCCATGCACCCTCTTGCCAAGACTTCTGCACTGAACAGCTAATGAGACTTGTTTGGACATTGTCTTTGCAGACAGTAATGGTGTTCAAGTCTTCCTTTTCCTTAAAAATATCAAATGTATGCTTTACTGTCAAGTCTGAGATTTAGCAACTTACCTGCAAAAATTCAAGGACAGGTCATAACTAAAAAAAACAAAATCAGAAGAATTTGGTCATGAGGTATTTTCACATTTTATTTGAAAACAGTGGGCTGTAAATTAATTACCAAACTATTTACATGGTAGTACTGAGGTTTTCTGGTCCTTCACACCACAACAAAATAAGCAGGTGCAAGGCTGAGGTTTCTCACTGGAGTAATTATTGTGTTTTGGGTAGTGGGCACAGTGAGAGTCCTTGACAGAGGTGGCATTACTGGTGGTTCTCTTCTTTTTGCATAAGAAGTTGCTGACCTCACTGAACAAAAGTAAATGTAGCTGGGACAGAGAAGGTCTCATGCATTAACAGGATAAGCAGGGCCAGGCCACGGACTCTGTAAAATTACTCTTATCCCAGAATAAGGCTTTTATTAAGTGCTTTCAGCTTCAGTGTCTCCAGACGTTTTCGAACTTTCTCTCCGAGCTCATTGTTTTGGGGTTGAAAATGTCCATCTGGACCCTTGTGTGGGTCTCTGCAAGAAATTTAAAGCATCATTTGTATTAATAATAACCAGGGAAATTATTTAGGAATGCTGACAAAATCCAAAGAGGCGCTCCCGATTTCTTTTTTCATGAAGAACACAGAGGGTATTCCATTACTTATGCAGAACTAGAAAAGTAGAGAAACTGGGAAAGAACACTTAACTCTTGGCTTGGCCAGTTAGGAAAGTTAACCATCTGATAGGTAAACACAGACTGAGTTTTACATTTTATCCCTGTAGGAACACATGCTGTGATTGCCAGAACAAGAGTAGCCGCATGAAAACCTGGTTTGCCTTAAGGATAAAAATGCTGAAACTTCTGTAGAGGAGCAGTATGTTCTCTGCCATCTAGTGAAACACCACCCCCTCAATAACAACAAAGAACCTTTCAGTGACAACATAAAGGATTGGGACTGCATTGTTTGCTAAGGAATTTTTGCTTCCCTCTTTACAAACCCAAAATAATAGGGAAGATTTCAACAAGTAAATATCAATACCCAGAGTTGACTAAAATTGAAAACTATTTTCATTTTTTTTCTGAAAGAGATATCTAAGATTTAAAAAGGAAAGAAACTTATGGTTATGAAATTACTCACCCAGGAAAAGCACCATCCCACACTGTATCGCTGCGGAGGAAGAAGGTCGCTCTTTAGTTACACAAGCTGACCTAAATCCCCATGTTCTGACAAGCAGTGTCATAAAATGTAAAAAACAGCACTGAGAGCGACACATCTACATTTTTACAGCAAATTCTTTTCAATCAGTGCTGTAGTATTCACAAGACAGCAATCAATGTTTTGTCAGAGACCTCACAATACGCGGCACTGCTTTAATGTCTGACATCTGAAAGAGATTTCAATGCCAAACAAATCATTCTCCTCTAAAAGTAAAGCAGACATTCAAATCTCTTGATAGCTCTGAAAGTTTCAGGTTGACTTGCACATCCTGGTATCTAAGCCACATCATGACCACTTTAAAGAGAGGACAACTGTTGGAGAGAAATGAATTCAGTTGCTCCAAGTCCCACAAAGACTGTGAAAACTCTCACCTGTGCTGCTCTGCAGTCACTCATCACCCGCACTGCTGGCTGCAATGTGTGCTGGGGGAGTGTGAAGTTTGGACAGAGCAAACGTGAAACACTCCCAGGTAAAGCTGGAGAAAAAAGCACCATACCGGGGGAAATTCTAAAGGCCCTTTCCTCTGCTAGCTTTAATAAATACCTAACCAAAAAGGTCACTGAAAAGCAAAAGTCACTGGTCCAAGACTGTTGAATATCTCCGAGAAAGCAAGCAAACTGCCTCAAGTGTTAGACCACACTGATATAACCAAAGTCAGAGAGATCCAGGCCAACGTGTCACGTTCACAGCTGCTCTCTGAAGTAAAATCAAGAGACTGAATTTGCAGTGCAAATTTGCTCAAAGTACTAGATCTGCATCCCACTTGTGATAGAGCCCTTAGAGCATCTCAGTATGACTTTCTATGCAATTCTGAAAGGGATGCTTGACTTCAGATTCTTTTCTATCCCTCTCTCCTAATTTCAAACTATACCTACCTTGCTTTTTTTGCTGATTCTTCTTCATCTTCTTCTGAGAGTGCCTCCCCAATCTGTGGAAATTCAGCTTTCACCATCTCTGAAGTAAGAATCATGTTGAACTCAGCTTCATCTGTCTCACTAAAAATTAGTAAGATGATGAACAGCTTGCCTTTGTCCTTTTGAAAGTATTTTTTTTTAGCCAACAATTACAAAAGTATGTTTTATGCAAGAGGGACTGTGTGCTTTTTGCCTTTGAGGATCTCTTGGGACAAGTTTTGAAACATCCATACAGGTGGTTTAGACACAGTCAATCACACCATATACAGAATAGAGGAGAAACTCACTGGTCAATTATGTTCTCCTTGTCTCTCTCAGGTAAGTCAGACAGCACTGGTGGTACATCTCTTGGAAGCATATCTAAACTGTAAGGATCCCTGTGATGGAAATGGTACTAGTTTAATGTATTAATACTAATGGTATTTTCATTCTTTGAAGCTTCACAGCAGTTGCAGTTACAATGAAGATGATGCACTTTTAAATATTCACGGAAAATCTGGGTGCACCAGGAACTGCTGTGATATGAGGGAATGTGAGCCTGAGAGATGCTGGCTACCCCTGGGTGCAAGTCTCCGTAAGTTAAAGGTTTTACAGACAGACAGAGTTTGCACCTCCTGGGGTCTTCTAGGACTGAGTCAACAAGCTTTCAGGAGAGATGTTATTGAAAGCCCGGACTGGAATTCTCCTTCCTGGGCTAGGCATTTCTTATAACGATATTGTTCTTAACCCACCCTTCTAGGAGTTCACTAGGAGTTTTTTCTGTTGGTTTTGGATTTCTGAGCAGCAATTAATTCCACCTGTAGGCCCACTTTCATTTGTGGGACCAGTGACTGATCAATATAGTTACAGGCAGCAGAAATTAGTGCAGGGTAGAGGCATTGTATATCCAAATTCTTTCTTACCTAGGTACCGTATTTGTCAATGTGGGAATGTTAGAAAAAGTGGAATACTCCAATGGTGAAAATTTTCTCCATTCCATTACTCCACAAATCACTTCCTGAAATGACAAGTGCTACAACAATCAGACCTCTAATACACAATGCAGTGGGGAGAGAGGCTTGCAGGACACAGCATCTTGGCTGAGAATTGAATTTGGGGAGCTGAATATTTCAAAGATCCTTCCATCACTGTAAGGATGTGAAAATACAACAGTGAACACATGGAAAGAGCAAAAAACCACTCAGGCATCAATAAGAGCCATAGATAAAGCCTAACTAGAACTAGTGATTCTGACCCATGTACTGACTATTTAGGTACATGCATAATTTATATTTGAAAGTATCTTCTATCTAGAATGACTCCACCTTCTATTTTGATTCCTTAGAGCAAGTTCTCAGCAAGAACATACCCAAGACAGGTACTCATACAATAAACCCAAAAGGCCATACCTTGTGATCCAGAAATTTCTTTTGTGTGACTGGAATACTGGATCCTTTGGGGCATTCCTTGGTAAAGGTATATTTTGGATGAGGACAAAGATGATATTCAATACTCGATTCACAATAGGCCAAAGGAAGTAAACATGGAGCTAATCCTGGACTGGGGTTCTAAAAAAAATCAAGAGATTATTTTAATAAATTGTTCTGAGCACCGTAACGAATCAAATTAGTGAAAATTCAGTTCTTACAATTAAGGTAGACTCCCCAGATTCACAGCTTTGTCTCACTGTGACTGTTCTGTTTGGTGTGATCCTTTATTTTCTCTCTCTTCCCCTCATCCTACAGTCTCGTCTGATTTATTCATAATCTCTACTGTCTAAAGTACAGCAATTTAGCTGTTGTCTCCAAGTCTAGAAGAAAAAACTATTGTCTAATTACTCTGAAATCCACTGCTGATTCTCGGAACAGTTCAGAATCCAAGAAGGGAAACTGGACTCGCTGTGGTGGAAGCTAGTGAACATTTTGCCATCAATTTCCCTGCACTAGCATCTGTTTCTGGATAAAGCCCAATGCTGGCTAGTGTGGGATCAAGCTGTGCCTGGCTTTTACACTGATATGACAGAGGGATGGAAGAGATGCACAGAGGATCTCATCAGCAAGTCCACTGGAGTCCTGGCTGCGTGCAGGGAGAACAACCCTACATCATAGATGTTATGCCAAGATCACCAGACTAGCACAATGGGCTCTGGCCCCCTGCAGCCAGGAAGTGCTGGGAGCCAGAGCCACCCAAGCCAGGCACGGTGCCATGCTGGCTGGGAGATCAGCCTGTGCCCATGCACTGCACTGCTCTGAGCCCCACAACTGTCTCTGCCTGCTAGGAGGCACCTCAGGGACATCTGGGCTGTGTGCTGCACTGCGTGAGAAATACCTCCTGCAGCTGGTGCCAAGTAGCACCATCCACACAACAACAGTAACAGAAAACCCTCCCATGCAAGTGGTGGTGATTTTTTGAATCTCTGTGGATTCGAGTAACTTGGAAATGTGGTTTGGGATGCTCTGAGAACTCTTAGAAACTGTAAGGCAGCAGGATGCAATGTGAGCAGAGTTTGACTTCACTTTTCTCTGTTCACCCAAGGATTAGGCAGAACTGTAGTCCCCCAGCTGAACAGCAGGAAAAGACTGCACATGTCCTACCTACCTGGGCAAGAGTGTGAGGTTACAGAAGGACTGAGATGCCAAGGTCATGGCTTTTCCTCTAACATCCAAATGGGGAAACAGTGGAGAAGCAGGGAGGGGTTCCATGGTGTTCCCAGAAATCCTGTGATCACTGATCATTCGTGGAGGGTCAGGCTGAAAAGGTCTCCAGTTCTCTGCTTTCACTGCAATTTTGTCTTATCATCCCTCCCCATAACTGATCAAAACCCACCCTAAACTGAAATGGTGCCCCTCTCAGTGGGATGAGCTCTGTGACTCCTATCTACCAGAGCTTGCACCATGAAGGATTACTCTCACTCTGGATAGTTTTATAACCAATCTGAGTAAGAAAACTGCCCACAAATTCCACATCAGGCTTCTGATGAAACAAGTACACTTCTGCTCCTTTCTTAGGTTCTTCATGGAAGTCAACTCCGACTTACAAAAACGCGAAGCGGGTTGCTCTCTGTCGGGTGGACTAAAGCCTGGGGAGGAACCAGATTTAAGAGGCTGATATCCCCTTCTGCTGCTGCTTTGTGAAAATCTGTCCTCTCAGAGAGCTGCTCCTCAGGAGAAGGAACTACTTGAACCAATTCATCCTTGAAACACACAGACATCAATGGTTTTCAGAGTGCAGTAAATCTTTTGGTATTAAACGTCGAGGCAAAATTAATCAAAAAACTGTAGAAATGCAGCATTAGGAGTGACTTTGTTACCTGGGCTCCCTGCCTCAGTGGTCGGGAAAGTTTTACAGGTTTGTAACTTGTAGCTGCATAGTGTGTACAAAATGGCTGATACTTCATAATGCTGCAATGCTGAGGAACCTAAGTTCAAAGAAAAGAGATGTGCTGCAGGAAATGACAATAATCACTTTCCATTAACTCATAAATGGAATGGAACATTTGGCTTTATCATGAACTCATCACATCACCATGGTAAAAGACACTTGGAACACTATCGCAGAACACAGTACATAACCAAAACTTTGAGAAGCCATACTTCACCAGGACTTTGATGTTTGAGATACAATAACTTCAGCTGAGGTGATTCATCTCTGTCTGGAGAGAGGGGACTATTGCTGGCAATAAGCTGGTTACTTATAGGAACTGGTGCGATTTGGTTTTAATAAAAGTGTGCTAATCATACAACCTTATTAAGGCATCATTTTTACTGGGCTGCACAGAGGCCACTGAAGCAGGCTGAAAATGTTTAACTCGACAGGTAAGAGAAACATAAAGGAGCTGTACTGACTCACCTTCAAGTCGTAAAAAGGAAGAATGTGTCTGACTTTCACATCTACAGATTCAATAGGAACTAGGCCAAGACCATCAGGTGCCTGAAACAGAACAGTATTTAAAACCAGTAATGTGGTGGGCATTTTGTTTTTTATTAACAACAATCCATGAGCACAGCTAATTGAAAATATATGGAAATAATTATGCAAATATTTATTTTACATAGTTTGATATTTCTGCTGTTCTTTCCTGGACTTCGGCATTTCAGTTATTTTTTTTTTCTTTCTTTTCTTCTGAAGAATGGATGTTAACCAGCTATGAACATTATTGTATTGACCACAATTTTAGGGTACAATTAAGAGAATGAAAAGATTTTTTTACCATTTTCAACAGAACCCTTAGTAAATCTGAAGTCCCGAACTAATTTGTCAGAACCCCAGAACACCAGACACATTGTGAAATTTTAATAAAGGGACTACCAGCCCTGGGGCCAATGTCTTCAACATTCAAAATTCTATCCAGGCTGCTGACTAACGTTTTAGTTACTGTACCTACCAAATAACTGTGTAGTTCATGGGAACCGTAAAAGGGGAATTCAAAAGGCAATATACGATCTTCAGATATGCTGGAAGGAAAGCCCTTATGTTCTTCACTCTTTCCTGGTTTGCTGAAACTCCTGCTTTCTGTCACGATTGGAAAGCAAATATTAAGATTTTATAATATATCTTAACGCACTGTTTCAGAAATGGAGTCAAGCCACAAAATGTATTTAACATTTTCCTAAACCAGGATGTCTAGTAATTTTAATATAAAAAGTAAGTTAATACTTCCTAAAGACTTTAAATGTCACATCTACAAGATATGAGCACAATACCTTGAATAGCAGACAGATTTAATTTCCCCTTTCCTAAAAAGACATTACAACCCACTCCTTGCAGCACGGTTCTCAGCAAGGCCAAGAGAAGTCAGAGACCTTTCTTACACTAAATGTCATTACACCTTCTATTTTCAGCATTCCTGCATCTCCTGCATCCTGGGAATTAAAAGTGCCTATCTGCAGAAGCAGGAAAAGGCCTCACATGGAACAGTGTGTCTCAGGAGCTGTCAAATTGTGTGTGTCTACAAAGGAGTGGGAGATAAGAGATCCAAATTCTTCTCAGTCTCCCATATACCCAGCTGTGACTCCCATCCAAAGCCAGTTTTCTTCTATGATGTTAAATAACAAGTCACTTGTCCAGACCAGCACCTTCATTTCAGTGTGAAAAAAAGGCGATTGATTAAAAGCACTTCTATGAGAAAACAATGAGGACAAAAACTCAACCCCCAGGACTGGCCACCTAGCAATGTGACTCGTGGTTCCTACTGTCTCATTTCACTGAGTTCAGACATCTTGCCTTCATCACATTCAGGTGTCTTTCCCTCTTCCATACCCCCTCCTCTCATCCTGTTATTCTGCCCTGTTATTATGTAGATAAGCTCCATGGTTCCTAAGAATAATTAATCACATTTTTAAAATCCAGTAAACACTGTGTATGAAAACTAGATGTATTTTGACTGCAGCCATTTCCACCTTTTAGCAGGGCCTGTTGCCATAGGACAAGGGGTAATGGTTTTGAACTAAAAGAAGGTCATTTCAGACTAGATGTAAGGAAGAAATTTTTTTGCAACAAGGATGGTAAAACACTGGAACAAGCTGCCCGAAGAGGTAGGGAATGCCCCATCCCCGAAAACATTCAAGGACAGGTTGGACAGGGCTCTGAGCAACCTGATCTAGGTGAAGATCTAGGTCTCTGCTCATTGCAGGGAGGTTGGACTTTAAAGGCCATCCAACCCAAGTCACGCTGTGATTCTACCTTGTCACACTTCTATTTTTTTTTCTGGAAGACTCCTTTGTAAGGATTCTCTTTAAGTTTATATGTAATGAACCCGACATACTGCAGCAGAACCTGAATTGTCACAACTCATGGCCAAAATATAAACTTGTTCTTCTAATCCTTACCAGACACAGATCCCTCCTCCAGACCTCTGGCCTCCCTGGTCAGTCCACGGAACAGAAGCAATAAACGATTTAGACGAATCTGAACCAAAATCTGAGGGAATGATTTTTAAATTTAAGTTGAACACCCTAAGATTTACAGCCACAGAAATACACTGTATATGTTAAACCTGTATTTATTCTCCAGAGCTCACTCAGACATCTCTATTTAAGAATTTTTAATATAGTTTTCTGTTCAGGAGAAAATGGGAAGGAAAGATGCAGGAAGGATCTCAATTCTATAATGACATTACACAATAAATAAAAACCTTAATTTAGTCTTACACGTTAATCAGACTATTTTTTTGGCTAGGTCCTAATCCTTCAGCTGTGTTTACGGGCATGTACAGATTAAATAGAGGGTGCACAGTCAGTTAACCAGGGCCGTATGAATATTTGTGGCTCTGAGAATGAGGAAAGTAAACAGCAACCTGCACAGTGGTTTTGCCCATACCCCACAGGGTAAAAATGAAGAATACTAAGTTTTAACACCACATGGGGCCATTTAGTTACCTCCTTATTTGTGCAATTCAGAAAAGAGCATTTAATTTCAAGATCTCAATATTGTGAACAGATTGAAGAATATCCAAACTGGACACTAGAAGAGCAGGACATTTTCATCTTGCTTACTACATTAAGATTTACTGGGGAAAGAGCAGTGGACATGCAAGATAATATTTAAACCAAATGAAATAAGTGATTTTACTGATCAGTCTTTTTCTTCCAGGTCTATACCTTCCTTATTTGAATTTATACCTGTTGTTTCCCATGTTTCCATCATGCACCATTGCAAAGATCCTCCATCATCAGTAACCTCAGAGGAGTCGGAAGGTGCTGCTCTCTCCCTCTACTTTCCCTCTCCACACTGAGTGTTTCCTCACAGAGTAAGTGCTCTAGGCCCTTGGTGGCTCTACAATGAACTCACTCCAGTTTATTAAAGTCTATCTTGTACTAGGGGCCCAAAACTGGGTGCAGTATTTTACATGCATTTTCAAATCTTCTTTTTTGTACAAAAGTATTTTTTAGTTTAAAAAAACCCTGAATTTATCTGCATTTGTTTAGTATCAATTCCAATATGAAAGACCAGCTGAATACAAAACTTACTCCAGATCCTTACTTCCTGGTGAGGTAGGGGCATATTTACCAAACTACCAAATCCCTAGCTAGCTGTGAACACTCCTTAGGTGCTGGTTGCATGTTCTTTTGTGCTGTTTCCCAGGTGTCATGCCATCACACTGCATTCCGGTTGTTTACTTTACCTTGTATGCTGCTTGTTGGAATTTCCTCAACATCCTCTTTCTGCTGTCCCAAGGGTCATTACGGAGCAAGTTGAATGTGGGATGGACACTTGGTTGCTGCACGGTGTATTTTTAAAAAAGGAAACAGAAAAGAAAATGGACAACCCTTTTGACAACTAGATAAGGGAGAAATTTTCTCCATCCCAAGTCGTTCCTTGGCCTGAATCCATATGTTATTTCTAAATACTGAAATTAAGTCCAGTGAAAATATTTACAGCATTGGCATTTAACCAGAAGCCTTCACTGCAGGGCTTAATGGGAGGTAATCACCAACTATTTGCAGATGTAGTCTGGGGAATGCAGAGATAAGGTGGCATGGTCTGCATCCACACAAATGAACCAACACAGACTACAACTTAAGTGCACTCCACGGGCAGTTGGACAGCAGACAGAATGGACAGGGGCTCTACCAAATGCACACTTCATCTTGCACAGACATGAAGATGGAATAGCTGCAAGGACTCAAACCAGGTGCTCAGCAAAACCTTTCTTCAACAATGGCACATACCCAAGGAAGGGTGAAAGACGCCACAGAGAAGGGCAAAAAAATCTAAGTACTAGAAAGGTTCCTGTCAATCTGACCTGCAGCCAGAGGCTGCAAATCTTGTGACATGCTTAACCTTACAATGAGGCATGACAAAGCTTCTCCTGAGAGATCTTTCAGAAACAAGCAATATAAATGTCAGGTTAGGCCTGCAGATTTCCACTTGACTCTCATACTAGATCAGAACATTAGAAGATGAGTTGTGCATGTAGCCCTAAGTAAAAGTAAAATAGGAAATAAGGCACTGACACAGAAATAGGAATATCAGGAGAAAAAGTATTCAATGTCAAACATCTGTGGCTGTTTGTTAGCTTGGGAGGTGATAATATAGTATGCATACAGCAGGCTATAAAAACATATGAACAAACCTGGTCAACTTGCCGGGTAACACGTCTGAAGGAAACTTCTATTTCACCCCTTCGGAACTCCTGTTCTATGACAGGTTCTCCTCTTTGGATCTAATTTGAAGAAGAAGCACATTAGCACAAAGCATCCAGTGAGTTCTTTCCTCCATTACAATTAGTGAAACTCACAATGTAACATTATGGAGGTGTTTCACAAAACACAGACGTCATTCCCTTTTCAGGGAGTGATTATTGCAACCCTTAAGCAAGTCAAACAAAGTAAAAAAAGTCTTTTCAGGTCTGAGTTTCAATCAAATCTCTGTCCTAATGCAACATGGTTTGCTTTGCATAAGTAAAATCAGCAGGTAAGGAAAGAGATGCTTCTAAACAAAGTTAACATACATCTGATTCAGTGATACACCAATCTCACAATTTAGACCCCTTTTTTACTAATTTCCTTCTTTTTAGTATTAACTATAGTGTTTTATATTGCCTAATTCAGTGTATAAATCAAGCCTTTACCCTATGTATAAATAATTTCACTCCCACAAACAGCTGGGAGTCAGTGGGATGTCAGAAGCTACTTGAATACCCAGGAGGCAGGATAAGAGGAGGCAGGACAGGCTCCACCTGTCCCTGAGGGCTCTGCCACACAAAGAAAAGTATTTCCTGTCACCAAGTATTGCTTATTGCTGTTGTCACCTCTGTGGAAGAGGACTCGAAGTCTGCAGTGACTGGAAGAAACCAAAGAAAGAGAAGGTGAAGATGCAGAAGTACAACCTGATGAATTATCTCCCCGTGGCTCTCTGTGGGAGTACTGACTGGATCCAGCTCTTTGAACATGAGCCATTCAGAACAGCAGCTCCTCAGAGGTACAATACACACAGAAGTTTGGATGTGGCCTTGGTGCTGACAGGATTATGCTGGAATGTGGCACTCTGATGAGACTGGGTGCCTGGGTGCAAATCTGCTAGGTTGGGCAAATATTGTTCTACTTCTTGTAATACCTTACCCTTCTCTCTGTCTACCTTCAAGATAAAAGCACCCCTGAAACAGTGATGCACAGGCACAATAAAGATATGACTGCAGTTAAAAGCATGACTGGCACAGGTTTGCATTGATCAACAAAGAAAAACTGAACATGTAGAGAGCTTGATACAATTCACTAGTGCACTGCATAATCTGAAAGTATAAGTTTGCTTTTAAATTTACAGAAAAAACATCAAAGACTAACCTTGTATTGCTCTTCTTCCCTTTGTCGGTTTTCAATAATCACCTTTCTAAACTCCACAGAGATTGGATCACTTCCCTTATGAACTTGCCTGCATTTACAGTGGAGACAAGAAAAATGCTTTACTTAATGCACAGTTTGCTTTATTCAAAGGCTAACAGACTTACTCTCCTCTTCCTGAGGTGCCTAGGTGTCCACAACATTCAGTGCATGAGATGATCTGTGCATTTCAAATGAAACCACGATGTGCTTACAGACCCAACCATGTTCTGCTCTGCACCATTTGATGTACAATAGAATCATAAAAAAAGAGATGTTGGACAAACCTCTGAAATCATTAAGTCCAGCCATTAATCTAACACTGCCTAACACTCCACTAAACTATGTCCACATCTATCAGCACTACATCTATGTGTTTTTTGAATGCTTTCAAGTGTAATTCTGCTCTCACTTCATTATTCATTTTAGCCTGAATATACTGACAACCATGACAAAATCTTCCTTTGCCCTTAGGCACAAGATGAGGTGCCTGAGAACAAGGTTAGGCAAACAAGATTTTCAGCAGGTTTCTTTTTGAATGGAACCATAAGGCAATCAAAGACCTCATTGGGTACTACTAAGGATTACTACTGAGTCTGCTCTTAGCAGGAGAGAAAAAAAATTAAATAAAACAACAGTAACTTAGGCTTAAAACAAACATATTGGGACAGGAAATGGCAGCATTCTGCACTAGCGGATATTGCAGACATCACTCATAGAGGCCTTGGTTAAGCAAATCCCAGAATCTAACACTGGGTTAATTAACGTGGTTAAGTAACATGGTTAACTAACACTTACCACTTCAGATGATTTGCTTCCTCTTCCTGAACATTTTGTTTGACTTTTAGTTGAAATATAGTGTCCTTCATCTGTCTGGTTTTTATCCCTTCTTTGCCTTGGGACAGGGCTGCAGGAACATCAGAAAGCCGTATCACACCTCAGTCTAGACTGGGTTTTTAATTGTGAAATCCCACCATTAAGATAACTGCACCCAATAATACATAAAGCTAAGGTGAGGTTTCTCACAGAAACAACAGTTACATCACCTCAGCAATTCTGAAGCCAAGTTCCTCATCAGACCTACAAATAATGCTAAGACCAAGTTTATGCTGCTTAATTACTTTACCTTCTTTTATGTCCTTTAACTTCAATTTGCCTGGTTCCTGAATCAAAACAGTAGCTACAGCATGTGGATTTGACAAGTCTGTGGGGAATCTGAGGTTCTGATACTCAATTTCCTATGAGATATAAATTAATAGGAAGAAATAGAAACATGGAAGATGTCCAGTCCAGAAAAGTACTTGTAATTATTATCTTTTCACACCTTTAGTTTTGGAATAGGCTTCGACTGTAGTTGGCTGAGCCGGTCTCTTCTCCACACCATGGATTTACCAGACACAGCTTTTTTCTCTGGACCACGTTGTTGTTCATCAAAATGTTCTTTCCTAGATGTCAGAAGGACACATTTTGCTTTCATAAGTACTCTCTAAATGGCACATAAGTCAAATTTTTTCACAAAAAAATTAAGTACAGCCCAAAAGGCTCAAAACCCCCTGCATCTTGCAAGGCCTCAACAATAAGAATAATAATGAGTGGGAATGATAGAAGCTGAGGACGCTCAACACTTCTTTAAGGATATGTAACTTCTCATTACATTTATTTTGTTTGTTTCACTTCATCTAGACTAAGGATGTTCTGAGCAAACAGTGTAGAAAAGCAGGTATATGTATCAACAGTAGAATTACATCAGTGCATTGTAAGTCTCCAAAGATACCAATGCTCAAAATGATCATAGCAAAATGGTATGAAATCCTATTACATGAGTGTTTTTTAGGACTGGGCAAAAATACTCAAAGACCAGTCAGCCACACATACATCAGAGCCAGCTGTGGTATCGATGTTCCTGTGAATACACACACGTAGGGTTTTGAGTGAAACTCTAAAATCCGTAACTGCATTGCCATTTGTGCTGTTCCATACTCAAATGGGGAATACTTCACTGTTACTTTGACTTTTCCATTGCCTGGAATGATTCCTGTGATTAGAGGAGAAAAACAGTAAGAGTCCATATAACATGAGCCCACTTAAGTATGCTGGAATTGATTCTGGGCTACTTTTGTTTTAAACAACTTAATGTTTAAGTGGATGGCAGTAGGCATGGAAAATATTTCAGCTCTCAAAGCCTCTTTCAAAAACTATGTCTGTTGCCAGATAATAGAAGACATTTTGCAAAAGCTGAGAGATTTGACAGTAGGGCTATAATATTATATATTAACGAGGCTGCAAATGACTGGCTGCATTTACCTGCAAAAACCTTGCCAGAGGCAAAGGTTTTTTCTGTACATCACTGAATACACCATCACAAGTAACCACACTTAATAAATACAGATTTAACATTTAGAATTTTAAAGAAGTCAGCCTACCAAATGTTGGCTGGACAGTGAAGGCTCTGTGAGGCTGAATAATATCAATGTGGAATTCAAAATCTATGGGACAGCTGCACTGCAACGGGATAACATACTCCTTACTGAAAAGAGATAAAGGAAAAATTAAATTAATCAAACTGCAGTTGTTCATCAATTACAAGCTGGGAAATTGTATTATACAAACCATGCACTAAATTACCTGCATTCAGAGGGGCGGGTGACTTATTAATGTGGAAATCATAATTCCTCACTGTTCCAAATTAGCAAAATATTTCAGATCTTTCATTCCCCCAGAAAATAAGAGCTAAATCTTGATTTGAATGCTGGACATCACTTTCTCCTACCCATACAGAATTTGATTACAGAAAAATTTTAAAAACCTACTTTTTGGAAGTTATTTATGTCCATTCTTAAATTCTTACAGACTGTAATATCTAGCAAGTACAAACAATGCAAACTGGAGCAACAATGAGCACAGAACCAGAAATCAGCCTTTTCCCATGGCCCTCCTTGTGAAAGATGATGAGAAAAGAAAGTGTTGAAAGCTCCAACACATCAGAATGACTGGACTTTAACCACTGTAGAAATAATGATGCTGGGGCCTAATTTTCCTAATAGCCCTTTATGTCTCATTCACATTGTGTGAGGAGTGTTAGCACACATCTTTTCAACATGTCTTGCCTTTGTATGCAACTGTTTTCACAGACCAAACCGAAACACAAAAGCTTTGGTGCACCATCATTCACCACCCTGCAAATCAAGATCCATTTTTACGCAGGCTTATTTCTGGTTTTTATCAACTGTCTGACTGAAATCCTGCTCTGCTGATTAGCAAAGAATGCACGTTACACACAGTGTTCCTCTGGAAAGCATATTTTAAAAAGCCTAAAGAAATAAGCAATAATAGCCAAGTTCTTTTTTCTCTGCCTTACTATGGCCTGATCACAAAGAAGATGCAGTGGCAGACTGCCAACAAAAAACAAGCCAAATATGCCACCTGCTGCCTGATGGACCTTCTGTACCTAAGGGGAATGGTGGGTGGTAGAATACAGATTTTATCCTACATTTATAGAAGTAAAAGGCAGTTTTTCCATGGACTTCATGGGCTATGGACTGAGCCCAGATTCCCTCGGGTTTTGTAAAGTACCAACTATCTCAGAGAGCTTTCATTTTCAGAAAGTTTTTAATAGTTTAATGCTGAAAAATACTGGTAAAAATTAAGGTTTGAAACAACAAGTTTTCTCTTCAGGAATTCTTCCAAATTTCCTCAGGAATATCTTCGAGAATCCCTGCTGTGTTGAAAAAAATTCTCATTATTTAAAATTGTATTTTGTTCTCTTTGTAATATCTTCTCTGTATTCTGAGAATATGAAAATTCTGTACACTTCAGCACTAAAATGGAGCAAATAACAGAATCACATCATGTCTAGAGGCCCCCATAAAGTCAGGAGTTATGTTCAGTCCTGTGAGAAAGCCCTAACGTTACAATTCACGACAGTTTAACAGACTAAAGGGGATTAGAAAAACAAACAAACAAAAAGAGGTAAATGTTATCCTGCAATGCTGGGCTCATTCTACTGCAGAATTTTGCATGTTTCTTGTATGTGCTTTGCCTATTCATATTTCTGTGCTTCAGTAAAAGTCTTGAGTTACTTTCAACTCACAGACTAAGACAAAACCACCTGCTAAGACTTTCACTACCCAGAATTCACTCAAATCTTTACACTCACAAAAATCACCGTAAGTTCAACTAACATAGTCAATATACTGCAGAACTAGACCCTAATAAAGAGAACCTGCCTTCTTCTTTTCCCATTCCCAGTTCCTATGAACAACTATTATTGATTACTTCATGAGAACAGTCAGTGTTACATCCATGCAATAGATAGAGTAAGATGAAGTCTAGGTCATTAAATACTTTTAAATACAAGAAGCAAAAAAACCCAGCTCCATCTCTACATATGTTTGGCTTGCACAGCATTTACTTTATGGTGAATGTGCACCTGATTAATAAATAATTCAGTTCATATACAGAATTATTTTTCAGTCCAGATGGTAGCTGAGTTTCTTAAGGCTTTCAAGACATCAAGTTGTATGAATAGAGGAAAATGAGATTTTTCAGGTTTTGGGCAAGTCTCACAAAATGTGGACAAATGTCTGTCCTTAACTCACCTCTGACCAACTGGTACATCAGACAGATTTATAAATGATGGAAATTCTACAACATTCATAGCAGGGTAAGCATGCATGGGAACAACTAAGGTATCACCTCCCTGCAAACAAACAAACAAAAGGGTGCAAATATTTATCTCTTACAATTAGTAAATCATAGAATCATAGAATGTTAAGGGTTGGAAGGGACCTTAAAGATCATCCAGTCCCAACAGCCCCTGCCATGGGCAGAGACACCTCCCACTAGACCAGGCTGACCCAGGCCTTTATCCAACCTGGCCTTGAACACTGTCAGGGTTGGGGCAACCACAACTCCCCTGGGCAACTGTTCCAGTGCCTCACCAACTTCACAGCAAAGGACTTCTTTCTAATACCTAACCTAAATTTCCTATATTTCAATTTGTACTCATTATGCCTTGTCCTATCACTACATTCCTCATGAGATGTCCCTCTCCAGCTTCCTTGTAGCCCCTTTCAGATACTTGAAGGTTGCTGTAAGGTCCCCATGCAACCTTCTCTTCCCCACGCTGAACAGCCCCAACTTTCTCAGCCTGTTATGAAAACAAAAAGTTTCTCTAGTAGTTGGCCAGCAAGTGGGCATAAAACATCTTCAAGATTAACACTGTGTTGTACCTCAGAATGTTACTATTCTATCTGCTTTCAGTATCCCTCTGTCTTTCCACACTTGATGCAACTCTCTAGAGCTCCTCCGAGCCTGCTCAGCTAAGACATTGCATCAGTGTGGCACAAAGACTGATCTACTGGCAAAGAACAGCAGAATAAGTTATATAATCTTACCTACTGCTCTGGGATGTTTACAGAGAAAAATTATTAATGCTTAAAGTTAAATACTCCAGGCAAAACTTACTGGGAATAAATCCACGTGTCTCTAAAAGGTTAACCATGCCCTTATCATTGTCATCATGCTCTAATAGTTGTTTCATCCCATTACAACTCTAACTACATTTTGCAATGAATCCTCACCTCACAGTGAATTCGGATGCAGTCATAGTAATACCGCCACTCATCGGGGCAAAAATCAACAGTAACCACAAGGGACAAACCAGGGACAAGCCGGTGCTGGAAAATGACCCAAAACAAGATGGAAGGTGTGTAAGAGCTGCTTATATGACACAAAACCTGTGCTGCATGCAAAGAGCAGCGTGAAGACTTTCTGACACTTACTGTTTTGTTGTATTTGATCTGAAAATACACTGTCTGAGGTGGTATTATGTGAAGGTTTAGTGCATTGGTAGAAATATTTATCAGCTTCTGTAGAACAAAAGAACACAAAAACCACAAAACACTTTACAATGTAAGAGGTCAATTAAGAATGCCAACTGTACTTTTTGTAAAACCTTCCATAGCAAAAAAGTAATCATTTTTACTTTAGTAGAAATAATACTAAATATGCTCTGAATTCAAAAGAAAACTATGTAAAACTTACATCCTGTGTTTTTATTCTTTGGAAACAAGTCACAGTTCTTAACCAAGGAATAACAGTTAGTCTTGCTAGAAAGATGCTACTATTGAATCAAATTCTGGTGCTGTTTTTCTCACGTGCAAAAGGAACAAATAATGAAACAATTTATTGACCACTTTTAGGGACATCTGAAACAAGAAAAATTGTGTAATACTCCATGGTTCTGTCTTGGTTTACTAGCAACAAACCTTTGGATGGTGGCAGTTCAGCCTATAAAGCCTCATGCATTTGTTTACTTCCATTATATCTGGAGAACCTAGGCCACCATAACCACCCAACCTCTGTCTCAACACACTTAAAACATGAATAAAAAAGGCAGACAAAGGGAAAGCAGAGAGTAGAAAAGGAAACACCCAAACCATTCACAAGGAAAGATAATCAAACCTATGCATAGAATTTCCTTTCTCAGAATAAATTGTTCTTGGCAGAAGACCAGAGGTGCTTTCAAAACTTTCCCACCAGTGAACATGTTTGCAGACACAGTGACAGTCCAAGGACATTTTGAAAAAACAAGTCTCCTGTGGAGTTAAATCCTGAATCCTTCACTCATGATGTGCAAGCCACATATCCCAGACACTGATGCAGACATGGGAAACAGGGAGCACAGAGGAGGGTGATGCTCACAGCCTGGTACTTGTCTCTTTTGTTACCGCAGGGCCACTGAATTTAAGTGCTGCTTTTTAGAGCACTCCACAGAGCAAAGGCCTCATGACCACAAGCAGTCAACTCAGATTCTGCTGTCCTTTTATGAGCCCCAAGGGGATCCCCGCTCCAAAACTTACCAGCATCTGTTGGTGATGTTTTCCAACTTCATACCCTCCATAGTGCAACACAGCAGGCTCAGCCTGTACAACCCTGCTCCTCTGAAGTTCTGAATAAATATCTATACATCAAAAAACAGAGAGAAAAAGAGATCAAAAACACACGTGATGAGTGGTACTTACATTGATGTAGTACAGTTCTGCTATACTGATGTATTATCAAAAAAAAAAAGAGATTATTTCTCCTTTTAAGTAGGCATGAATTTATAAATGGGAAGTTATGGCAGCATCCACTACCCCAGCAGATCCATGATCCTGCCACCAGTTCATCTCTTGGCATCGTGGCTTCAACAAGTCACCCCAAAACTGTAGTGTCAGCCAGGATCAACACAGCCACTATTTATTTCCTGACTACCCCTCCCATGATTTGAGCTTGCAGGGAGCTGCAATTTAAGCAACAGGATGGGAGTTTTCTCTGTGAATTGCAAAAAAAAAAATAACAGCCAAGTGTCTCCTAGAATTGCCACAAGGTTGGGAACAGTCAGAGAGCAGGAACTCACTTGATTCCAGCAGGTGATGGGGGACAGCTCGTCTTCTTTCAGGTTCCTCCACGAGGTGGCTCAGGACACTGGGTACTCTCTTCAAGGACCCCCTAGTGACAGTCGAGGCCGACTGAACCAGATCCATGTCACGACAGAAACAGGATCTCAATGGCACTAAAATTCCGCAGTGCCTGGGGTCAAACGAAAACGACATAATGATTAAAATGTCTTCTCTCACACTGGTAACATCTGCTGCCTAAAACTGCCTTAAAACATTTAGGAGAGGGAGCTACTTTTTTTCCCTGCTGAAGTAGATTACTCTGTATGTGCTAAGTACAAGGAGAGAATGATTCCAGGAAACCTCACTCCCAGTGCACGGCCTAGCACTTTGGGCATCTGTTCTAAGGCTTGTTGGGGACATTTGCCTTTCAAGTCTGTGTAAAACATCTCTCTCTTCCTTCATGTCCCCCAGCAGAGAGGAAGAGAGGAAGTTCTGTTAATTCCACCATCTGAACTGATTTCTAAAAAGATGTTCTTCCAATCTCTCCTGGGTGTTTGAGTTGTCAACTTGCAGATTAATTTTTAATTTTTAAATATAAATATGAGGGATAAGAAGACTGGCATTTGAATCTCTCGTTTGGATAGCACCATCTGGGTTATTTGTTCAGTGAAGATAACTGTAAACACAGAAAGCCATGGGCATTACAGGTCCTGTGTTAAGTATGCAGTTATCAGAACATAAACTTGTCTAACGACAAGTGCAAATTTTACATAATAAAGACACCAGACGCGATCCATCCCAGAAATTATCTTCGTAAATACAGCACACAGAGCCCTTGGCTCTTGTATGAACTGGAGAACTGCGTGGAGAAAAAGACACAATACTTTTGGAACAAGTACTGAATTCAAAAGCCATGCTGGGATTTTCAGCCCTCAAGCAGGCGGCACTCAACAGTTTCAAAGCTGCATTACTCCACCTCCCCCATTACATTTTATGGTGTCATCTCTGGTATTTGTCTGGTTTTCCAGTCTGCTTTAGATCTTTCGGGCACAACTTGAGAGGTGCTTCAAGCTCATAAAGTGCTGTTTTGATTTATGGTTTTGTGCAGTATTAAATAATAAATAAGCAAGAAGCTTAAAATAATGTGCTACCAGGACCCTGGCCTTCATAATATTTTCCACTCAATAACTCCAAGCACAAATTTTCCACTCACAACAGAAAACCTGCAAGAGGAGCTGCATTATTGTGCACAACAGTAAATTTCTTGAGGTAGCGAGACCAACCACACTCAGATAAAAACACGGAAAAAAAAATTTCTAAACGTGAGGATAAGGCTTACATTTTTTCCACTTGTGTTCTTCAACTTTAATTTATACCACTGCCACCCTCCTTCTCCTGGTCAGCATTCCACATCAGGAACACAAGGTTGGAAAAGGTGGAGGCAGACATAAGTCTCCTCAAAGGATTCCTGGTGTAACCTTTTCGACAATTTACAGTGATGATGCCATCGTGGCTCACCAGCTTCAATAACACACTGCGTGTTGCTCAAAGGGCTAATACAGGACAAATTCTTAAGGTCCTGGAACGTCTGAACACCTGATGTTCTTAAATTTTCCAAGACACCTGTGTCTATCGAGACTTTTTCTGTGTGTGTGAAGCCACCAACAGAGCTGTGAAATCCTGGGAGCCCACGGCGAAACTCACCCCAAATGCCCTCAGACCAGGTTATTGCCCTTCTCCTTGCCAGTGCTCGGGCTTTCTAATCCCTTCTCGTGTCGCGGAGCTCCTCGCACACCTCACCACACCAAAGGATGCGGTGCGAAGCCATTACAGCTGCGTGAGGCTGGAAAAGGAATCGCTGTACACACAGCACGTACCTGCCGCTGCCAGGCCCGAGGGAGCCCCGGCAAAGCCCGCTTCCCTCTCACAGCGCTCCCGGAGCCCAGCAAAGCCTGGTTGCCCCTCTCAGCCCGCCCGGAGCCCCGGCAAAGCCCGGTTGCCCCTCTCAGCCCTCCCGGAGCCCCGGCAAAGTCCGGTTCCCCCTCTCAGTCCTCCCGGAGCCCCGGCAAAGTCCGGTTCCCCCTCTCAGCCCTCCCAGAGCCCAGGCAAAGCCCGGTTGCCCCTCTCAGCCCTCCCGGAGCCCCGGCAAAGCCCGGTTCCCCCTCTCAGCCCTCCCGGAGCCCCCGCAAAGCCCGGTTGCCCCTCTCAGCCCTCCCGGAGCCCCGCGGCCCAGCCCGGCCCAGCCCGGCCCTGCCCTCACGGCGGCCCCGCAGCCGTCGCTCGGTAACGGGGCAGCCGCGCTGAGCTGCACCACCCGCGGCTGGGCGGGATCCCCACAGCGGCACTCCAGCTCCTCTCATGGCGAAAGTACAAAAAAACAGGAAAAAACAACTCTTTTTTCTACCTCCCCCCCCAGTAAGCGTCGTTTTCAGGATTCTCAGTGTGGCCGCAGACAGAGCAGAGGCACATCTTTCCTTTTAAAAACTCTCATCTATTAATACCTGGTTTAAAACAGATTTTGAAAGTTTTATTACAATTTTTTTTAAAACCCTCTTTTTATCTTTTTTTCCCTTCACTAGCTACACGTTCTCACTTTCAGCATTAAAGAAACATCCCTTGAAAAGTAATCCTTAAGACCTTTCTTCAGTGTATTTTTCATACCACCCGTAATACATGAGGTTTTTTTACTGAAATGGGTACAGAGGAAAAGGGAAAGCAAAGTTTTCTTCTTTTTCTTTTTTTTTTGTTTTTCCTTTCTTTCTTCCCCCCCCCCCTTCAGACAGGCAATCTGGACTAAGAATCAAATGATTCACTTTCAGTTTTTCTAACATAGAGGTAAAATAGAACATATTTCTCCTCACAACTCACACGTACATCAGTCTGTTTGGACAATGATAGTTGAGTGTAAACCAAAACCCATGTCTGTTTCCATATCAAAGGGTCTAAACATGATGCACCTCTGGAGAAGCACACTGTAAAGTTTCCTGGAAAGCAGCAAATGAGTGGAAAAGGTAGGTGAAAAGAGGGGGTTATCAGCCAACAAACCTTCATATTTCCTTGGGAAGGCTGATATAAACAAAGATTGTTAACCAGGACTTAAATAGGTGATTCTTGCCTCAGTTTTGTCTCTATATTCCAAATGTCAGATGAAAAATGTGTGGCCTGATTGTCAAGCTGCAGTAGAGGCATTGCAAACAATTTAATTATTTAGCAAAGGAAGGAGAAGAATTAGTTATTTCAAGCACTAATGGAATTTTTAAGTATTAATAAATAAATATTTACAATCGAAGTTGGTTAGTGTTTGAGAAGTAAACAATCCTACAATCAGAGTAGTACAAAGCAAAGTAATTTCTTTTATTTACTCCTAAAGTGAAAAGTCCATCAAAATTGTATGAACAAGTTCAGATGTTTCTTTCCTGGTTTAAATATCAGACTTGAAAGAAATTCCAGCTGTGACAAATTTACAAGGGGTATACTGAGTAGGTATAAAAGCAGATGCCCACAGCCATTGTTGAATTAAACAAACACCTCATTTGGGGCTCCGTGAATTCTTGGTAATAATTCTCCGTAGTCTGGTGCTGCTGTTAGGTTCCCCAGCTCTCACTGTCTGTCCCACTGCGCTGGCATCTGCTGCGAGTCAAGCAATGGTTTGCACAGGTAAGAATTTCCCAGGTTTTATTTTGCATCCATCTTCTTTCAAATGCTCAGCCTGAACATGAATAAAATGGAAGGATCACAAAATATTCATTCACACCGTTGGTGTTTAAATCCAGCATTGACTCTCCAAACTCCTAGGCCTATTTTGGAAAAAGCCCCACACTCCAAAGTACATTCAGAAGCAAAGCTCTCTCCATTACATAAATGCAAGAAAGTTCTGGCTTTCAGGGGAAGATGCTGCAATATAAATGGAATAATAAAATATTCCTTCAGCCAAAGGAAGAGAGACAAGGACTTGGCACCCCACCGGGATGATGCAGCATTGTCAGTGTGGTTTCTTCAGACTACCACAGTGACATTGTCTGGCTGCTTCTCAGACCCTCTTTCAACAGTTTGTTTAACCCTTTGATATTTTCAACCAAACTCTGAGGGGAAGCAGACGTCTTCAAGAAAGGAAAGTCACTACAAACTTGGTGTGCACGGGGGCAAGGAAGACTGAAGCATTTGCCATTCTGGGGGGAAAGGATGCTGTGTGAATGTGATGGATGAGCAGGACAGAGCTAATGTGGGGTTAAGCAAATGCTGCCACTTGCCTGACTGCTGCTCTGGGACTGTGGGGAGAGAAGAGAGTGGTGTGTAGGGAAACAGGGAGCATTGCAACTCAGCAATCTTCATGAGCACGTATAGAGATGAGCTGGAGTCAGAGTGGGCATAGAAAGGGCAGCACTTGCAAGGAAACCCAAATTCTTTCATTGTGCTGCTCACTGGATGACTTGTTTAATCCAATGGCTGGATTTTCAGTGCACAGGCAATTAGCCATGTATTTCTCCTAGTCATTGACTTTACTAGTAAATCTGGAGCACATCTGTGTTCTGGGCAGCCTGTCATTAAATTTGACCTGTCTGGTGGTGGTAAATTGGAATAGGTGGTAAAGGATGTTTTGAGACAAGCTGAGGGCTGTCGTGCTTTGAGAAAGAGCACTGGTACACAGTGCAAACTGTGGCTCGTTTTTGAAGCCATATTCAGTATTGTGCTACAAGTGAATGTGACAAGCAAGGGTCTGGAGCGCCTGCCTTGGCAGCTGGGAGCTCACAGCCAGGTAAGCACACAGCCCCTTTACAATAGTTTTGCCACAGAAACAAACCACGAATAACAAAGCGTGCTCTGCTGATAGGCAAGGGGACTGCCAAGGAACCATCTTTGGGGAGCCCAGGATGTCTGGAATCTACATCCCAACAACGAGGTACCAGTGGGATCCAAGTGCAATGACACCTTGCAGCCTATAGCATTGTCACGAAATGCAGACTGGCTGTTTCTTCAGATGCTGGATAAGAGGATGAAGTCTAGGGAGTATTTGGAGTCCTCTTTGGAAGGGGAGGGAAGAGCAGGTCCTGTGTTTATCCCAAACTTGAAGTTGTCTTTGGCTCCGGCAGCTGTGCTCACCTGGGCTTGGTGGGACATGCAGGCAGCTGGCTCACCTGCAGCAGGATCTGCCAGCTTCCCGATTTCTGGCTCTCAGGGATGTGTGCTCCCTGTGGGAAGCCTGTGCAGAGCTGTCGAGAGCAGAAGCAGTGCAGGCAGCCTGAATCACATTCCTCCAACTCGGCTTCTCAGCAGAGCACTTACTCCAGGCTGTGCTTCCCCTTGATTGATTGCCTCTGCCATCGTGGGGCTGACATCTTACACGGGAGTCCTGCTTGGCCCCTTATCGTGGGAGCATGAGGGATGACCATTCCCCAGCGACACCCGCTGATAACAGTGAATAATAGCCAGGAAGGGAGGCAGACAACAGTAAGAACATGCTCAAGAGAGGTGCTGTAATTCCTGGGACAGGGCGCTTCTGCAGAGGAGGAGGAGAGCTTGCAGGGTGGACGGGAGGGGGGGTCCTGTCACTGTTGATGCTCTCTAGAGCTCAGCAGCTGGAGAGAAACATTGGCTAAGGATGGTCAAAGCTGGGAAGGGAAAAAAGCAAGGAGGGAAAAGGATGAAGTGAAAAGAGCTAGGAGCCACGCTGGAGAGCATACGAACAGCCTGATGCATGAGGGATGAAGAAAACAGACTGTGATTGACTATGTGGACCATCTGGGTGATCTTCTTCTGGATTTCAACTGCCCCGGTAGGTGCTCAGATCTATTTATTCCCATTTGCATGGAATCACATGTTTTCTGAGTAATTCTGCGCACCTCTATTCCATGAATTTGTGGTGTCTCTGCGTAGAACCTGGGATTTTTTAATTTTATTCTTGCTTCTGCTGCTTCCTGCACTAGTTGACAGTGGCCAGGTGACTAAATGCTGGATGCCTCAGTTTCCCCACCTTCATAAAGACAGCAGCGTTACTAATCCACTTTGACAAACGCAGCAAGTGCTGTGATGAAGAGAAAAGATTTTATGCCATTCAGAGAAGCTTTACTGATTTACACCAGCAATCAATCCCTTAAGTGACAATGCCCACATCTAGCAGTGCCTCCCTGGACTCAGATTGAAGGAATGTGAAGCGATGTTTAAACCACAAAGTTTGTTTTGTTTTTTCTTTAGCTTTATCACTTTACTGAGATTTTTGTGGCAGATTGTCACTGCAGAGCTCCAAGTGCTTGGGTCAGTCGGAAAGGAGAGTGGAACCTGGGCTGTGATCTCCAGGTGCTGCTCAGGTTATGCAGATTTTGAATGCATATAAAACAAGGGGTGAAATGTGTCCAGCTTGGGTGTGAGAAATCAGGAAAGGATCAAATCACTGTTTCATTGCAACTAATGGAAAAATCAATTCATTTGTCCCAGCAGGGGATTTGATTCCAAATATGAGAAATCCTGAGCTCTGCCTAGACATTTTAATTGCAGAGTGAATGCAATCTTCAAACCTTTTGCCTTTTGATCATCTTCTGCAATAAAAATAGTGACTATGATGGTTTTCTTGTAATTTTAGTTCCTTATTCTTAGTCCTACCTAAAGGACTCTGTAAATAGATGTCATTGCTCAGGGTAGCCCCAAGAGCACCTTCTTCTATTGGTTCTTTTTCTAGTCTTTCAAAATACCTATTTTGATTTTGCCAGGCATCTTTTGTTTTTTAAATCCTATCATTAAACTAAACCAAATTATTTTAAAATGAAATGGCTGTGAATTCTGAACAGTATTTAGATCCATTCATTTTGCACTTTAAAAACTGTGTTGGCTGTTCCTATCAATATTACAAACTGCAGCTTTTTGCCCGTTCTGGAGATCTGTTTATCACAGCTATCTCTGTTTGGAATGGGTTTGGTATCTTGTCTTTAAACAAAATATGAGGATGTTTAGCTCTCTTGTCCCATTTTCAGTTGGGATACAGTTAATTATCCTTTTAGTAGCTGGTGAAATGTTAAGGAGATCAAAACTGTTTTAGGGAACTGTTTAGGAAGAGACATAGAAACCGCACGTAGAGGAGCCCCTTTTCCTGCTCGTTCTCAAGCAGCGGGGGCAGGCTGTTTGCTCCCACTTGTGGATGGTAAACACGAGTGAGACTGAGCACAGCTGGTAGCAGAGTGGGGTTATCCGGCCATGGCATGGGAAGCGGATTTCGCATCACTCCGCAAATATCCGCGCGCTCGCACCCAGCCCGCCCCGTCGGATGCCAGCGTTGGCAAAGACTGGCTCAGGGACTTGTTTGTGGAAAACAAGGTCTTCAAACCAGCACCTGGAAGATCTCTGCTTTCCCTGGGCTTAAAATCCTGTTAGCTGCATATCTATTACCAGGAAGTGGTGTCCAGCTGCTTAGAAGTATCACTTTGTGGGGTAAAACAGTAATTGTAAGGCACTACCTGTGCTGTAGTCCAGCTGCTTAGAAGTATTTAATGTAAGAAATGTAATGCTGCAATGTAAGAAAGTAATGCTGTATCAGATCATCGGGGTGGTCTTCACAACTGGGTGTGCTAAAAGTGTGTGGCCTCATTCTAGCCATAAAGAAATAACACAGAATTTAGATCTTTCTAAAACAAAAACTTTCTTAGGACCCACATTTCTTAAAAGAAAACACTGCCTACATAATGTAGAGGCTTATTTAAGATGAAGTATTCCCCTGTTCCTGAGATCACTGTTAACATGATTCCTGGCATTTATTTTTACATATGTTCAGTATCATCTTAACAACCCACATGCAAACCAGACTGGTTATGTTGGCCACTTCAAATGCTCAGCATTCAACTCCTGGCATCAGAGGACAGTTCCTTTCATATAAAGTCTTTGCATGTGTGATTCCAGAAAATTCATTACATTGTGCAAAACCAGGTGGTTTCTAGTTAATTTATTTCATGACACACAAAGACAAGGGAGAAAGATACTGGAGTTAAACACACCAGACCAATTGGATGAGGTATGATACACTGCTGAAAAGATCAAACTTGGTTCATAAATACAATACTCAAAAAATTTCCAGCCAAAATAGTGGGAATATGGTCTCTAATGTCTGGTATGCTAAAATTTAATTGTAGAAAAGTAATAGTTCTCATTACAAGGTTTTCAGGGATTGTTCTTTCTCCCAAATCTAATCTGAAAGTGATCAGCAATGCTACAAGATTTATTAGGTTGAGCAGTAATGTGATGCTGCCGGGTTAACTTTCTCGAACAAAGAACATAAACAAATTCTATCTGATACTTTTCAACTAATAGATCCTGATGATTGGCTTTTAATCTCTTCATCATGTGTATACATACATATGCATCTATATATATAGGTACATAAAAGTTCCATAGTGAGACTTTATAGAGATTTTGGGTTTACCCATGAGAGAGAAATTATCTAATTCATTATAATGGGAATCCACTTAAATTCAGGTTTCTTGTGTCAAAAAGAATAGACACTGGTAAAATAACAGAAAGGGTAAAAGTCCTTTTTTTTTCTGAATGATATAACTGTTAAGACCTTGTCCTGCAAATAATTTTGCAATAATTTTCAATATTTGTCATTTTAATGGTCTGTAGCTGTTTGTTTTTTTCACTCATTTAGGTCCAGCTGCATAAAACATAAACACACATTTAATTGCTACATCAGGATTGAGTGAACACTAACATTTCCACATGGTTTTATGAGAAAGGAGGATGGGAAGATGAGAAAATGACCTTAGGACAAATAACCATCTAGGTTCTCATGAAAATCTGGGTGAGATTCTGCTTTCAGGTGGGCTCCTGCAGCTACCAGATGGTAGCAGTGAAACAGGCTTGGGTGGTCTGCAACCAGTGGGTGTATTTGGATCACTTGTGCCCAGGAAAATGACCTGCCAGGTGTATGGTTTAACACTGCCATGGGTGAGTGATTAATTTTCTGTTACTCTAGGAGACTCCAGCAGTGTCCTGGATGTTTCTGCAGTCTTTTGGAAGCGCATCCTGTTCATGTACTTAATTTAGCAGAATAAAACATTTTTCTCAATGTCAGTAATATCAGCAAAAGGGAGAAGACATAAACTCAGTCTGTGCTTGCCTGCTGCTACTGTAAAAATGCAGACTTAATTGGGAAAATTAAGCCTGTATTTCAAGGAAATATTGCCCACAATCAAGTGATAGATTTGCATGGGGAATGTGAGCATTAAAAAGGGTAAATTCTGTTGAGATTTTATAAGTTTTAAGAGGAAAAGTGATTTCACTGCTTTTAAAATTTGTAGATCAAAGCTGTTCCACCCATCTGTGACCTCCTGAGTGTCCTGAAAAGGGAGGAAGAAAAGTGTGTGGAGACTCTTTCCCTGGAGGCAAGGAACAGAACGACTGAAAACGATCCGCTCCTGAGCTCAGGTAAGGGCTGAACAGAGGCACACGATAAAAGCTGCTGTCACATGAACTGCGTGCCTCAAATTCAGATACCTCTACATCCCTTCCCATAGGAGGCATGCACTTAGTATACATCTCTCCTTTAGGAGCAGAAAAACAGGTAAGGTCTGTTACAAGGCTTTGAGAGTGGGATTTTGACCTTACTGTGACAGAAAGAGTTCTGGGAGCCTTCTAACCCAGTTGCTTGACTGCAATCCTCACAACTAGGGAACATACCAGCAACAAAATATTGCAAATTGCAATCATCTCTTTGTAGACAAGGATAATTTAAAAAGTCACCCTAGCAAGTGCAAATTTACTTAACTATATTTGCCTTAAAAATCAATGAAGACCAGCAGCTAACCTTTAAATCATGTGGCTTCAAATTCCTCATTGCTTCCTCCTTGCTCTAAGTTACTATCACCTAACAGAGCTCTTGAAATTCTGCGAGGATTTAGCATCATATAAAGGAGTTTTTTGGCCTGGGAAAGTTGTGGTACTGAGTCCTCGTCATGTAGACAGCCTTGCTTTCACAGCTGAGCAACTGGGGTCATGTACAAGAGATTATTAAACCTTGCCTGTGAACTGTGTGTTAGTTCCCCCAGGCAGCAGCTGGGTCAGCATCTCAGAGAAAACATTGGGTGTAGGAAACATACGTGACTATTTTTTGTGTGTGACCAGCCATCACCACTAAGGATGGGGCTGTGTCACTCACAGCATCTCGCAGGCTGAACTGATTCTGGGTGGCTTCTGTGAACTGTGACATGGGCAAGGTCCTCACCAGCATGAGCAGGGAAGGAGCTCCCATGAGACGTGCTGTGTGCAGGCTATCTGGGCCACAGATAGGCCATCATGTGGCGCTAGAGTTAAGGTGTTTTCTCAGTTTCAAAGCCCTCCTCTCTAACAGAGAGTGTTGGAGATACAGAACAGTCTCACTACGACCTGGCCCAAGGGCAGGACTCAGAGGGAAGACCTATTGCCTTGTTTCTTAGGGTGCCTAGCATTTTTCCCTGTCACTGTTTTATCCCTGTCCCTTGCAGACTGATGGGTGTGAGCACAGCTTCAGGGCATTACAGCCACGTAGCAGGGACAGGATACCTTATGGCAGGCTTCCAGATACTCCGCAAGACAGACCTGTCTCATTGCATGTGAGAAGTTTGATGATATGAATAAACCGGTATTGTTTGTTTCCTTCAGTGAAGAGGAGGGTGGTTTGTCAGCCTATTTGTTTTTCTGCTTAGATCCTGTGATATGGCTCTAATGTTCAGCCCTGTGTTTCCTTGGCACCAGAGCTCCACAGATGCAGACAAGTAGAACTCCACAGGACCGTGCAGGTGTGGACCCGCACTAGCATTAGCAAGCAGTACCATTTTATGGATGGTCTTGTTTTATCTCAGTCAAATAGTAGCTTCTCAGCAGGGACTTAATCCAATTTTAAACTCGATCCACATCTTAAAATTCCCCCAAGGCCTTTCGTCATTGGAATTTTTAAACGGGATAATTCCATCTAAAATTCTACCAAATTCTAAGAGGTTACCTTGGTAAATTAGGGAGTAATGCTTCTATTCTGGGAAATAAAACACTTGAAAATACCTCCGGCCTTTAAGGTATCTGCATGCCTGAAGTCCATGCGGAGAAAATCCTGTACAGGGATTTCAGTTTGAAGAAGAGAGAAACAAAGCTGAGGAATTTAGTGCTTACCCTTGGTGGGTCATGCAGGGAGGAAGAAAGGTGGCTTTGCAGGGTGTGGGGCACCTTCCATACCCCATCCTTCCTGCACCTGCCCCAGAAGCTTTGACTGGCACAGGCAGGAAAAACGGCAAAGCAGGGGACAAGCTCTCACCATGCCATCCCTGCTGCAGTGCTCACATCTCTGTGAAGATGGCACAAACAAGGGAATTCATTTCTGGGGAATCAGGCACAAAGAACCTGAGCAGTCAGTGTTTCTTATCCTCCTGCAGTAAGAGGGAAAAGGGACTCTGCCCTTGTGATAACATTAGCTTGGGAAAGGGAGCAGTGTAATATTAACGTAACCCAAGTCACTGTTATGCTCTTTTTTGTGCATGAGTGAAGAAAATTTTCTAGAGAGCAAGGCAGGGAAGCTACTGGAGACCTGGAACCTGTGATCATGATGACACTGTGTATTGCTGCTGGGAGAATGCTGCTTGCTACTTGAGGGAGATCCCAAAGAGCACAGGGCTGTGTGAGGGAAGTGTTGCTGTGTTTTGTCTCCACCCTGAGGCTCTTTATCTAACTGGGGGCGGGAGGCACCGGCTTTCATCCATGAGGAGTGACAAGAAGCCCATCGGCAGGAGGAATAGCTCAGCTGGTTTTTGTTTTCTCTTCGTGGATGGAAACCACCCAACATCATAATTTTGACAGGTTTTTCTGTGCACTGAGTCTGATTTGGGGGTTTTATGCCCGTGGTCTTGGCATGAAGGTTCGATAAGCCAAACAATGCAGCACGTTAAGTCATAAATATCACCTAAGGTGAAGTTTTGCTTGCCTTTAAACTTTTTGAAGTAAATCCTTATCAAGTCTTATAAACATTGGCACCAGGGCTGAGGTGCCGCCCTGGCTGTGAAAAGTTCTGTATTTTCAGGCACTAGGACGGTTGTGCAGGAGGAAATCAATACATTTCTAGAAATGTAAATATTTTTGTCAGGCTAATGGAGGTTGGCCTTATAAAGCACGAAGTGTTTGAGGAGAGTGCTTGGTCAGCACTTCCTCCCCTCAGCTTTCAGGGAGCGTGCAGGGCAGACGGCACACGTCCAGATTCAGCAGGCACAGGGTAGTCCTGACATGCCCCAGTGGCCTTTTTTCCCCTGTTATGTTGCAGAAACCACAAAGAAGGCTGTGCTAAAACCATTGACCAGTGAGTGGAGGCAAAAGGAAATGAGCCCGAACGATTTCAATCTGTATCTGGAGAAGAGCAAAATAAGAAAGGGTAGGATTGCAGTTTCTCTGTGGTACAAAGAGAATCAAATGTAGGTCTTCTCCCTTAACACTCTGCACCTCAGGCCAAAATTACTCCATGCCAGCACCTAAGCAAGATGTCTAAGTTGAGATCACCATCATACTGTGCTCCACTGACCACCAGATCAGCTCCCTGATGCATCTCTACCAGCCCTGCCAGAAGGCAACATAGTCAAGCTGAGGGTGCAGTTGGAAAAGAGATTAGCTCAGCTGGCTAGAGTATGGTGCTAATAATGCCTAGGTTGTGGGTGTGATCCCCAAACGGACCATTCACTTAAGAGTTGTACTCTCCTTGTGGATCCCTTGCAACTCAGAATATTCTGTGCTTTAAGTGATCTGTGCTTTAAGTATCATCCTGAAGCTGTTTAAACTCCTAGTCACAGAATCGCAGAATGGGTGAGGCTGGGTGAGGCTGGAAGGGACCAATGGATCGTCTGGTCCAACCTCCCTGCTCAAGCAGGGTCATCTAGTTGCACTATTTCCTGTTTACAAAAATATTACGTAAGGAAAACATTAAGATAACTCAAAGTGGAAGCTTTAGAAAGACTGAAAGTAAGCAAAAAAAATTCCCATCTGATTTCTTTTGTCTTTCCAGGGCCATTCAGTAGTTACCAGCAAAAAAGATAGGTAGCAAAGGGCCTGATGTGACGTTCGGAATGACTCTAATTGCTATTTGTGCGTCTAATAGAGACCAGGGGGGTCAATGACCAGAATGGGACAGATCTGGGAGCTTGCTGGGGCTGGTTTGAAGAAATCAGGACCTGCTCTGTCCTATCCAGGTCTCAGCAGGACTTGCTCTGTCTCATCCAGCTTGCTTTTCAGAGCACTGAGCATCTTTGTTCCCGTAGCTGCCTTGGTCCATGGGAGATGTTGCATGGCGTTGTGCTGCTTGGAGATGTCTCCCAGTGTTTCATTGCTGGAAGAAGTTTCATGGTGTTGTGTCACTGGGAGATGCTGTATGGTATTTCCTTGTTGCCCCCCCAGGCAGATGTGCTGGAATGTGGGATAACATGAGTTGCTGGCCTTCATCCACCGTGGGACAGACTGTCAATGCTCACTGCCCTGAATTCTTCCAGATGCTGACTGGGAAAAAAGGTAATGCAAAAATGATGTTTTTCTTGCCCAGGTGTTTTTTTATTAAACACTTATTGAACACTTTATTTTTTATTTATTTACAAAGATGCCACTCTCCGGTCTGAACTGGAAATGAAATTTTTTCCCTCCTTCTTTCAAAGAACAATAGCTACTTAGCAGCTCTGTTTCCAACACTGAGCTAAACATGAAAAAGCCTGGAATTAAAGTAGCAAGATCTTTTAAGTGTTTATTTTTTCTACCCAGGTGGAAAAAAGTGCAGGAAGTAAATGCTATCCTGAAAAGCATGTTTTTAGCATGGTTTCTTAAGAAAAAGAGTTTTCTCCACCCAGGTTCTGTGTTTATTTCTGTCTTTCCCCATTTAATAACTCCTAGAGCCAGTGGCTGGTCCCAGATGAGCTTGATGGGGACAAAACTTCAAAAAGTATTAGGTTCACACTAGTTTTGGCAAAACATCCAGCTAGGCAGGCAGAAAAGATCCCCTTTTTCGCCTTCATAAAGAGGAAATCTGCACTGGGGATTTCTCTCTTGCCTGTGACAGGATCCACACAAGTGGCACAAACTCATGGAAATTCAGGTTTCATGGCTCACCAAACAATTCACTCAGAGGTGAGCTGAAGCAATGCTTTTTGTCCTTTTTCTGGGATATCTAAGCTAGAAATGAACTGAAATTTACTCCCAGTAGGCGACAGTAATCATGAGCTATTAAGTAAGCCTGCTTTCTGTTCATTTCTGCTTTTCAGTAATGCCTTAGAAATGTGTTTACATTTCTCTTTAGAGAGTTAACGATTCAAAGGAGAAGAGGCTTTTGCATTCTCCAGTTATAGGGCACAGATTAATGAGGTGCAGTACTTACAGAAAAGCAGACAGATTCGTTTTATGAAGGGAGGAACAGGAGACAAAGTATTAGATTGTCTAATAAAGATTACATAACTCAGAGGAGAAGCGCTTAGTGCTCTTTAAATGAAATCAGACATGAGCCACTCAGATTAAAATAAAAGCCGTGCTACCTTCTGTACACACGAACATTATCTGCCCTTTGAGCCCTTTAATCTGGTCTAAAGCCAAAGGATAAACTACGCAAAGGCATAGATCGCTGAAGAAGCCATCCGTCTAGCATCCACATCTCCAGCACAGCGATCCCGGCCCTTAAACGCAGTAACTGAAATCCCTGCTGGTACAGCCACTAGAGGGAACTGCTCCATGCCTCTGGCCTTCTCACCGGGGAGGAAAGCAGGAATTTGTACATCCAAAGGTCATAATTACATCTCAAATGTTCACTGCCTTATCTTGGAGATAGTCTAACAGCTTAAACTTTAGTTTCCCTCCTTATCGAGAAGCTGATAAACAATAATCAGAGTGACAGTGTTCAAAACAGAACCCCAAGACCTGGTCCATCATCACTAGCATCTTATTTCAGTCTCTGCATCTGGCATTTTGGGTCAAAGTCAGCAATAGTTTAACCTCATTCTCATGGCCACATTTTTCTTTGATTTTATACTGTGGTTGGCTTGTGACTCCTGACTTTATTTACTGCTACAGTCATTGCCCTGATTGAAACGATTTTGAAAAAGAAAAACAAAGATCTGCTTGCTTCAGAGGAAAAGCAAAGGTTTTCTCTCCTCACCACTTACAAAGCAGATGGGCAGCCACAAATGCCAAAGGCCCACATGTTAAGCCATGCAGATGGCTCTGAGCTCTGCCTAAACTCTGGTCTCTGAGCTGACATGTAGACTTACATTTGCAGCCCAGACTGTCTGGTCCCTTTCTACATAGCAGACCAAAGGAACAAAACTATCTGGGACCAAGTAATAGAACTGGCCATGGTGTCTCAGGCAAGAAATGAAGGAAGGTGTGACAATTGCGAGGATTCAGAGGCAAAGGCCACATCAGATGGCCCCAGTTCCACAGCCATCCCTTTAGCCAGAGTTCCTTCTTACCTAGGCAACTCCAAAAGCCTCCAAACACAAAGCACAATCCTAGACAGACTGCAGACCCCCAATATGCTCTGAGTGAGGCATGCTGCAGTTTCCCCAGTGGTGTGTGTCACCCATAACCAAGGAGCATTGCTAAAATTTTCCTCATGTCTGTAGGATGTGCCTGGCATAATCCCCCGTGCTTTGCATATAACGCAACAGCATGTGCACACCAACACAGAACTTCACCTCTTCTTGTCTGATCTGCTTTGACAGCCTCGGGCACAAGACAGTCACAGGCATGTTTACAAGCACAGTGCTTTGCTCCAAGTTGAGTAAGTGTGTCTTAGCAGTTGATGCTGAAGTAGAGAATCTGCCCCCACACCACCCCCTTGCTGGGTGCCAAAGCAGGCTGGGGAGAACCGTTTGGGAGAGCTGTTTCTTTCCTGTTGTTGCTGCACTGCAGCAAAGCATAGAAAACCTGGCTTATAAAGCAAGCCTGGCCCTTTCAAAGATGCTAAGCTGGAACAAGATGTTCAAAAAAGCATCAGAATAATAGTCTGATAAGGACACGCCCAGATCTCTTCCCACTCAGGGTTCTCAGCATGTTTGCTGTGCCTTGCAGGTTTACAGAGGTGAGTTCAAATCAAGTGCAGACATGCTGTCAGGTCACCAGCATTAGCCCAGAGATAGCAAGAGCCCTGACTCTGTCCTGACAATTCCAGCAGGGCTCCAAGAGGATAAACTATTGCCAAACATTGCTGCACATGCATCTCCCTCAGTTCCCTCAACACTGCAGGGATGTTTGGCAAGAGCCAGACAGCCTAAAGTCCTCATGGCTAAATGTGTGGGCAAAAAAATAGACTTTTATGGCGCCCTCTGGCAAGGCTTGTACTAAGAAGGACTGCTGATTTCATGTCCCCTTTAAGTCCCTGCTAGCATTGCCATCACTGCAACAAAGCCAGGATTTCACTCCATCTTTCTAAAGTATGATTCTTACCGGAGAGATCGATGTGATTAGGGCAGTGGGCAGTGGTTTTCTTTCTTTGTAAAAGTTTCCCTTCAGCACATAACCTACATGCCTGCTAGGGCCACTTTCTTCCAGTGACATTGTAAGTGATGTAGGGTAGGACTTCCCACTTCCACTTTAGGGCCAAACATTTAATATGGACGAGTTCAAAACGATCCTATTCAGCCATGTGCAACTTGCTGGGCATTCATCTCACTCAGCTTTAGGAGTTTAAAAGTCAGACGTCCCAGCAGACAGAGGGTCAGACAAACTGCCCTTTGCAGATACCAGTCTGAAAAATGAGCTGAATTCTGCAAAAGCCTACTTTTCTCTGAAGACAGCCACAAGGGACACAGTTGGACCCAAGTACTCAGCTTTCCAGAAATTGAGCTTAAGGGAGGGAAATTTCCTCCTAACCTTTAATCTGCAAGTAAGCAAGGATATCAACAGTGCAAAATAATGCCCAGTGTGGGGAAAGACTTTTCGTTTTCATTTAAATCTTACTGAAAATCTGTGGCCATCTACAGTTTTGTGTTCTGTTTGGAGCACGGCAAACCACAGTAAGGAGGTGGGAGCATTCAGCAGAGTATCAGGTTTGCACGGAGTTTGAATCTGTGATTGAACAAGTCATGTGTTTGCTGATCTTGGAATAGTGGCCAAGAAACACCAGATGTACTGAACAGTATTATTTATATTGCAATTAATAAAAACACATCCATCACAGTCATCCCTGAGTGGGCAAACAATATTATGACCCACACAAGTACACCGGGCAAGTATCAACAGAATTAGCTCAGCTGCATTTCGCCTCCAGCTATGCAGAGTACACTGCCTGGGGGAACATACTCTCCTGGCTCCTGGAGCAACCCTACATGGTGACTGAAGCCTGAGAACAACAAAGATACAACTGGAAACGGTCATACCCCATTCTGTCTTTTTTTTATTTTTATCACACAGGTTTTGTGTACCGAAACTGTACAAACGAGGGCTGGTCAGACCCGTACCCGAGACCTGACATTGCTTGTGGCTACAATGTCAACGACACAACCAATGAGGCCAGAGTGAGTCTGAGTGCCCATGACCACAGACCTGCTGCTCTGGGGCTGTGGGGAGAAACATATTAAGGAGAGACTGACTGATGTAGTGATTTAACTCAGGTGGGGCTATTGCTATTGGTGGCTTTCAGCATGAATGCTTTCTGCAAATGATCAGAACAGGTTGCTCAGGCTGAAATTTCAGTAGCTGATTTTACAAGAAAATGTATTCATTAAATACAAGGAGAGATCTTTCTCTTGGTGTGGGCTGATCTCTACCAGACAGACAAGGTAAAGTTGTGATTATATGTTCCCCTGCAGCGTTCCTATTTCATGACCCTGAAGACTATGTACACCATCGGATACTGCACCTCCCTTGTGACGCTGACGATAGCCTTAGTGGTCCTGGCCTCCTTTAGGTGAGGAAAAGCATCTCTGGTTTGTGTTTGGTCAGGACTTCTGGTCATCTCAGCTGGCACAAATCCTTCTATTGACTTTCAGGGCAAATTAAAAATTGAAGTATTTCTGAAAACCTTCACAGAAATCAGTGACAAAATTTATCTCTGACTCTTCTCTCCCAGAAAATGTCAGGGCTGCTCATTATATTGTGCTCTCTTCTTCTTTTCAAATTGTAGCTGGATGCATGTTGCAAATGGCATTTGCACCAGCTCCCTGATGAGGTCTTCCCATGATTTCAGCGTCCCTTGGGCAGAGTGTCTTTCCCTCTGCTGCTCTTTCCCCCAGTTGAGACTGTGGCTAAAACTTTGTTCTAGGTGCCACTGCACTGACGTCTGGCAAGGTGTTTCTATTAGCAATCTGACATTCAGCTTATCTTCACTCATCCCTGCAACCTGGAATTTGTACTGTGCTGCTTATTCAGTGAAATTAATTTCCCTTACAGTAAATGTCAGGGCGGCTCCTCTGGGCAAAAGGAAACCAAGCTACTTGGCAAATTTATATTCGGGCTGCACAGCCTCTGGACACAGATTATGTGGAGATTTAATACAGAAAACACTGCAGGCACAACTGCACTGTGCTGGCAGAATAAATAAATTCATCCAGGTGTGAATAAACACCTTGGGTTCATGTTACTCCAGAAAGGAGGGAGGGAGGGATGCTAGAACAAGCATATTGGCGTGAAATCACAATTTTCCTGGCAACGTTCAGCTTGTTTCAGTACCTGAGCGGAGCAGATGTGACTGTAGCTTTTCAAGGTCTTCTCTAGGATATCCCTCTCGGGAGATGCGTTAGTCTTCCTTTCACAGACAGAACAACACTGCTCTTCATTTGTCAGTTTAGTGCTACTAAGGATTGAAACCTGCTGTTTACGGCCACAGGCTCCTTACATTGGTGAGAAACGTCACTTCACTGGATCTCCCTCTCTCTTTGTTTTGCAGAAGACTTCGCTGCACAAGGAACTACATCCACATGCATCTCTTCACATCGTTCATCTTGCGAGCCTCGTCCAACTTCATCAAGGATGCTGTTCTGTTTTCCTCTGAAGACATAAATTACTGTGGGGCATACACGGTAACCCCCTGCCTGCCAGCTTGCTCCACCCCTCAGTTTCCCAGCAGGATCCTAGCAGGATCTAGTGTGCAGGGAAGGAAGTCTCCCTCCCAGCTTTCTATTCATCATGAGGGGTGATGGGAGAAGAGAGGTGTGCTCTGTCCCTTCTCTGAGAACACATTAAATATTGCTGACTTACACTGCAGTGTGAGACCTGATAGTAAGACAAGGGCTTGCACTCAGAGAGTCTGAGACCTCCTAAATTCTGAAATGCTTTTGCCTTTCTCTTTTTATTGGCAGCAAAATATTTTGAAAATCTGGGGGTGAGGAGGGGTGAGCAACACTGGAGATGATGGTCAATACTTTAAACTAACAGACAAGAATTAGGGAGAATACCAAAAATAGGCTTGTTTTGTTTTACCCCACGGGTTTTGCTGGATTTCCGTTGCAGAAAAATAGCACTTTGAGAACATTTTAGTTTGTCTTTATCAACTGCTTTTCTCGGGAAAAAAAGATTGACAATACATTCA
This sequence comes from Mohoua ochrocephala, assembly GCA_013398855.1. Lineage (NCBI taxonomy): Eukaryota > Metazoa > Chordata > Aves > Passeriformes > Acanthizidae > Mohoua > Mohoua ochrocephala. Next base: position 199,701 of record VZTA01008768.1, on the reverse strand, counting down.
CGTGCTTCTCTATGGTGAGATTAGTGTTACTTTTACAAAGAAGGTAGCAATAGTGAAACTCTACTATCACTGTGAGACAGTAACCTGAATCACGTGTCCATGACACATTCAGTTCTTCTAGTGAGGCAGCTGATTAATGCATTTAAGAGTGCCAGCTCTGCTTTCTTGTCATGTGAACCCCTGTCTCGAGGACACCCATTTAGTCCCCTAATTGCTATAAAATCTCTATTTGCCAAGATTAATTTACAGCTCGCTCTTTCTGTTAGAAGGTAGGCACAAACCCAGGCAGGAGCTAATTATCCTCTCTTTCCTCAGGCTGGCTGTAAGCTCACCATGGTCTTCTTTCAGTATTGCATCATGTCTAACTACAGCTGGCTCCTCGTGGAGGGACTGTACCTCCACACTCTCCTGGTGATTTCTTTCTTCTCGGAAAGGAAGTTCCTCTGGTGGTTCATCGCCCTCGGATGGGGTACTGGTTCTCCCTTCAGTGAGAATAACTGGGTTTGTTCTGCCTTCGGGATGGACTTGGGAAGCAGTAACTGGTTTTTCCAATTGCAGGTGCCCCAACAGTGTTTGTGGCTGCATGGGCGACTGCTAGGCAACTCCATGAAAATATTGGGTAAGCGGTGTGGAGTGGGGGAAGCTGGCATGCCAGAGGGAACATGCAGCCCCTGTGCAGGCCGTTCCATGGGGTCCTGCTCATTTCTAATTGCTGGGAGCAAGTAAATCAACCAACATCCCGCTCCGGTAGCAGTCTGAATTCTAGTGTGGGTGGGAGTAAAGGTACAGCTGAGCAACAAGAGAAAAAGCTTCCAATTCCACTTGAACATTTTCAAGGGTAGGAGGTAGCCTTCAGGTATGAATTCAGACCACGATGTTTTCAGCATCTGTAATTAACTTTCTGAATGGTGAAACTTTGTTTCTTTCTCTTCTCCCTTTTAAAATTTTGAACAGTGTTTGTAAGTGAAGGGAAGGACATATTTCTGCCTGGTGCAGGTGGGCAGTTTTCTGTCCGACACGTTGTACCACTAAGTGAGAACAGGAAATTAGTTTTGTAGAGAAGGGAATAGGGGCCTATCTGAGGTGCAACGCAGACTGAACCTGTTTGAAAAGATACCAATGTTTTGGTAACTGACTGCACGTTCTCTTCTGTTTTTACAGGTGTTGGGACATTAACACTGATGCCAATACCTGGTGGATCATTAGAGGCCCCATAGTTTTGTCTATTTTTGTAAGTCTTTTCTGGGACAAGCAAGTTCAAGCTGTATTTTCAAATACTGTGAAGTCAGGGCTCATCTACTCAACATGCTTTAGAAGTGTGTTAATGAACTGATCTTAGACATGTGTCTGAACTGGTGTGACCCATGAGTTACTGCTTAAGCAACTTCTGCTCAGCAGGACTTAGTCAGTAACTAGTGCCCCAAAGCTAAGTTCACAGGGAAAGCTAGAACGTCCGCCCAAGAAGCAAGAGCCTGAAGAAGATCAAGTTTCCACATCCTGTTGATTTCATATGAACTTGGCTGGTTTGTGGAAGCTTGTTTTGGACTGTTTCAAGGAAAACTCCGGAGGAGAAACGAGTGGCTGTACATTTCAGTACAATTACTTTTGTGTCCGCCGGTCAGTGCCTCTCTCAGCAAAGCCAAAACCAACTTGCCTTACATGACCACTGGTTTTTGTTTTCAGGAATGAAAACAGCTCACAGGCTGCACGCACCACATATTAGTGGGCAGCACCGAGACACTGCTCAGTGAATTAAGGCACAGGGCATTGAAACTCAGTGTGAGCCCGCCCAGTGCAAGGCAGCAGCGATGACAAGAGCAGTTTGGTGGATATAATACTGGGCACCTGTGTTTTGAGCTTTTGCTGGTACTCTCCTTCAGAGCCTTAGGTACCAGGGGGCTGGAGCTGCTGCTTGGGATAGTTGTTCTGCTCGATGAAGATGCTCTGGGTCTGAAACCCTAGCCCAGAAAGGTGAACAGCTGCTTACTCTCAAGTAACCTGCTGACACTCCAAGTGAGACCCCAACAGCTGGTTAAAGTTTTCACATTTCCAGTAAGAACCATTATGTTTGCAAAACACAAACTGCAACATTTGCACACTCTCAGAAACCCAGGCAGCAGAGATGGTGGGTTGACCAGTGAGAAATCCTGCATCCCCACAAGACAAGCAGCAGACAGCACAAGTGATTTGGGATCAACTTAAGGAGGCCATGGCACTTATTTTTCTTTATGAAACAACCCTCATGCTAGGAGCCACTCGGCAATATTTAAAAGCCAACAAGAGCCAGGCATTCTGCAAGACAAAAAGCACAATCTTAGTTTATCTTTTGGCGGCCCCCACCCGCTATCGCCTTCCAAGTGTCCTCAGAATGCTGATCCTGCCACTGAAGGCAGAAGCCGCCTGCATGACTCTGCAGGTTTTACCCAAAAGAGGCTTTACTCAAGCCCATAACCAAACAAACAGCCAGATCTTAAGAACCCAGATCTAATCTCTGTATTCCTCACAGCCCTGAGCAGTTCAAAGGGCAGAAAATCAGCGCCGATAAAGACATTTGTGCTCCCAGGCTCACGCTCATTCCCGCGCTACCCGCGGGCAATGCCTTCCGGCAGGCATCCCGCCGCTCCCCCTTCCCCTGTGCTTTTTATCAGTGAAAAGTCCTGCTCAGCCTACATGGCTCGTCCCTGGCCTAATGGGTTAAAAAGCCCAGAATACCCACACCTGAACCTCTTTTGCTCCCCACCACCCCTGAATTATTCATTTCCTTCATGCTCTCCACCTCCATCTCCTCCCAGCTCTACTCCTTTCCTCGTCCCTCCCCAGTTTCCCCAAACTTCCAGCCGCCTCCAGACTCCCTCAGCAGCCACAGGTGCTCCCTTTCCATCCAGTAACTTTAAAGAACTCAGGGACTTCCTGTGTCTATCTCCAGTAGACCCACTTCTTTTAGGGACACCCACCACCCCAGAGCCCTGCTCCAGTGCCCACAGGCACATACGACCCACCATGAAGAGGATGCACCTCTGCAATGGTGTTTCCCGGCACAGGGAAGGGTTAAGGGCCTGCCGCGGTGCACGGTGTTGCAAAAGGGGGGTGCAGGTCTGCCGGCTGTGCAAGCCAAGGGCAGATCAGCCCGAGGTCGCTCCCCACGGGGTGCAGGGCACTGGCCGCGGGACAGACACACAGACACGCTCAGGCGGCTCTGCCTCCCTGCAACTCCCACTCTTTGCCTGCGGGTCAAACGAGCAGAAATAGCTATTGCCTCATCTGCACCCAAACCGAGCAGATCAGCATTTTCATCTTGATATCCACCCTTCGAGAAGGGGAAAATGCAAGAGGAAGAACTCCAGTGTCGACTCTCTTCTCTCCCCACTTCTAACCACTTTGTCTTGTGATCCCAAACCACACTGGGTGTTTTTGGATGGGAACAAACAGCACTTGCAGCCCCAGTTAGCAAGTGATAGCTGCACTGCTGCCCCTTTGCTGGCATCCAAAGTGGGGTCAGACAGTGCAGAGGCTGTCAGAACCCCGCAGCCACAAGGGGCCAAACTGATGCTCCTGGTCTCCCTGCCCTCCCTGCCCTTCGGTGAATTGCCTGGATAATAAGGCCTGACCATCTCCATAACTAAAGCTGCAGCAAACCAGCAGGGAAAGCAGCCAGCATCTAAGCCTAGGGTGGCCAAGCAGGCTGGAGAAGCAGGAACAGAGACTGGGATGGGAACACGGACACAAGCAGGCCAGCCCCAACCCCTGTATTCTTTCTGCTTGGTCCAAACCCCCAAACTGGCTCTGCTGATACCTGGCAGTTACATAAGTGAATACTGGGTTTGTTGTTTGGTGGGTTGCTTTTGCATTCTTACTTTGATTTTTTTTTTCAGATTAATTTCGTTATCTTTGTCAACATTTTAAGAATCCTGATGAGGAAGCTCAGCTCCCCTGAAAAACGGAGCAGTGATTTCAACCAATACAAGTATGTCTCTTACATCCCTTGTAAGACATGCAAGCCCACCTGGGCATTTCTTGCTCCTACACCAGCTTTTCCCTCTGCTTTCATTCTCAGGAGACTTGCAAAGTCAACACTCCTCCTCATCCCTCTCTTTGGGGTCCACTACATCATCTTTGCTTTTTTCCCTGAGGACGCAAGCAGCGGCACAATGGAAATTCAGCTGTTTTTTGAATTGGCTCTTGGATCATTCCAGGTAATATTTGACAAAATATTATTTCTTTAAAATAAGAAAAAGAGGTAGAACATATAACTCTGCAACAGACTAGAGTTTCCAATGGCAAAGCCAAGCTCTCTGATTTCCCTTGAGATGCCTCATCCCCATTCAAAAGCTGAAACTGCAGTTCTGTGACCACGGTTCTTTTATCTTTTAGGGCTTTGTTGTGGCTGTACTTTATTGTTTTCTTAATGGTGAGGTAAGTTTGGTGTGTATAACATTCTTTTTTATTGCTGAAGCATGCCTCATTAATCAGAGGGATGCATCCCCCAATGAATTACACATTTTATCTGAGAGTTTTCTTCCCGGCTACCTAACATCACTCGTGAAATTCCTCCTAGACCTGGCAAGCCTAGGTAATTGTATGCCAGATGCAAACTTCACCTCTCAACTACTGCAACCCTTTCATAAATCAGATAACGTTATTACTGTCTGGGAACTGAGGGTGGGAACACCATCCCTCACACAGTCACACTGACAGCCGAGTGGTTCTGACATATGGAACCATTATCTGTCATCTCATCCATGGCCATTTTATTTACTCAGTCCTTAGGAGGGAATTTATCAAAAGCTATACCCAGTCCAAGTTTATTAGGATTCTTATAAGGCAAAGCTTTTGGTAGAGGGACCGTTTCCTTTGCAGTTGCATGACAACTCCCAGGCTTCTGGGCTAGAACTTGCACTCTGAAATGCTGCTGCTGGTAGAGGTGGGGGGAAACATTATACCAACCTGGAAGATCTTGAGCTAATTGGAAGGGAAAAAAACCCAAACCAGTGCCTAAGGAAAAAAAGTCACTTTGAAATGAAGGAGGGTTTTGAAATACCCCGACTGATCTTTTAACAGGGTTCAGAAAAAGTGTTTTTAAAAAGAAAATCTGCTTTTGGTTTTTACCTTAGAGTGCCAAAATGTCCTGGTTTTATATCTAAAATTAAAATTCTGGAAAATTCTAAACCAAACACTTCATAGGGCCAACTAGATTCTGTGAACAGTTTCACCTGCAGTTGAATAGCAAATTGTGTGGCTGAACAACAGTATCACTAGACGTGTCAAGAAATAGGCCTTACCTTAACCCCTTAAACTGGGGGTTAAATAAATAAACAAACCCAAACCTTGGCAAAGGTAACCCACTCTCATTTTCCTGTTACACTGCTCTCTGCAGTGCAGGGTTCCAACATAAACTAGCTGAGCTAAGTGTTTTGTGACCTTTCTACCTAGGTTCAGCTGGAAGTTCAGAGAAAATGGAGGCAGTGGCATTTAAGCAAACACTGGCGTCAGCATCTCAGCACCTCAGCGAGTAATGGAGGAAGCGGCTTGACTCAAGAGATGCAGATAGTGAGGTCCAGCCCACCAGAGCACAGGAGAGGAACCCTCCAAAGGTCAAGTGTGCTTTAACACTGTGCACCTGAGGGTACCTCCGTGCTCAGATACACATGGCTGTGTCCCATGGACTGAGCTGGGAGCCTTGTGTACATATCCAAAAGCGGGACTTGGCTGTAGATCAGCGGTTCTTGGAGCACATCTGTTCGTGTTTATCCTGTGCAGCACCACGGTTATTTTGCAAAGCAAAATGGGCCAAAATATTATGCTCTTCCTTGAGTTTCTGGCCACAGTAATTTGTGTTTCTTTCCACACCTGCTGCTAGTTCTACCTTAAATGTGACCTTCCATTTTCCATGTGGCTCTCCAACATGTTCCAGGCTAAGCCAGGCTGGTGAGTTTTTGATATTCTCTATTTCTTCTGCTGCAGAAGCTGGGAGGACATTCAATTTTATATGATGAAGGTTACATGCCATCCTCCAACACAGCCCATGGGTTTGAAATGCAAAACTAATTTATCCCTAAAATTTACCAAGGTTCAAAGTCTCTCTGTTGTGGTGATGTATGATGGACACTGAGAACATAAAGCACAGCTGAGCTCCAGTCTCCTCTCTGACTGCATATCCATTGCTCCAGTGACAGTGGCAGGTTCAGACAAGCTTTTTGTCTTTGCCTCTTTAAACAGTGGAGACCTTGGAAACAACAGTGGTCCAATTTGGATTTTGTATCATTTTGAAATGGTAAAAAAGCTGTTACAGCATATTCCAAGGGTGACCAAAAAAAAACTTCAGTAAGACAGCTCATTCCTATTGTGTCTGTACCTCTGAGACTTGACCAGTTTGTATTTGAAGGGAAGAAATGAAAGCTCATGAGACTTCTAAAGCTCAATTGAACTGAACAGTAGAAGCTATCTGGTGAAAAACACCACCATAGTGGCTATCAAAAATCTCTGTAGAGTCTACAGTCCCTCACTGTACTGAAATCTGCAAGGCTATGCACTGTAATACACTGTCAAAAAGTATTTGAGCTACCACAGCTTTATGGTCTTAAGGACGTAATTAAGCAAATTTCCCTGTTTTGAATGGGAAAGGGATAAAATAATTCATCTGACAAATGAAATCAAATCTCCTACTTGGTTTTGTATCCACATTTCCCTAGTCGGGGCGATTTTTGGCTTCGTTTCTTCAAGGGCAAAGATGATTGAACTGAAAGCAAATGGTGTTTATCACTTCTCCCTCCTCCCGATCACTTACAAGACACTGGCAAAACACGCATGGCATGTCAAATGCTGCCTGAGCAGCACTCCCCAACCCCCTCTGCCAAAACTGCTCCAACGAGCTTTTAATCACACCAAATGCCCACATGGTAGGCTTCTGCCATTTTATCAGAAGGCAAACACGCAGAGAAGTTAAAAGGATACGTTCAAGGTTAAATTGCCTGTACCGAAGCAGGTTTTTGAGTGCTGTTAGCTCTGTTTGAAACTCTGAGATTCAGGGAAAAAAAACCTTTTTTTCTCTGGCGGTGCTGCCAGTTATCTTACACCCTCCCTGGTGCAGCAGGTGCTGCAGGCAGCAGCACACGGAGGGCAGCCAGGAGAGGAAGGGCACTCAGCAGCAGGGACAGCTTTGTGGTTGCTCCAGCCTGCCCTGCCTCGTTGGCTTTGTTGGCTCATGCAGGTCACCCAGCAGTAGGAGAGTTCAACCTCTTCATGATCAGGAAAAAAATAATGAGATGCAAAACTGTAAACTAGCAAGTGGTTTAGGGAATTACTTTAAACTCACATTTTTGGAAATGGCAAGGTTTCAAGTTGGCTTTGACCTTTAAAAGTCAGCCAAAACAAACCAAAGGAAGAACAGAAGCCGGATCAGTCCCACGACCAAAGAAGTGAAAGCCCCTCCATGAAGGCTGGAATGAAAGATCGCACTTTTTGCTGACTCGCCCAAGCCAAGCAGAGTCTCTGAACTTCTCGGGGGTTCACTCTGTCCCAGTGCATTTAGCAAGTCAGATACTTCTGAAAAAATGTAACCTTAATTTTCTCTCTGGCCTAAGAATGAGACCAAGAAGGGTGAAACAACTTGTATGTTCCCTCTCTGAGAATTAAACATTCATCCTTCAGGCCAAAGCAGCTGTTTGTTTTAAATGCAAGTGCCTCCTTCCAGCATAAATGAAGAAATACAGATTCAGAGATACAATAACATGTAATTAATTAGATCTGATGCAATTATTGGCTCTCACACGAGCCAGTGTAAGAGGTCAGCCCTGCAGTGCATAGTTAGGACCAGCACAAGATTGGGAGGAGCCCAGGCTGAGCGCGATACCTATTTGTACAGGGGCATACCACATGCCCCAGAAAAAAAAATGCCGCTGGATTTTATATTTAAAAACCCCCGGTTCTAGCATAAATTATTGTTTTACATGGCCATTTTGGTTTTATTTGTCTTGCCTGAAATAACCAAGAAAAAGGAATTATCCCCAGATTCCGTATTACATGTTTGCTTCAGACATCAAGCACCAGCCTTGTTTGTATGAAGAGCTGAGGCTCCATAAGAACTCCTGGATGTCAGCTGGGATTTGGATTCCTCAGCTCTTGGGGAAGAGCACGTCCACTCGGGAAGATGCCAGAAGCAGGCAGCCCCTGGAGTTATGATGCCGTGACCTTGTCCTGGTTTCTGCTGGGCGTAGGAAGCTGCTGCCAAACACCACCACAGGGGAATGGGTTCTTACCTCCCCCATCTCCTGGGCAGGCACTGCAAAGGCTGCCTGCACTGCTGAGGATCTTGCTTGTTTAGCGGTGCTGAAGGACACTAGAGAAAAGAGCTGCTTAGCTCTGGGGACATTGACATGTTTATAAGCAGATGAAGAGGAACAGGAAAATAGATCTCAGCAAGCAATGCAAAAAACAGGAGATGAAGGTGCGCAGGCTGAACACAAACTCCATATTCATAGACCCCACCCAATTCCCTTTCACTGCACTTGCTCCTGGGTAATCCATGTAAATCAGGTGGCTGTTACCAGTAAATAGGACCTGAGTACCACCTTTTCGCACAAGTAGTTGTCATTGTTCAGGGACGCTGGTGACAGCCTCTGGCTATTCACTCCAGGTGTCCCGAGGAGCCAGTTGTCCTTCTGCAAGCCAGCAGGGCAGGCAGCAGCTCCAGCAGCCTGAGCATCAGCAGCCTAAGAGCTAATGAATTTAAGAGGAAGTCGTTAATGGATTTTCTCTCCAACACAGCAACAAGGAAGTTCCTAGCAAAACTGTCAGAAGCAAAACCCAATAGTTGTGCTGTGAATAATTGCATTGTGCAATGCCCGAGTGCAGGGGAGCTGGAATGGGCTGTTTCAGAAGGGTTGGTACCGATTCAGTGGGGTTGGGGCCAGTGAAGGTGAGAGGCCTCAGGAATTCAGGCAACACCCCTTCCAGGACACTGCCTGGGGCAGACCTTGTTTTCACCCAGAAATGAGGCCCTTCTTGTATATGCCAGCTGACTTAGAAGGTTGAGAAGGGCCATTATCAGCTTACCATAGGCCCCAGCAGAGGGGAAGAGAAAGCAGATGAGGACAGTCATGTAATGTATCTTTGTAATCCCCTTCCTCTGGCTTGCAAAAGCAAGCAAGGCTCAACCCCATTCCAGGTGTCCCTCCAAGCACAGCTTATGAACGTACTGGACACTTGAAATCAAAATAACATGCTCTAGGGGACCCTGCTGGAGCAGGGAGGCTGGACTAGATGACCTCCAGTGCACCCTTCCACCCTTAACCATTCTGTGGTTCTGGAAAAATACAGTCCAGGCAGGATACCTTCCTAGCTAGCAGGCCCTGTATCAACATCTCCTTATTCTTATCCACAAGCAGTGCCTTGTGTACGAGTGTCCAATTAAAGTTAGTAACTGCATCTAAACGGCTCATTAACAAGAAGTGATGTTCATTACCCTGCTCTTAAGAGAGGTTAAACTGCCCGAGACAGGCCAACGACCTCTCCTGTTGGAAAGAGAGCACCAGGTGCTAATTAACTTGAGATTACATAAACTCATACAGTGGTGTAGCCGGGAAGCTATTTTCCTGACATTTAACTAAACCTGCTAATACAGTGAGCTCTGAGAAAATAAATACACTCGTACTCAGATACCACTTCTTGCAGGCCAAACAATCAGAGCTGAGGAAAAGAGCAAGGATGCTTCAGACACGGGGTGCAGTGTGGGAACAGGAAGGTGAAGGACACAGGAAAGAGCTCTTTAGCTGGTAAACAGAGCACATGCAACAGCAGGAAATCATTAAAGAGCCTACAAGGTTATCTCAAATTCCCACGGAGCAGCACAGCTGACTGCCCCTCTTGTTTTGCAAGACAAGCAAGCAGTGCTGGCTTCTTGGGCTTGTGCAGACACACTGGAGGGAAAAGGAGAGGGGAGCGTGTGGTGGCCTCACAGTTCCCTTGGTCGGAGCTTGGCAAAGCACCAAGCAGTCAATTCTTCATCAGTTTAGCTGGGTAAACACATGGAATGATGCCTGGGAGATTATGTAAAACCCCACTCATCCCCTTAAATCTGCATCCCAATATCTGAAGATAAAAAGAGTGAATTACAGTTCTTATTTCAAACCAATTTATTTAACAAGCTTCAGGAATATCGCTCGACACTTCCACACGCTTCAGAAAATGAACAGTGACCCACGGCTGCACAGGTTGCTCCAAGACAATCAACGCTGTTTTGTAATATTTAGCTGTCAAAATGCATCTTTTCCCAGCATAATTAAGTTGAGCAGTACTATACAAAACCAGTTGGAAAAAAAAAGTTACTCTATTTTCCCCAGAGGAATCCCTACCCCCAACAAAAGGCCTCTTCTTCAGCTAGCAGAGGGCATCCTAAAAATCATTCACAATTGCACCACGTCTAGGGTGAACTCAATGGCCAATTGTCCAGTCTCCCTCTAACCCGAGTGGGAGGCACCAGCCTGGAACCCATTCTGGCTATGGCTGCCTTCCAAGGAAAGGCATGGAGGCACAGCCTCCCACTGGCGTGAGGGAGCGTACACACAGAAGTGATTTCCGAGGCTGGATGTCACCAAAGCGTCACTCTGAAGTTACATTAATGTTTCTAGACAAGCCACAGACAGCCTTAACGTGTAAGGGAACTGTCCTGCCTGGCATGGGCACCCCCAGGCACCACAGCTGAATCATTGGTTAGTTAAGGCAGTCCTGGTGCACCCAGTAATACCAAAGAGCAACACTTTGGGACCAGACCTCACAGGGTCTCTCTGGCCTAAATGGCTCTGCTAAAGCACTAGCTCACACAAACATCTTCAAGTTCAGCCCACCAGCATGTCTTCGACAGTGCAGTTCAGCAAATCAAAAGCACCTTCCCAAACAGACACAGTCACAGTGCAGTTTTCCAGAGACAAGTTAAAGGCACAAGTCCTTGTCCTTGAGAGTGGGCCAAGAAACCCCAACAAAGCCCTAAACATTACAAGAGCTTCAGGAGCTGTCTGGGTAGCACAGCTCTGCATCATCTTGACAGAAAGATGAGCAGATTCATGTGCAAAAGCACAACTGGCACTGTCCAGAGCAAGCCAAGTCTGAACCTGCATTGCAAAACAGGCTTAGGAGTGTTGTCTTAAGAAGTTACAGAAATCCAAGGAGGAATGGAGACTGTCCTGAAGGCAAGCAAGTCCACAGGAGCACATTCATCAAAGTGTGGCACATTCGGCTCAGGCACAGCTTAAGACTCTTAGCTTTCAAAGACAAAGCTGTTTACTCATGGCTCACCTACACAGGCTTTTTGGCCTCTGTGCTACCACGCATTCGTTTCAGGTGAAAAGTTGTGTCAAACTTGTTGCACAGCAAACTAAAACCTTGCTCAACAGACAAGGTACAGGGATGAAACATGTAGAAACATTTGTTTTAAAACAAAGATATAAGCAGCTTTACCAGTGGATACAAAGCAAACAGCAAACCAGAAACCCTGAAATACTCTGAAGACATTTTTAACTGTGGACAACCGAGTGCTGTGTGTTGGACAGAGAGAACACATGTAGGGCAATCTACTCCACAAATGAGGTCTTCTTTCCTTTTACATAAGACACCACAGAGAACTTCGAAGCTGTAGCAATTTTAGAGATCTTGACTCGGACACTGGCAGAAGGAAGACCAGCCTTAGTATAATAATTTTGGCCAGGTCTCTCAACATTTCTACCAGCGGTGACAGATTAGAGCTGCACCCATCAGCCCCTCCTTAGGCAATCACAGGCTGCTTCTCCTCCCAGGCTTACTGTTAGTCGGGGAAAAAAAGGACCTGGTCTGGTCAGGAGGATCTAGGGCTTTCTCCTCCCACAAGAAATGCTCCAGGAGACTCTCAGCTACAGGATTAACAGATTTCCCACTGCCCCAGTGGAAACCGTGATAACCAAAACACATCCCAGAAGCTATGGTGGTCTCTGCATGGTCTGCCCAGCCACAACACCCCATGAAGGCTCCGCAGAGCTTGTCCCTCTTGCCTCAAAGAAACAAAGAAAAAAACCCAAGAGCAATGCCCTGTTACTGTAAACTTTGCAAGGGTTGTCAGAGAGCCACTTTGGTTGACCAGTTGGCACATGTCCTTCAGGGGTGGCAGGAGAGTGGTGACACTGGGGAGAGGCCACAAGCACAGGGACATGCATGGCTGCCTGAGGAAAGCACCACATCCCTTCCCTGTACACCTGCATCACCCAACACCTACCCCTGGCCCCAGGTCAGCACCCCTGTCTGAAGTGTCCCCAAAAAGCTGACCGAGGAAAGGACCGATAAAGGGAACGTGCCAGAAGGAAACAAAACCTGTGACCAGATCAAGTTCTGTGTGCCTTCTCTTTCGAAACAAAAATGGAGAAATAAGATCCAGTGAAGATTTTCAGTACTCCACACCAGTCAGCATGGCCAGGCAAAAACCATCTGTCCCTGAGCCAGAACAAACCCATGAGACACTCCAAAGTTGTGTCACACTCTTCACAGGCTCCAGAATATGGGGAAAAGCACAGCAACACTGAACCCACAGCAGTACAGGGGTTGTGCAGGCCTCAGAACACCACGTGGGATAGACTGCAGTCTTCCAAACCTCTGCACGTTTAACGGGACGCCCTCTGCTTTAATCCAGTCCTCCAGAAAACCACACTGCAGTAGCAGCCAGTCCCAGTATGTGCTTGGCTGGCGTTGCACAGCTCTCCATGCTGACCAGTGGGTGGGTATGTCTTCTACAGGCATCAAGACTGACTCATGCTTCCCCTCCTTGCACACAAATTAAGACAGGGCATCCTTTTCAAACTTCATTAGACTCTCTTTTTTCCAGTCTAATTGGCAAAGCTGATTACACAAAGGCAGAGGTACATCCTTTGTGCCTAGATTTTGCCTCCCCCGTTCCTGAGGTGTGTGAGGCTGTTGATGTGAAGTCCACTGATCCCGTTAAGGAAGAAGAGAAATGCAGCAACGAACTCACACCAGTATGTCAGCGTGAAACCTGTGAAGGTGAGGTGATCCTTCACGAGGATGGAGAAGCTCAGAACACCAGTGGCCGACAGCAAAAAAGAGATGAGGATGAGAACGGAACCCATTGCCCATTTCCGCCTAGCATTGGCATCATCGCAGACTTGGGACACCATCAGCAGCTCCAGGCCAAATATGGCAACCACAACAGCAAAGGACACCATGCTCCTGATGGGAATCACCCCCACGCTCAGCCCCTCCACCTGGGCCAGGCTGAGGTCGGTGACACACTTCAGGACGCTGTCGTCGTTAACGGTGCAGAAGTGCCACAGTCCAAAGAGCTGCCCCCTCGCAAAGAGCCAGCGGCCATCGCAGATGGAGATAGACGACAAGACCACGGCTATGGCCACGCACAGGATGATCAGGCTCCTGATGAGAGTCTCAAAAAAGGATTTCTGTGGTCTCCGGTGCGCCAGCAGCTGCTGCGCCTGAAAGGAGAGCGTGAGGGAAAAACAAAACAGAATTAACAGTGCTACTTCAGGGTGAAATGAAGCCAGAGGGACAAAGCTGTGGGATTCGGTATTTGAAAATATTTACTTGCGCACATCAAACCCCTTCTCGCAGGGGAAGGCTGTACACAGGAGAAAGGAAGGGTGGGTGAAGCTCTCCCGGTTCCCCGACTGCACAAACAATGCTCCCACGTCAAGGCCCGGGACCGGGATCACAAAAGCTCTCGGCTGAACAAGGTCCCTGCCCCACGGTCTTGCGGCACAGCCTCCTGCTCTGGCAGGGATGGAGGAAGCCACTGGCCCCTGGGAGGATGGAGGCCGGTGGCTGGGACGGGGAAGGCGGCAGCCGTGGGCTGGGGGGGGGCTCCTAGTTCCCAGCACTGCCCTCCTGAACTGCAGCCAGCCGGTCTCTCCTCCCCCGGCCGGCGGCAGCAGCGGCCCGGACCTGGGTCCTTACCCCGGGGTCGCACGGCTCAGCTGCCCACGGGCTTGGGGGGGGGATCTTCGGCTGCAGCCCCCGCGGACCCGCGTGGGCAACGCACTTCCCCTCCTCACCGAAACCCTCCGAGGGACCCGAGATGTAACAGAAAGTCGAACCCCAAGCGCCCACAGCCCCCTCGGAGAGCCACGTGCGGCCGGGAGGGGGGAGCCGCGGCCTCGGGGAGCCGCCGCCGGCCGGAGAAGGCGGGAAGAGGGGATCCGGCCGGCTGCGCCCCGCTGCTCCGGGAGGAGTCGGAGCTGCTCCGGGCAAGGGTGGGAGCGACCCCGGCCGCGCAGGGACAGGCTGAGGAGGCAGCAGCCCCGCGGCGGGGCGATGCGCGGCCACGAGCTGGCGGCGGGAGGGAGCGGCGGACGTACCTGCGCCCCGATGGC
>VZTA01008768.1:173737-185014 GCA_013398855.1 Mohoua ochrocephala | reverse complement strand
GGTGGGTAGCGCTGCCCTGGCCCGGGGCACGGAGTCGCCCAGGCAGGGGCACGGTCGCCGGGCAGGAGGTGTCCCGGGCGGTAGCGATGCCTCTCGCCGCGCTGCAGCCTCACCCCGTCCTGTGTCCCCGCGTGTCACCGGCTGCCGGAGGGCTCGAGGTGTGTTCCTGCCGCCAGGAACAGTTTGTGGTGGAGCGCCAGTGCCAAGCACTCGTGGACGGGGAGGCAGCCCCAGCCCTGCCCGCTCGCCCAGGACACCGCAGGAGCCTCCGGGAGCGGCTCCGGGGCTGCAGTGATGGGCTGCGGTGACACCCAGCCCCAGAGACTCCTGCGGGTACAGGAACTCCCCGTCCTGCCCTCGCCGCCCGCTCCCCGCCGTGTCTGCGCCTGTGTTTGTGTTCCCGAAGCACTTCGGCACCGGCTCCGCTGCAGCGACGGCCTCGCACCTTGGGCTGTGTGCGCGCTCTTATCTGTTACCAGCCTGCTCTACCTTACCTATCTCTACCTGTACCGTCAGCAAAAACCTCTCTGCTCATAAAGTTTTACGCCATTGCTCTTTTTCTCACTCATGTTTTGCCATCCTCTAATGAATTACTAATTGCTCTACTTTTTCTTTCTTTTTTGTCTGAAACAGCTTTTAAAAATCCTAAGAGTGTGGAGTGTTGCTGTGTCATCAGAAACTCTTGTTTTACTGCCAAATTCTGATTTTGACTCCAGCAAAGAGTCTGCGGTCCAGTGGACAGCCCCACGGGTCGTTGTTCTCGGCCTCCCTCATATGCACAGGGGTCAGAATTTGGCCATTCCCTTTCTACCTAAAGGAGCTGGTAGGATCTCCTTCTCCCATATGGGGTGGTAGAAGTTATTGTAACTTTACCCTTCTTCCAGCTTCCATTTCTGAACTAATCATCTGTCTATACAGATCGTCTCATTATTTTAATCTCTATGCAATTTCATAAGGGCTTTCTGTGTTTCATTTAAAACACCATTTATGTCTGCTGTGATCTGTCTGGGGATGTTTTCTGTAACACTATTTCTAGTAAGAGTGAGTGTTCTGAACAAGGTTTACTTTAATTTTCATACTTTTAATTTTAATGATGAATTCTGACCTTTTTCTTTCTCTCCTCCTGCAGAGTCTTTTGTTTAAATGTCTCTCTACAAAGTTGTATACAACGTTAGGTTATATTTCTATCAGACACAGAATTGAGATTTTCTTCTTTTGCAACCCATGGCAAATCTTTGCAAGGTCTATTGTTAAAACTTATTTTTGTGGGTTTGTGGTTTGCAACATATTTTATTTCTGAATATGCTACAAAACTAGCAAACTTGATGTTTGCCACATCCTTTTCATCTTGGGTTTGCCACTTGATAGAAGAGCTTTATGAACATCCTGGACTCTCTATTCCACAGGTTAAACAGCATTTCTGCATTGCATTGTGCAGACTGATTGCATGCATTTGCTGTTATACCCTTCCACTTCAAAGTTCCAAATTCAACAATATATATGTATTTTTGGCTCAAAAAGCATAAGCAGGTCTTGTTGTCTCATTTGTTGCATGAGCTGAATAAATGCTGCTTACATGTAACCATGCAGACTTGGACCAGACAAAATACAGCAACTCTTATCTGGCAAAAACCTCACTAACTTACGCTTCCTCTAACACTGGCTCAATCCTGCAAAGTGTTAGGCAATTTAGCCCACAATTAGCAAAATCATTAAGGATAGATCTGCATTTAAAACATCTGAGTCATCCTAATGACTTCAGCAATTAAAAATCTTAATTTTTAACGGTGAGAAGTATTCTGCTGAGCAAGATAATTTTTTTTTCCTGTAAAAGCCCATGGTAAGGCTCACATGAGTAAACACAAGCATAAAAAGCCATGCTGAATGAGGAAATTGGTTACTTTTGAAATCAAAACTGCTCCCCTGTCATACTTGTATTTTTAGTAAATATATAGTTATGTGCCAAGCCTGTTCTTTGAGGAAAAAGGCTGGTCAGGGATGCTACTGTTTCTGCAAATGAGAAATTGTTTTAATGTTTTGTATTTTATTTAGTTTCTCCAGTTATAAACGAGAATGAAACTTGACCTGGAATTATGATCAGCATTGAATAGGCACTTTCAGAGTCACTTTTGTGAAGCCACCCCGGAGAGGATGATTGTAACAAGTGAGTGCTTCATTTCTGCACTTGCTTGGCTGGAGATACCTTCTGGTAGAGCTGCCTGGCTTTAGAAAGCCTGTGAGAACTCTGCACCTTTTTCAAATGTAATGAGTTTATATTCATTGTCTCATTACAAAACAAGCCAAACATATTATCTGACTTTAAAAGAAAAAAAAAGTGAGGAAAATGCCTCTATACTATTTTTGAAAATCATATGTGAAAATGGTATTTTACAATAAAAAGAGCTCAGTGCCTTAAAAGAAAAAAACTTTTTTTTGTCTGAAAAATACATTACCTATGTAATAACAACACAGTAAGTGACCTTTAAAGCACTTTAGAAGTATTTTTAGTTCAGTTGTGTTAATGTAGAGTTCTTGGTATATTGCCAATTTCATTATTTTCTTTAGAAAGTCCCTTTTCGCTATTGTTTAAGTAGGCATTTCACATCCTATCCCTGGAGAGAAAGTTTTCGGGGAAATGTGTTCATAAATAATGGAAATTACCAGAGACTGTTGTACAACACAGAAATAGGTTCTTCTGGTTCATTTAAAACCATGAGAAGTTTAACACTGAAGAATCTGTTCCAGCTTTTCTCCTGCAGAAGCTTGGAGAAGGTTCAGGACAGAAATCTGAGCGTCACCAGGGGCTTAGGGAACAGTTGCCCAATGAAGTGAAATCACTTAGAGGTGAAGCAGAACACGAATGACTGAGGCACCACCAGTCCAGGTTCATCTAATCTTGAAGCTGGTTACTTCTGTAAATGCATTTTTCTGTTTAATAAAATCTTTATGAATCACATCTTTAATTCTTGGCATAGCAACTCACCTGGCGAGGCATTTAAACCCTCAGTTTTGTTAGATCCCTAGTTCAAGGTGGCTTTCCAGAGAGAAGTGGACCTGATCTTTGAGACAAATAGATCTTGAGTATCTTGCAGAGTGAGACTTTGGGAGGCATTGAAGGTCTGTATGGGGGAAAAAATGTTACTTTTTTTTTGTGTCTTCCCAAAGCAGTGAGCATGCAGAAAATGTTATGAGGAAGAATGAAGAAGTCAGCTGTCTCCTGTCACTGTTCTTTTGCCTTCTCCTTTTCCTGGTAGTAGACTGAAAATCCAGGTTGAAGAAGCTGCCTTCAGCTCGGGCTGGGTTCAGCCTAGCTGGGCCGAAAGAGAGCTTCTGGAATGAGGCAAAAAGTCAGCAAGCTGCTGGCAAGCTGCTGGAGCCCAGCAGCTTCTGGGAACACAGGCAGCCATCCTGGGTGAATCGTGCCCCAGGCAGCAGCATATGTAACAAAAGGGGGTTTGGGTCGTGCCAAGGCCCACACAGCTCAGACCAGCCCCTGATCACAACTACTTTACCTCAGGATTTTCCTCCCATCACTGCAAGTTATTGCAGCCAAGCGGACAAACTCATCCTGGCATGTTAAAGCACATAAAGAGGAGAAAGCTCCTGGGCCAGATGGTTTCACTTTGCCTCCTGCCTGGACACCTCTGCTGTGCCACGGGAAGGCGGGCTGGCCACCAAACAGGGGCTACCACGTGTCCCTGCAGCCCCAGGCTCTCCCACTCACTGCTGGCTGTGCATGAGAGGCCTGGGCTGCTGCACGTGGTGATAATACCCAGTAATACCCACCAAGGTCTGGCTCCTATTGTCCACCCACATCAAACACGACTTGCTAAGGCACTCAGAGCTGGGTTAGAAACATGCTGATAATCTGGGAGTCCATTACAGTGATTTTAGCCCCCACCTCAGTTAAGTCAAGTCTAAGAAGAAGAGAGGCTTTAAGCAGGACAGGCTTAAAGGAATACATATTGTATCCCAGCAAGAATTGTGTTTTCACTTCTGAACGGTTTTTGGACCCACCTTAGCATCACATTGCAGACATCCAACACTGGGTGCTCACTCATTCTGCTTCGGATTCAGCCTTTTTCAGGGACCTCTGGCAGTAGTTACACTGGCTTAGGATACACCCCAAAATATTTGCACCTGACCATTCTGACAAATCTGCTTTGAAATATATATTCAATACAAAAAAACTCCCCAAAATTTAAGCCTTTTAGCACTAATAGAAAAATTTGGGTCCGTATTTTAATACTACATAGGTTGGGGGAAATAATTCAGTTTCTCAGCTGTCACATACGTATTTCTTCTCTCAGTAAACACTCAGATCAATGGATTTAAAAATACCAAGTACATTAAACCGGTGAGTCCATCTCTCAGATTCAGAACTTACTCAAAGGAGCAGTGTTTATTAGGAGGAGATGACATACCATTACCTCAGCCTTTTGGGGAAAATAATACAAGTTGGTGCCTTGCACATTTTGGTGGGGAGAAACAAGGCGTCTGCCTGGCTGTTTTGGCCAAGTAACGTAATTTTCTTTCCAGGGTGTGGAAAGAAAGCGTGTGGTGATGCTTCTTTTGATGCAGCTCATAAATGTATGTGCATGGGGAGTAACTGGGAATGAAAGTTAGAAGACCACTGCAGACAAGCTCCCTGTGAATTCCCTATTCTAAAGATAACACAGCTAAGCTGTGTTTAACTTTCACAGATACCCTGGTTCTAGAAGAAATACAAGCTCATTCTATAAATGATGAAGACACATCTAAAATGGATTGATGTTATTTGCACTTTAAGTGAGTAGCTGAAGATTAGCTAATTCATAGATCAGAAGGTACTTCATAGACTGGTGGGTAGGAGAAAAAAAATTAGATTCTATTTTTTTCTATTAACTTTTACCCTTCTGAATTTATTACTGTGAAACCCATTTCTGGGGTGACTGCTGTGGTATTTAGAAAACTGTCCCAACCAAAATACACTTTCTTTTTTGTCTCCCCAATTTATAATCAATCTCACAAGATGGCTCAGAGGGCCAGTCACCCCCAAGTGGTATTGCCCAATACTGTTTGCTCTGAACACTCAGGGGGAAGAGCAAATATTTTGAACAGCAGCAAATGCAATTGTCATTTATTTTTAGCAGTATCATCAGGGTCAAATGAGTTCAAAGGTTAAAATGCTTGCATCATGAAACAAGATCACTCCAGATGGGTACTGAAGAATTTTGGGTCAGTTGAACACTGCACTCAGCCTTGGAGTGCATTTTAATCAAACTGAAAAATTTACTTAACAGGGTTCAAAAATCTGTTATGGGCCTTAAGCAACACACCAATACTGATTTGCTAAATCTGTGCTAGGAGTGTTGCACCTTCACACGTTTGTTAAAAGCAAACAAAACCCATCAGAAAGAGATTTCCAAGGAAAACATCACCCCCTTTCTTATCTCTGCCTGCAGTGGGTGCCAATCAGCTGTGTGGCTCTGTGCAAGAGCTAATCATAGAAGCGCGATAGGAGGAACACTGTCTTATCACCCACAGGAGTTAACATTTATTATTGCCTTAGCCAAAGTCCAGGTTCCGTCCTGCACACTGCAAGCTCAGCAGAGCAGAGCTGAGTGCGTGAGTGCCAGCTGGCCTCTGACCTCCTGTGTGTTGGGCTGGCTTCAGCGCACGTCTCTCCTCCTTCCCAAGCACTGCGAGGATCAGGATGTTGCTGGCCTTTCTTTGATCTAACAAAGAGGAAATAGCAGCAGCTCCCTGAGTGGGTGTCAGAACAATCCTCTGTTTTGCAGCACTGCCCAGCCATCAAAAGCATCTGATCCTCCACCAAAAGTACCTCACTGCAGGCAGAGCAATGGCTCTGGAATTATATTTTGGTTTGAGGCTTGCTGCTTCTGTTTCCGATCTCGAGGCTGTATACAGTAACAGTTGTCTCTTTTTACCACCTCATTAGTTTAATAAAAGCAATTACCTCTACCTACAAATCTGTTTGTGGATGCCCTTAAGCCACCACTGCCCTGGTGTCACTCCTGCCAAAGTGCTATTTATGCAGCCCAGGGGCCTCACACACCTTAACCTGCAAGCACCATGTGGTGACTAGGTTCAGCAACATTTTCAGGCAGCCCAGCATCCTAACGTTTACAGACATTCATCCTACTGCTAGACAACCACAACCAGCCCCCTCAACTCAGCTCAGTCTGTTTCAACTCTTCCCTGCAGTGGTAGCACCCACAGTTACTACCCGTCCAGCCAAATTTTGTGTTGCTGCTTCTTGTCACAAACACTGTGCACAGTCACCAGCAGTACCTTTGCCTTCTGTAGTCAATTACTGCAGGGCTTTTATTTCCACATCTTGAATTTTTAGCTTGCTCCTGAGAGACACAGTTGCCAAAGGGCAAGCTAAACAGTAAAACCAGTGATGTTACTTTCTTAAGGACGGTGAAGCTGCAAGCAGAAGGGTGTCACTACAGTAAAAAATAAAGTATCCAAAGAAAAACATACAAGGTAACAGTTCTCAGTCACTTGTATTCTTGTCAAATAACAGTATTTGTGAGCTTGGCCAAAAGCAAACCCTCTCTGGGATAAGCACTGTGTACAGAGTGATGTTTTCCTAGTGCCAGAGGTAAGAGAAAGGAGAGCAGCACTGTAACAATTAACTGTCACAGGGAAAACAAAGCCAAATGAGGACTGGGATATAGAACTTGCTACTCCCAGCCCATCCTTTAGACCCAACTCCACCGCTTTAGCAGTCAAAAATTCTGACTACACCTGTTTTGGCAGAAAACATGTTGGCAAAGCACAGTGTGCTCACAGTGCATCAGCTTCCAGCAAACAAGAGCAATGTGGGAGCATTTGCTGGGATGAGCCCTGTTCTGATAAAGGTTGGCAGAATCCTTCAAGGATAACCAAAAACACAGGTGCCAAGATGGAGCTGTATCACAAAGATGTGGAATTTAGGGCTAGAGAGGAGGTAAAAGCATTTCTCATTCTGAACATCTGCTCTTACCCCTCTCTTGCAAAGTGAATTTAATTAAGACAATCTCAAGTAACTGAGGATACAAGAGCAGGTAAAAAACTCCAAATGCTTATTTTACTTACCCAGAAGAACAAGGAGGAACAAGAATAAATAGCTTTTTTTTTTGTTGTTCTTTATCCTAACACATTTTAAGGAACAAAAAGCAGCTCCAATAGCATTTCCCATTAAAAGTGGCAAAGGGGGAAGTTATAATTTTTGAAAGCATGTGAAGTAATCTCTAAATCTACTACTCACTATGTATAATTAGCTACAAAACTGTATTTACCTAGACAGACACAGTGATAGTTTTCATCCCTATGTAGTTCTATAAATCAATAATAAATCTTCTTATCTGAGGAATGCTTGAAGTCCTCACCTATTCAGATGCTCACCAGTACAGCAGGAATTATAATGCCTTATTCCCGTATAACGCTGGGATTTCATTCTCAAATGCTCTATGCTGGAATAGTTCAATGTCCAATTTTAAAAGCAAACTCTTCCCTTTCCATCATCAGCAGCTCCACGAGACTACACTAGGCAGGCCAAAACAATTAAAAACCTACTAGAGATGGTCACAACTGTGTGTTTTGTAATTGAACTTGTGCTGATGATCACTGCCAGTCTTTCTCTTCAGGCAGCCTTTACCTTGTTCAGCCAGTCTATATTCAGCCAGTGAGTTGGCCCTCACTGCAGCCTAGCACATGGCAACACCAAGTTGATTCTTTTGCTTTCACAGCATCAAGAGAATCAACTCCACTGCCTGGAGGAACTTTGGAACCTTTCCTTTCCCAGGGAAGGTTTTGTGTTCAGTGTTTGCCTTTTCTCTAGATGCCCAACAGTGTTGTTGGGAAATAACATGTCCCAGAAGTGTTTTATGAAAGATGATTTGGAAGATGTTGACCAAGTCTCTGAAAGCTCCAGGCAACAAGTATCAAGCACCTTGTTCTTCGCACCCACAGCATGAGAGATAACCTTTTCCAGATAAGCTCTGTGGTGCTCCAGCTTCTGTGGGCTGCCACTCACCTACCAGGGAAAGGAGGCAAGGCCGAGTGTTGGACACGAGTCAGCAGTGCCCGAACCCCCTCTAGTGGCACAAGGACGGGGAGGACGGCTCTGCTCGGCAGAGGCAGCACGGCAACTACGGGATGAGCTCACAGGTCCTAAGGGACGACCAGCACAACAGCTAAAGTACCAAATGCACTTTAATGAGATCCAGATTTTGTTCCCAGAAGGAATTCATACCGTGTCAGTATATTAGGCAAGAACATAATTTCTCCTGAACTACAGGCATGAGGAGAATCAACTATGACATACTAGGTATCTAAGGTTACTCTTAGAAACCAGTTTTACACATTATTAGAAATAAGGCAGGTTTCAGGCGTGCATGTGGCTGATTTATCCAGTCCTCAGATGCCATATTTGCCCTTTAGTTCTTCCACTTTTGCTATGTAAGCTTTCATTGCATCTTCTTTGGACATTCCTGAAGGACAGAACACAGGAAGCAGTCAGATACCTTTTACAGATTAAGATGCCTTTTACAAGACACAATTCCTTGCTATCGCCCGTGCCACCAAAGAGCAAAGGAGCCAGGAAGGTCACCTGGCTATGAGTCCACTGCTGAAGCTTTAAACAAATGTTTGAGCAGTCACTGTTCCATCAGTCATGAAAAACCAGTGTTTCGAAGCAAAGTTGTTTTTACACAGACAGCAACCAAGCAGAGTGTTAGTTCTATTAATGTCACTGACAATTATTACAGGAAAGCTGTTCCTTAAAACGCCAGAAAAAAGCCCCATTGTCATAGATGAGACCACTTGTTTGGCTCCTCATTTAGAGCTGGGAGCTCAGTCATTTCTTCCAAAGCTTTCCTAGCTGGAAGATGCAGAACAGCTGGAGGGAGAGCTCAGTCTTTGGGGTACTAGGCTGGGACCAGGAAAACAAATTTAGGTTTCCGCTGCTGTTACTGTTCTTCTCTAACATCTTAGGCCAGCTGGGCATTTTGCACCCTAGTTCCCTTTCACACAGGCCATATTTTTCAGGATTACTTCTGTCTTGCAGAGGTAATCAAAAGTAGAAATTTATTATCATGGCATTCTGAAATTCTAGAACTCTTGTAATTATAAGGCAACACTATTCTGTTTCTTGCCGTGCCTTTCTGACTAGTTTGCCAGTGGTAATTTTATTCATTTCTTTAATCAGACACTTACCTTTCAATGCACTCCAGGCATCCCACTTGGCTTTGCCTTTGAAGTCCAGCATACCAGGGCGCTCTGAGAGAGACAGGATAAGCAGCAGGATTAGTTTGTGTGATCTGGGTGTAGGTAATACCCACTTGAAGGCTTAGCTAGCTCTTAACCATGACAAAGTACAATGGCTCATCTCTGCAGCTGTTACACGCTAAGCTGTAGCCAGCAGATCACCTCAGGGAAACACGTTACAACATTCTTGGTGACAACAGAAATAGACTCCTTCAAATTCCCTTGAGACAGCAGCATTTGAGCAGAAGAGCACCAACTATCGTGATTCGGTTTAATTGTACTTTCTGAAGAGCCTGCTGTCACGTAAGAGCTATCCAATCAAAGAACACCAGCTCTAAAGTTAAGCAGAAATACCCTGAGGTCCATTACAGGTAGAGACATGAAAACAGACAGCTGTTTGTAGTAACATAAACATACAGCTTAGAACTCATTACCATCAAGTTAGTGGTGTGTTTCTAACCTATAGTTCTGCATTTGGAAACCTTGGAAATCTAACTCACTTCACTGCAGGCTGTGGTGTGGCCAAGTAGAACGACGTGTATATGGTTATTCTTCACGTAAAGTCCTCTTTATGGTTTTACTTCCTCTCTCTCTCTCTCCTTAAAGACAATTCTTAGAACTCACAAACGGAACTGGGCAGTATCCACAGAAACACCCTTGTGCAGCTCCCATGGCACAGTGACCTCCAGCTCCAGTTGGCAGCTCTGCTCCTCTCCAGCGCAAACCCCACCAGCCACCCTCCCGCAGGCTGCTCCGCTGCCAACTCACGTTGGCTGCTGCTCCACGGGAGTGCAGCTACTTGCAGGAATGGTGGCACATTCACAGCTCTGGAGCACTGTTTCACCCTGTCAAGCACTAATAACGCTGAGGTCCAGCCACACCAAAAGGATCATCTCTTAAACCCAAAGTCACTTCTTTCCTCCCCCACGCTGCCCACTTTGGAAAAAGATTAAATTACTTACCATTTCCTGTAGACTTCACTGCCAGCTTTTAAATCAATGGACATTCAATAACCTTTGCCAGCTACTGGGTTAGGAGGCCAGCACTCCAAAGAAATGACCTTTTCCCTTTCTATTTCTAGCTACTCCAGTGTTACGCAAGGTCCATAGAGACACGTTTCACTCTAAAAGTTATTTCAAAGGCTGAGCTGCCGCCAGCAGCAATGTAGATGAGAGGAGAGAAGAAGCTAGAAACATTTTGCACTGTGTACTTGCAGACATATCTTTGGTACAGTCTTTCTAAAGTATGATATTTAATTGCAGCTCCTATAAAAGTTTTCTCCTGTTCTTGTGGTTTTGCTTTCCAATACTATTTTTAGCAGCCAATCCATTCTAAATAAACGGTATGTGTCATCCCCTCCAATACTGCAATTCCACGCTTGGGTCGTGCGCCTTGCTGTTTAAGTCTGTATAACCGCGAAGTGTTTGCATTAAAGCAGTACCCCTTGGCCTGAGCAGCTACTTACTGACACAGGTCTCCAAAAATCCCAATCTCAATATTTGCACAAAGCTAACACAAAGCATCCTCAGGCCCTCGCTGCACGGCTCAGGCGGCGGCAGCCGGGTTAATCTAAAAACCACGAATTGCACAAAGCCTTATCGGGTCAGCCCGTGCCCTCCCGCACACAAATCCGTGCCAAGTCGGCACTGAGTCACTTTCGCTGAGCCGCGGGATTGCGGGAAGCGCAACGGGGGAGAGGTTTTGCCTCCCGAAGCGTCTGCAGCGCCGCCGGCGGGGGGCAGCCGGGGCGGTACCTACCCGTGTTCACGTCGCCCACCGTGGCCTGTTTGTAGTGGCTGTAGATGTCCAGCATCTCCTGGTCCGCGGGCTGCGACTTCAGCTGCTTCACCTCCTCGGCAGCTTTCTGGAACGCGGCCTGGGGGGAAGGCGGCAGCGGGTGAGTGCGGGGAGGGTACCCGGAGCCCGAGCCTCAGCCCCAGCCCCCATCCCGGCTCCCCGCAGCCCCGGCGCCCCCCGCACCTCGGTCATCGCGACGAGCTCAGCGCCGTGCCCACGCCG
>VZTA01008768.1:131762-173455 GCA_013398855.1 Mohoua ochrocephala | reverse complement strand
GGCTCCGGGGAGGTCCCGCTCTCCGAGAGGAATGGGCCACCAGCGCCTCCCACCTGTCTTCTTGTCCCCGTGGAGGCGCGGGCTAGTACATGGTCCCAGCTCTACATGCGGTCTGTTTGAGTAGTAAATGTGAAAAGGAGAGAAGACTCATTGTGCTCCCGATTCTGTGTTCCTACATTGTTTTTCCATGCTGCTGAGGAGCAAGTGAGTTGAATGCTGTACCCTTTACTGCACCCTCCAGGTCGCCAGCCAATGTGGAATAGCACCAAGAAAACATCCATCTTTGCTGCTTAGTGTAAGTCGAGTTATTTTCGGGAGCAAAGTATACTTTTTTTGATTGGCACGTATTGTTTGTGTGGTGTGTGGTACACACGGCTCATTTTAAATGGAATTGGAACTCGGGGAATTATTAACCACGGGGCTGTAAAAGCAAGTCGCCTTGTGTGGTGGAAGGGCTTTGTCCCCATTCTGCAGACAGTACTTGACAATATTGGTAGTTTGCTTTGCCAGGCTACAGCTGAGACAAATACAGCCAAGGCTGGGATGCACCTGCATGATCACAGGGCACCTAAATAACCCCGCAGCAAGAAAAGGGAAAGAAAAAAAAGATACACGAAAAAGAACATAAGAAAGAACATAAGGGGATGAATAGGTAACAGATTCCCTCCCAGGACCGGAGGTGGTGACTGAGATGCCTGCTCAGGGATGGGAGGTGCAAAGGTCGTGCTGATGTTGCAGCACGTGGGCTGCAGGCCTTGCTCCTTGCTGCAGCAGCCACGTCAGTTTAGCATGTAGGCAGGAAGCTGAGGGATTCCCAGCGCCAAAAACAGAGAAGTTTGTCAAGGTAGAAAAGAGCTTATTTGCCTGTGGAGAAAAACCCAACAGAACAGTACGTGGGCTTGTTTGAAGAGAGGTTTGGGTTGACAGGGCCACTCTGTTGTAAGCTCTGCTCTCTGTTGAAGTAGTATAAGCCCGCAGAGCTATTCTAGAGACCGACTATTATAAATTAAATCCCTTAATGATGCAGTAGTGTACCAGGAGAATTATTTGCCTGTGTATGTGGGGGCGGTTTTTCGCTTTCCCTGGGGAGATGAAAACGAGCATTGTGTAACAGCTTAGGCATTTTTCAGGGTGTTACACTCTCTACAACAGAGTGTGTTAAAAAGGCTTTGGGTTTGTTTGTGTTAGGAGGTTCTTCTAGAGCACGAGGTTACTCGCCCAGCAGGTAAAGTCTTCAGTCACTTAAAACCCAAACAACACACTCACATTTATCCATAGCATTTCTGTGTGTTTAGTAGGGAGTCTGGTGTGGCATTACACAGCACAGATACCGGAGGACGTGGTGTGCAGTATCAGTAATGCCCTGTTTGTTTTGACACCCTGTTACTGCTCCAGCAGGAATCATAGAAGTGAAATCCTGAAAAGCACAACGCTGTTGAATTTCTCACCGTGTTTTATCCTTTGCAGGAGGCCCACCTGCGCCTTGTTTTCCAGCTGTGCTCGTACGCAGAGGAAAGGCAGTAATTCCTCTCTTTAATGCTTTCTAGGTTATTCAGAATTAATTCTCATGTCAGCAGAAAGCTCCACCATCACAGTTCGTCTCGTGCGCTCCTTCGAACACCGGAACTTCAGGCCTGTGGTGTACCATGGGGTTCCCTTGGATCAGACAGTGAAGGAGTTCATTGCTTTTGTGCGGAAGGGTAGGAGGTCCTCGTCTCCTTCGTTCGCTTCAGTCCCAAGTGTTGCTGTCCCCGCACAAGAAAGTGGAGGGGAGCGAATCAATGGGAATTCCCTGGCTTTGGTAGAGATGCCAAATTTGTGTTTAGACCTTCTGTGTGCTTTCCTTCCTTGGGTGAAAGGTCTGGAGTTAATAAGAGCGTCCGTGGTCAGTGTGCCATGCCTGAATTTGGATGGACTGCTCCCTCTGCCCCAATCCCCACGTTTAGTTTAAAAG
Source organism: Mohoua ochrocephala (assembly GCA_013398855.1). Lineage (NCBI taxonomy): Eukaryota > Metazoa > Chordata > Aves > Passeriformes > Acanthizidae > Mohoua > Mohoua ochrocephala. The sequence continues at coordinate 171,501 of VZTA01008768.1, read as the reverse complement.
GAACAAGGGCATTGCTGCATTTGGCTCAGTGCCTCAGGCTCCTTGAGTGGTGCTGTCAGGCAAATATTCATAAATTAATAGGAATAAATTAATAGAATTTAGAAAGTCTTTGATCCTAACTACATGGATATGTGGAATGTGGCAACGCAAGTCTGTTTGCTATTTGCGAGAAGAAGAGAATCTCGAAAATTTGTTTTTGACACTGTGTGGTCTCACTGTGCATGTTTGTTTATGAGTTTCTGTCTCCATCTTGAGCTTTGTGGTGCAGATTTACTCATCTGTGGGCTTTCTGTTTTAGAAGCCCGGTTGCAAGTGAGAGTGAATCTCGAAGTTAAGTTCTGCAGACCAGCCCACACAGTGACTCGGTAATTAGGGTGTTACCCTTAGTCTTGCCGGTGTGTTTCCACACACCTAAACAGAGACATTCAAAGGGTGCAGAATAACATAATTTGTTTTTTTCTGCATGAAGTCAGCTTTAAACAAGTCTTGAGCTGTTACAGATGATAACATTTGAGCAAGTCCTAGGACATTGCCCTGGGACTCGTGGGTGTATTGTGTTTGGCAATTTCCATCCTTCTAGACAGTGACAGGCATGGCAAGGTCTTAGGATGCTTTTAGAAAACTGCAAGCACTTTCAGAACATATGGCACAGCTGCTGTTATGAACAAAAAAATAAAAAAACAATGCTAAGAAACTTGCTTTTGATGTGTGCAGTATTGCAACTTGCTGTTATTTGAGACAAAGCCAATGTCTTGAACGAGACTTTTTAGAACCTCATTCCACAGGGGTCCAAAAGCCCTGTTCCTTTCTTTACTGTAATCTGTTTGGAAGGGGCAGTTTAAGATAAACTGTTAAACTGCTGAAGAAATCGTGGTTTCAGCCACCTTGCTGCGGGCTCTCCACTGGCTGGGCCCTCTGAGGTCCTGGTTGAGTCACTGGGAGCACTGGCACCAGGGAAGGTGTCGATGCTCTTGCAGTTACTTATAGGCTGTGTCCTGCATGCAGCTAAAGAGTTAACCTACATCACTTTGGCTTCCTTTGGCTTCCTTTTGGTGGCTGGTTCTCATGGCCTCGTTTACTGAACGATTTGGTTCTGAATGACAGTTGTCAGCTGTTCCTATAAGGTAAGGAGAGATGCTGGGCAAACCTTTAAAAGGATGTTCCTGGCAGATTTCTGAAGGACCAGACTCCCGTGATCACACCCTAATTGCACTGCCTCACTGTCCTCATGGGGTGTTTCGTTCAGAGGTACTTCATGCTCAAATGAAGTTATTCACATATGGAGTCACTATAGAATCTGAGCCACTGGCTGTGTCTTTGCATTTGGTGCTCAAACAAGTCTCCTGTGTTGTGGATTTATTTTGATGTAAAGGCTGCCCAGGGGATGCATACATTGCACAATAAGGGGAAAATGAAATATTGGAAATAATTAAAAAGGAGAACTTTGTTTTAACTTTGTGCTTTTATTTTAATAGATGTGTCTTCAAGAACAGGACTGCCTCCTCCTTTTAAAAATTACAAGTATGGTAAGTGTTTTTTAATTTTCTTGCTGTAATTACTGTCAAATGACCACATAATATTTTACACCAGCATTTATACAACTTAAAAGATAACTGCTGTACAATACTAATATTGGTGCCAGTGCCTGCCTACATTTGCAACTCCGTCCAGCTCTTGTAGCTGGAGTTATGCCACCGGGATCTTGTCTGCAGAACTTGACCATTATTTTGAAGTTCTGTTTTAATCTTTGAATTAGGCTGCGTGGTTTACACTGTTTGCTACTGGGTACTGATGGGTTTTGCTATTAATTTTTTATTACTTTTATAAGTGCCTTTAAACTCTGTCTTTACCCTAAAGAGCAGCTTGTGATCTCAAAACACTTTGAAACAGTAGTTCTCTGTGTGCTGATGTACTTCAGTATCTGTTTACTGATGGTAAAGCAGAAGCTGAAGGCAAGAAGTAGAAAATGCTTAAGAATTATATACTTAGATAGTTTACACAGTATAAGAGAAACAGGGAACTTTGCTCCAAGTAGATATGAAAGCTCTTAAATACAAGCTGGAGGTATGAAATGGCATGATGTGAAATTTAAGCTGACTTTATCCTCTAATGTAAAGTTATATGTATATTTCCTTTTTGTGCAAACTGTCATGAACATGTGCAATTCATCTGTTTGGGACAGAGAAAACTTTTTAAATAGACTAAGTTACTTCCTTTTCTCATAGTTTGTAAACTCGGATGTCAGTCACATATCTTTTCCTAAACTTGGCAATTCTGAAAGTTCCTTTGGAGTTTTCCTGCAAGTGATCCTCTGTCTCTCATGTTCTTGGAGTTGACAAACTCCTTCCTCTATGGTGATTCAAAGAACTGAATGAGAAACCTACTTAATACATGTGAATGGTAATAAACTCTATCTGCCTATTTAAAAAAATAGCCAAGGATTTCATTTTGTGCTCTTGCTGATGGTGAAACAGAGAGTGCAAATTGAAGCCAGAAAAAGAGTTAGGGATTAAGACTGATGATACATCAGTGGCAAGGATTTGGATGTTACTATTATTTTTAATATGTCACTAAAGGTCTTAACATCTGTAAGTGTAAGTTTGAATTTGGAGGTGCCCTTCACCCCATCTGTGGCTTTGGATGAGGGGTCCTGTGTAGAACTGCTGCTCTCAGTTGTATCCCTGGTGTTGCCTAGCCCAGCTGCTAGTTCTTTCATCACTTAGAGATCAGTTTAGCTTTTCCCAGGGCATATGTGATGGCTGAGGGCCTGATTGTGCTGTGTAGGACTGAGCATAACTTTAAAACCTGTTGCACCAGTTACTGAGGGCCTGCTCTTAATGTGATGGTGCTAACTGCAGGAAAATTTTCACACAGGAAAATCAAAGCCAGGTTCCTCACCTTCCCCTCAGGCTGTGAATCATCCAGGTTCATGTTTTTGGCATCTCTGCTGGCTCTACAGTGCTCTACTGTCCTATGTTTTTGTGAGGAAAGGGCAGTGAGACTTCTGCATGAACAGTGCCAGTAAGAGTCAGATTTTTCCTCCTGTTTTGTTTGTGCCAGAGATCTCGGTTGGATCTGGTTGTCTCTCACCTTGCCTCTTTCAGCTTCCTTCCCTGCAGAATTCAGCACCACTTTGTTCTCTTAACATCATATATAATGCCATCACATTTTTCCTCTTGGATTAGTGCTCCAATTCACATCTCAAAGCTTCTGACTTTCATTTTATCTTAGTTTCTTTGTATGGATCATTCTTGTTCTTGGTCTAGAACTCTTCTGAGTCAGTCTTATCTTAGTACCTTGGCATTGCCATCTTTTCACTGATGTTGGCAGTCTGGGTGCCAACTTGTTCCATAAGCTGCTTCTCAGTTTTATTTCTTTTATCCATGAATGTGGAGCAGTATGGCAGGTAGTTCGTAAAATCACTTAGGAAGTGATATCTTATCAATTGCCATGATAGACCTGTTATCAGAAATGGCAAGATAAACAATTAGCAGTGTGATTGAGTGGGACTAAATGGGGATGAAATAGCAAAGGCTAGCGAGAGGACTTAGCTTATGAGAAGGGACTATAGTTTCATCTCTGTAACAGAGTTAGAGAAGCCATTTAATAGCTCAGATGAAGACATGGTAAACTGCTGGGTGCCAGGGATGGAGTTCTGAGCAAGGAAAACTGAGACAACACTTCAGGGCATGACTGGACAAACCCTAGAGAAAAGGGAACGTGTCAAAGTAGACAGAGGAGCTTAAAACTAACAGACACAGGCTGGGTTTATTTGCTGTAGTAGAAAGGTTTCGTTATTGCAATGGATTTTTTCTGTGATTGCTTGGTCTTTTGGTAATGTTTCTATGCAAGATGGTTCCTGGTAATTGCAATTTAATGTCTGTCTTGCTTCTAATACCACAGTTGTTACAACATGCCAGTGCTGCCTTCTCAGTGACCTCTGCAGGGAGAATGCAGAGTACTTCTTACCTTATGTAATGCTTTAAATAGTGTTCAAAATGGCCCAGAATGCTATGCAAGCAAGCTTCTGAGTGGGAATGTGATCTCTGTTACTCTGAACATCTGAATACTTGCTCCTGGTACTTTGAAAGTTGGTTTATCCGACGTTTAACTTTGCTGCATCTTTCTCTTACCAGACTACTTCAACATGTAGTGTTCACTCAATGCACAAAACTAAACGAGAACAGAAAATGAGCAGACAAGCAGAACCGGTTTTTCTTCTTTGCTGGGAAGGGATTGATGTGTTACTCCAAATTTGTTCAAACACAGAGTCTTTAGAGTTCAATCTTTTTTTTTTTTTTAGTGTTGCGTGGCTTTAAGCCATTCCCTCTGGATGTTTGCACTCATCCAGTTGCTTTAGTGACCGTGTTATTTTCCCCTGTTTTTCCCTTCTGTTAGCAAAACCCTGCCCATATTGCCAGAAGAAAGTGGTACTTTTTAAAAAAAAATTTCTAAAAGCACCACACTGGACAAACATAAGACAAAAATTACTGAAGAGGGTAGAGCTTTAGAAAGAGAAGAGGCTGTACATGTTCATGGAAAATGAATTTGCTTAACGAAATTTCTACCGTGGATGGTGAGTGTTGTATTCATGAGAAGGAAAATTTCAGGGGATGATCTGGTCAGGTTACCGTGTCTTAATCACTTGCTGCCGGTCAACTTAGCTGTGGTAGTTGACAGTGCATAAATGCTGTTGGTCCTGCCCCAATTGCATGTGTAAAACCTATTAAGTTAAAACACCCTAAGTGGCACTTAAATTGATGTGTTTTGACTGGCAATTGAGATGGTCATTAGTCGGTTATTGTAATTCAGCCAGCAGACAGGAGCCCAGTAGGATGTGGTACCTTAATGTTGCATTGACTGCGTTAAGACTGTGGCCGCAGGACTGTGAGATTAAGTGGTTTTCTCCTCTTTCAGGTTGAATACACAAAATTGTTAATAACAGAAGATCTTGAAGCTTCCCCCTTTGTTTGTCTTTCCCAAGTGCAACTTTCAGTGTTGTCTGCTTATTAAGCCTTATTTTAGGAAAACACTGTATTCTCTTTCAGATACAATGAAGATTATCCACCAAGCACACAAATCTAAGGTAAGATTATTAGCTGTGTTCTTCCCCTTTTGCATGCTTTGATGCAGGCAGATCTCTGCACTGTCAAACAAGAAGGGGCAGAGGCAATCAGTAAATTATTCTTCTTATCTTTGTATTCTGGTTCTCTGATTTTCAGACTGGTGAGCTTGTAGTGAGTTTGGAAGACGATGACAAACTGATTTTGAAGGAAGACAGTACGCTGAAAGCAGCTGGAGTAGGTAGGAGTACATTTGTATTGACTGGAGATGCTGTTCCTTGTGGTAGCATTAAACTGATAACTGGCTGATTATGTTTGGACAGGCTGCCGAAAAGTAAATGCTATTCCTGATGCTCTTTACACGACTTGATAATTATTCAGGGGAGCATTATTCAAATCATTGGTCTGAGGGCAGCAGGTATCTGCACTCCAAATGTTCAGAATGCAAATTGTGATTTTTAGAGGGTATGCTTATAATTCTGCTGAGAGTAATTTTAAATGATTGACAGATAGGTTATTAGTACCGTGTCTGCTTAGTCTTATCAGTAACATTTAAACTGATGTTTTGGTTAGAAATGTAAGTAGTGGAACCAGCATGGAATAATGAAATAAGATTAGATTTGTTTAATGTGCAGCATACAGTGCCTGATAGCCAGACTGCTCAGGAAAGCTCGAGCAGTATCATTTAGAGAATGTGCTGAACATAGCAAAGAGTTGAAACTTGACCTGATTTCTCACGTTTTGACAGGAGACTACATATAGGGCATGTCTTTTGGTAATAATGTAAAGAAATGTCTGTCATGATAAAATTGATGGTCCCTGGATGTCCTTTGGGCTTCTCATAACTGTGGCTGAATGACTTTGTGGCAGCAGGGTACTTAAGGGATGTGGCTGCATTCCACCTTGATATGGACGTTTGCTCATTTGAATCTGATTTGCCTGGCTGGAAAGCATTAACTGCCCGTGCCCTAAGTGCAGGGGCTTCACAGAGGAGGCTCCCTCCTGCTCCTGGTGCCCACTGATTGCTCCCCAGCTACGGAGTGGGATTTCTTTCTCATAGGGTACTTGGCTCTCCTGTTTCCTGCAATTTATTCTCTGGTTTTAAGTGACTTGGGATGTCTCTTCAATGTTTTTCTCTGGCGTGAACTGCAACTGGTCTCAGTATACCTTTCCTAAAGGTCTTTAAATGTTCCTTTAATATGAATTGTAATTTTTACTACACCAGGTCTTTTTGTCCACGGGGGGAAAAAAGAGTGAGGATTACTGGCACCCAAGCCTTACAGATTTGTAATTTAGTTAGCAGAAGATTCATTTAACCATGATCTTTATCTGTGTAAGGCATAAGAGGCAGTGCAGTTCAGGAGAGGGACTGATGACGGTGCCAAATGTTAAATTAGAAATAACAAAGCTGTCTTCTTTCAAAAAGGTATGGATAAATATTTGTACATATTATCCATCTTTGAAACTGGGTTTGTAGCTACAGCAGTGAAACACTTGGATGCGATCTCAAAAAAGATGTCAAAACATCAGACTAAATGTTACAGTGAAAGGAAATAGGAATACAGCAGCCTGTTCTGTGTCTCTGTACAAAGGGAAGGGTGGTTCATTTAGGGCAGAAAATGGTTTAAAGCTGCTTTTTTCTTCTTTTTTTCTGAATAACAGCAGTTATTAATCATTAGTATATAGAGGAGATTTGTGCTAGAAGGGGAAAACCCTTTCTTTGGATAATGCAATGTGCCATTATGCCATTTTGAATTTGGATATGTCCCAGTGTGTCTTGGTGTGAAAATTAGCTAAGTTAGGAGTGGGGTCTTTGTGGTAAAATCCTGAAGATTTTACTTTTCTTCTTCAACAAGAAGTGGAAAAGAGTGAGTCAAGAAGTGAAGTATGATAGCATGTATCACTGGTCCTCATTTTGTACAAAATAATAATTTTGTACATTTTCTTTAAATCAGTAAGAAAATTTGAAATCTCCTATTGAGATAGGAATTTTTTCCAACATCTAGTCTGGACAAGACTTACTAGAATAGAATAGTCAGAACCACAGTTAGAAAATCTGGGAAATTCTGATACATGCAGGACATTTTTTCTAAGCTGCAGTTGATTGCCCTTGGCACTATACAGGGCTGGGCTAGAGAGTTTTAAATTATGAGGACATTAGATAAGTATCCTCAGGAAAGCCTCTGTAGTAGTGATTATTATTACAGTTATTATCCAGTCAGCAAAGTTAATACTTGCATTTTTTTTTTAAAGCAGGGTATATGTTAATACAGTGTTCAGTATTCATTACAAACAGTCCTGTCTGTTTTCTAGTTGAGATTCTAAAATCCCTTCTACTCTTTTTTTTTTTCTTTCTTTTTTTTTACTAGACAGGCAGACTTCATTAACTTAAGGTTTAATTTAAAAAACGAATGTGGAACTTATTGGCTCAGCACCTTAAAGAATTCCATGTTTAATAATTGTGAAGGCTTTCCATCAGATTTGTCTCTGTTCTGAATTAGTAATGTTGCTGACTTATTGTTTTAGAAGAGGAAGTCCTTGACCTACTGGGTTGAAAGAATTGTGACTGTTCTGAACCTTTGTGGGTCCTTTAGCTCTGCCATATCCCCTGTGAATAATTAGAGGTATTTGAAGGTATTGCTGGAGAAGCCAATTTGTGTCTTTCACTTTGCATATTGTTGAAGCCTCATGAATTAATCATCAGCAGGGCAAAAAATTAACTTCTTCAGACACATATTTTGATGGGTCATGAGGGAGAATGTAAAGTGATCTGTAAAATATTCTACTGATCCTCTAAGTATTAAATTATTATACCTACAGGCTAATTTAATGGGAAAAAGAAGTTTCTTTCTCCTTCTCCTAACAGAAAAATGCACAAAAAAAGAGTATATCATGCTTCATTACTTTCCTAGCACTTGAAGGTGTTAGAAATGCAGTCACTTAATTTGCTGAATGCTTATACAAACAATTCGGGAGACTGTGTTAAACAAATCTTGAGGGGTCTTGTGTACATATTTACTTCTATATATTCATGTTCTTGGTGGCTTTGTTTGTTTGGGATGTTTTTTAACGAGGTTAAATGACGTCTTTAATACTGGAATCTTTTTTGCAAAAGTACGAGGAAGAAAAAGAAAAGTGTGTGGTGATTTATAATTGTCTTTTGACCATAAAGTTGCTAATTGTCTTCTAAGATTCTAAATAGCTGGCTGTTGGTGGTTCATTTACTGGTGTGCTAAATATTTAATTTTTTATTCATTCTAGCAAATGAGACGGAATTAGCATTCTTCTGTGAGGAAGATTACAGAAACTACAGAGCTAATCCTGTTTCGGCCTGGTGAAGATCCCAAGAGACTGTTTTGTTTTCCCATACCTGTTGTAAATTTTCCTTATTCTGCTTAATGAGATTTTTCTTAAAGATCAATAAATCCTAGAGGATTTCTTTGCAAACAGTGCAATTCCCTTCCTATAGAAATTAATTTCTGTCAATATGCTAAGGCTGAGAGAAGGAAAACTGGGGGACATAAATGACTTTTTCTTCCTCCCTTTTCTTTTTGCTGTGCTTGGCTCTCGAGCCTCAGGCAGTGCCATCCCTGACCTGTGACACATGTTCTTGGTGTGATCCCACAGCAGACAGTAACTGCATATGGAAATTGTACAAGGCACAGGAAGATCCCATCACAGTACTGACTTCTAATGGAAATGAAGTGAAACCTCCTTCTAATGAAATGAAATGTTTTATGGCCAAATCACTGGGTATTTTAAAGAACTTGAGAAGAGAATCTCTCTGTTTCAAGTCGCAGCTTTACTTCTCTCATTTTGTTTGGTCTCTTTTGTTTAAATAGTGCAGACTGGCCAGTGTTTCATGCTTTTCAGTGGTGAATGCTTTCCATTATCCTCTCTTCCAGCCCTCTTTAGCATGCTGAGAGGGACAAATGTCTGTTGGAGGCTTTTGTGTCCAAGGACCAGCTCGCCTGTTTCTAGCTTTACTTCATGGAGACACCTTCACATAGGGGTAGCAGCTTGAGTTCTGCCAGGACATCAGTGTGCCTAAGTAGGAACTGGGCACTGTTCCAAATGGAGTGAAAGCTCATGGTTTCAGTTTTAAGAATAAAACCTGAATGATTGCATTTTTTTTTGTGAGGAGAGGCCCAGTCTGTGAGCCACATGTCTTCGAGACTGGAATTGATTCCTTTATGCTTTCCATGAGCCAAATACTCTGTTGCTATGTGTTTGTTCTTGGTAATTCCAGGCTTTCCTACTACATGAACCAAATTAAGAATAATAGAAAATCATCATGCATCCAATAAAGTGCCTTTAGGTAGATACCACTTATGAAATGCTTTTTAGGGGGTACCAACCCCATGGGACACTGTGCCTTTAAGCCTCCCGTCACTGAAACAGGAATGATGCTGGCTCTCTGCCTTAGCAGGCTTTTTGGGCTCTGCTAAATTGAATGAGACCTCATGTGCAATTGCTTTAGACCTACACATCTACCCTGAGCTCTGTGTGAGAGCTGACAATGCTGTTTCCATGAGACTTTCTGGAGGAGCAACCCTGCCATTTCCCAGAGCTTTGATTATTGTTTTTATTGACGTGCATGGTTTCCAAAGTATGTAAATAAAATTTCCCTTCATTTTAGATGTAGGGCCAAAGAGCCCTCTGTGTATTGTTCCCACCTCATTTTCCTCATCCTTCCTGACAACTCTCTGGTTTGGGCTGTTTCACTCACCGACAGCTTTGCTTCAGAGTTTTATTCTCTTGTGAACAAACTCTACCACTTTCTCAACTGTGATTAAATGATTTTATCTTTATCTTGTAAGGAGGAGTCCTGTGTTGCTGAAGTCACCTCTGTTCTCCTGGGCTGTAGATGCTGTTATGCATGCCCTGATGAATTTATGAGGAGAATTTACTGCTTGCCTTCTCTTTCTGTCCAGGCAGCCTCTCTGTTGCTGGTACCTGCTCCCCAAACGTGGGCCCGTGTCTCAGCTACCTTACACAGCCTGTCATGGTTGCAGATTCATGTGGTTAATGCGAGTTCGTGCTCATCTGCTCAGACAGTTCAAGCTGGTGCCTTGCACTCCAGACTGTCCCATCTTTGTTCAGCCAAATTTGCAATAATGAAGGTAACTCTGTAAGAATAGATGGTGTACCAGAGAGATCAGTGTCTCAGGCTGGCCTGCCAAGGCGTCTAAATGGTGTCTGTCAGCAAATGCAGGTTCTCAGACTGAGCAAGCACTGCCATTCTTCTCCTCCTGTTCTGGGGATTTGAATTTGGTCTCCAGCCCTTTCAGACAGATTTGGATTAGTTTTCTGATCCCTTTTCTCTAAAGCATTTGTGTTTGAAAGAGTCACCACATTTTAACAATTGTCCTTCCTGGGCTTGTACAGTTCCAAACTTGCAGTGTCACATCAAGTGTGGTGCAGTGGAAGAGCAATTCTACAGCATCAGTGAAAAAAACCGTAAATGTTCCATTGCAAATATTCCAGAATGATGTGCCTGGCACTCCAGATTAACTTCTTTTCCAAGGGAAGAGTTAAACTGCTGCTTTGTGAGCTCAGTTTGCTCTGGCAATGGCACTTCATTGGCTTCTTTCTCCAGCAGCACAGTGGAGCCTTTTGTAATGCTCTCAATGGCCATACTTGTAAACTGGTTTCTTCCTGAAGTGTATTTCTACTGTGTTGTTTTTTTGTGTGTTTTTTTCTTTTCCTAATGGGACTTTTAGTAATGCTTCTTTCAAGTAAACCCTACAAAACCATAGATAATAACTGAAAACTTGTTAGGAAAGATGCTGTTCCAACATTGTTTTGGTGGGATATGGTACAGCCTTGTATCGAAGTAGGTTTGATTCCAGGATTGTTGAGTGCTGAATGAAATCTCTGAACACTGGCTAATAAATGAGTAAAGACTGAGATGTCTTTGCCGATGTTGTTATGAAATCCTCTTTCTATTGAAGGAAATCACAGAGTTAGGACTGTGGTTTGTTATCCTGGCAGAAATCATGAACTGCATTGGCTTACAGTTGCTTTTCATCAGAGGTGTAGAGGGGTAAGTCACACAGCTTTGCCAGTGTTCTTAGGCATTGTGGGTTTAATAAGGATTCGTGTGACAGTGGGATGTTCTTGGAACCGTTCAGTATTTTTTTTGTTAAACAAAAGGACAATATCCAGAGAGGACACTGAAATAAGATAAAATTTATCCTGGGTTATAACACTGTAGCAGGGAAAGGCAGTCAAACTGGAACCCCAGGGTGGTATGTCAGGCTTGGCTGTTTCTTGGAGAAAAAAATCACTTCAGAGAGACTGGAGTTTTGGTTAGAAGGTGTGAAAGCTACTGAAGAAGAAAAGAGGAAATTTGGGAAGGAATTTTCATAAATAGGAAGAAGAGGTAACAGTGTAACTGAATAAACAGCAAATTCTGCATGTGCAACACTCTTGGTGCAGAAATACCAGAGCAGTGCTGCTTTCTATAGAACTAAAGGTATAAAAATGGTGCTTTTTCATAATTTTTGGAATTGAATTCATGAACTGCTTGAATAGGCATCTTGTTTTTTCTGGGTTTGTCATATTATGCTTTCTGCATCCAACGGTTTTAATTATTTTTCTGCCCAAAGGTAGTTATGTTGCCTTTTGAAGAAGCAAGAGTTAAGAAAAATCTGCTGACATGGACAGCTGAGTTAAATGTTGACCAGTGGCATAAAGGAGTCCTCAAAGATCTGATAAGCACCACTGTTACAGTTAACTGCTTTATCTGATGTAAACATCCTGACTTAAAGGTGATCCAGAAATATGTTGTAAGCTGTGGTGTTTCTCTTTCACTCCCTGGGAGTATTTAACATCCCCTGACAGATCATTTATTTAAAAAAGAGCCTGCAAGTAGCAGTCCAAGAGTTCCCACTGCCATGAGGGGACATGGGACATCCGTGGTCCCTGTCCTTGGAAGCTAATAGCCACAGAAATCCAGAGTGTCCAAAGATCAAGAAGCTAAAACCAGAATATGGGATACTCATTCTCGGTCTCCTGTGACTGATAGGAGCCTGGAGCAGGGCAGATGGCTGGAGGCATTACAAATGCCTAAGGCAAGTGCACACTTTTGGTTACTGAACAGTTTGGACTGAGCTCAGGCTGCCTGGTTGGCACCTGACCCTCCTTCCATTGCTTCCTTTCCATAGTAAAGGAAGATTTGCAAGTGCTTAATGAGTCAAGAAACGCCCAGTAGACAACTTTTGCTGCTTTTCATTTTATCAAGATATTGACTTTTCTTTGCTCCCCATTTCCTATTGAGTCAGAGAAACAGACACAGCCTCCAACGTTTCCCCAACCACTTCCCTTTGCTTCTTCTGCTGATTTGCCGTGCTTTAATGGTTAGGTTTGCACCTCATCTGGCATGCAATAGCAGCATTTCCTGTGGCAGTGAATGTACATTTTTTGAAATTTGTTCATGAAAAAATATGCTTTGAAATGGAGACCTTTTCTACGCTGTCACTAACAGTGCGCAACAAAGGCTCCTTTCTTGCTTTGCAGGAAGACTTGCATGGGACACCACTGTCTACCAGTCAGTGGAAACAAAAATGTTTTTATCATAACGCTTTGTATCTTGTAAGGAAATGAAGAAGTTACATCAGGAATGCATTAAAAAAAAAAAAAAGGCAGTGAAAAGCCAAGACCTATTGCCATGAACTCTTTGCCTGCAGAGAAAGCCACCAGATGTCAGCACAGCCTGTTCTTTGCTTCTCCAGAACTTCTGTAAGCCAAGAGATGTGTCATGTTTATGAAAAGTGCTTATCTGTGAATTGGTTTAGCCTGTGAAGTCTGTGCTAGGGTTCTGGTGATGAAAGCTGAATCTTTCCTTGCAGAAAGTATTTCTTTTTATATTAAAATCAAAAAGCGGCAAATTGAACTGGTTTCAGTGCTTAAATTCCTCTTGTTAGAGAGCATCCTTTGCGGAGCCAGTTCCCAGCGTATCTAAATCTTTGCATGCTGTGAGGAGGCATTTGCAAAACATTCATTTGAAGAATTGTCTGGAAAAGATCAGTGTTAATTTGCTGAGGTTTTGTAAAGTAGATTTTAAGTATGCCTATTTCTTTTAAACACAAGGAAAACCATCTGGAACAGACACACACGCAAAGCAGAGCAAAACATCTTCAGCAACACAGCTTAAACACACAACAAATGTATCCTCCATGCTTCTGACCCTAAGCTCCCACTATTTCTTCCTTGTAGTGCAAGGGCTAAGGAGAACCTGGTACTGCATTCTCTGGGCCGTGCTTCCTGAGCTGGGATCAGCTGAGGTGGGATATGAGTTTCGGAGCCCAAATCCAAGCGCTGTGCACAGCTTTATGCTGTCAGTGATTAGAGCATGCATAGATGCTGCCTGGTTAAAAGGCTGAATTTGAATTTTTGCAGAGGGGCAAGGTGTGACAGAGCTTTCTGCTCAGATTCCCGTCACTTTTCTTGCAGCAGCTTGCAGGTGCCAGGGAGGTATTGAAGAGAAGGAAGTTAAAGTGGCAGGTAGAGCCTGGGTGATGTAAATATCCCTTCCTCCTGTTTCGGGCTGCTTGTTTAGTTTCTTTCTTGTAGCATTATCACACTGGTGTCATGTTAGGGGTTTGCCACAGCTTGCTGTGAGAACTGCTTATCGATTCCAAACTCTCTCTACAACCCTCAAACACTGTTCACAGTCTTGAGGTGATGCAAGAGAAATTGCAGCTGTGCAGTCTTGGGCTGTGTGCAGGGGAAGACTGTGGTGTGCAGGTTGTTTGGGAGATGTTATTCTTGCTTCTGTCCCTTCTGCACAGCACTCAGCTCTGCTTTGCTGGGGACCAGGATCTTGTCTGGAAGCTTGGCACGCATGGCAGATAGATGAGAGGAGAGGTGAGTGTTTGGGGTGGTGATGCAGTAGAGGAGAGGATGGGACACAGAGCTTTCATGTCTGTGTAGATGTGGTATTTTTGATCAGATATGGATTGTAACTTCTGTTTGTTATCATCCTGGAATGCATTAACCAATAGATTCCTTTCTAGTGGACAGAAACAGCTAGCCAGAGGAGTGGGAGTTTCAGTTTGTAGTGAATACATTAATGGGGTCAATATGGCAGATTAATAGAAGAATTTACCTTTGTCTGTCCATTCCTGCTCTCTGGCAGGTGACTTACAGTGTTGTGTACCAGGAATGTCAGCAAGTACTGTGAGAACTGCTGCTGTCTGCTCTCGTTCCACACCTGAGAAGGTTTAATTCTGCTTTCCAACCCACAGCCCATGGAACATATTCCTTCAGAACAGTTTGGGAAGCCCCTTTTCTTCAGTGAACTGGATTTTTAACATAGAAGCCATGGTGTTGGTCTGATTTCAATGCTACTTTGAGGTCACATCTTTGCCTCCATGCTTGTATTTGAGTGTCGGTCTCTTCCTTCAAGTTACCAGTGACAGGACAAGAGGAAACGTCCTCAAGTTGTGCCAGAGGTGGTTTAGATTGGATATTTGGAAAGATTTATTCACCAAAAGGGTTGTGAAGCTTTGGAACAGGCTGCCCTGGGAAGTGCTGGAGTCACCAACCCGGGAGGGATCCAGAAGACTTGTGGGTGTGGCACTTGGGGACATGTCTGAGTGGTGGGCTTGGCAGTGCTGGGGTAACAGTTGGACTTGACGATCCTAAAGGTCTTTTTCAACCTAAACAATTCTACGCCTCCATGATTGTGTCCATCCAACTGGAGGGCATCAGCCAGCTTTAGAGTCAAAGCAGCAATCCAGCCATGGCAGCTTTATATCCCAGCAGTTACTGTCATGGCCATTTCTTCACAGCCATTCCCCTGCCCCATCCCTCCCAAATCACATACAACTGGTTCTGCAGAACGCAGACTTGAATCTTGCACAGTAACTTTGTTTTCTAGAGCGCTGAATGAGACAGCTACTTGAAAGCAGACATCTGGCTGCAGACAGCTCTTTAAGGCAGCAGGCTGGCATGCAGCAGCTGAAGGTAGCTAATTGCAGATCAGATATGGGAAACAGATAACAAGAGTAACTAACCAGCTGAACAGCAGCTGTGGTGCATCCTCCAGCGTTGAGATTTCCAAATCTAAAGCAGATTATCTTTCTAGGAGGATGCACTCGTGTCACTTTAAGTCTTTGAAAGGTTTCAGTAATACTATGGCTTGTGATATGTGATCCTCCTGACTGGCCCCAGACAATGCTTATTTTTAGTCTTTGATTATGAACGTCCTGTACATGCTCTGCTAACAAGAACTGTCCCTAATCATAGATGGTATCTGGGTATTCTGTGCTCAGCTTTAAAATGTGTGTGGTTCTCACACAAAAAAAACCCCTTGTGCCGAAATTCTGCAAAACTGATGCTGCTTATTAAGACACAATAAACAGATAAAAGAAAACTGTCCTAGTGTAACAAATCTCCTTCCTCAAACCCAAGGCACAGTCTGCAAATCCCGCTAGCTCACTGTGTGAAATTTAGAGCACAGGAATAACACCAGGTTTTGTTGCTGATTGCAGCTGTGCTGGCCATCTTGGAGAGACTGGAGGAAATATATTGCACAGAGGTGCTGAAGCAAGTGCATCCCCCTAAAGATTTAACTGGAGTTTGATATATCACTTTGTGAGTAAATCCCTGAAGAGCAAGAAACCAATCGCACTGTTTAAAGCCTCGTATTATAAAGCTGAAGGAGCGAGAGAACTGTACCTGCAGAGGTTAATCTCCAGCTCAGGAATTTAAATGAACTCATTAAAATCAACTTACAAATTAGCTCATTTAAATGCAACGCTGCAGATCCAGAAGTTGGTTGATCTGGCGTGCCACTTGTGTGAAAAAGTGACTTTAGAAGCAGAGAACAAATTTATAGTGTTAAAACTCCATCTTTCTTTGCAGTCCCCCATCTGGAACTCCTTCTTCCTTGAACTCTGTATCAACAGCACTTTTTATTTAGTGAATTAAGCTTGTTTGATCCTGTGCTACAAGTGCTGTGTAGTATCAGTAGCCCCCGTAATGAAATATATGTCTGTACACACTTGTGCCCTCTCACATGCATAGGAACTCTGTAATTGAGCCCTGGCACCATGGGTCACAGCAATGATCATTTTATTACCTCGATAATGAGATTCTACAAGCTGCTGGCTGTAGTGGGTTTTATTTCTTAGTGGTTAAATTCTAGATAATCACACTACTCTACTACTGCCATTAAAGTAATGGTTTTGTTTAGGGGGAGGCGGGAAAAAAGACTCACACGAGCTCTGATATAATTATGTAGACCTGTTCAGAATATCTTTATATATGGCCAGTGATTAAAACTGGCCTTACTCTTACAGCTTTTCATTTGGTTCTTACATATCCCAGAGGCACATAGTAGGCAGTACAGAAAATAAAAATACAAAGATTTTTACATTCCAGCTATATATTCTGCAATAAGATATATATGTGTGTGTGTGTGTACATATATACAGAGAGAGAGAAAAACTTCAAGTACAAAACCAGTCAAATGGTAAATTTTAAGCCAATCTCACTGAATGTCCTATGCACATCAAAAAATGCTTAGGGAAAAGATAATTGAAAAATTCCTTAGTTTCATTTTCAGCATTCCGGAATCAGAAGAAATTACTCAAACTGTTGTGTCACATGTTTTAAGGACCAGATGAATACAGAGGGCATCATGTGAAATGCTGTTCTGCATTAGAGGAATTGGTTTTGGTCTTCAAAAGGGATGGTGGCCAGTCGGCTGGCACAGGCATTACCTGGAGACACCTGACCAGCTTTTTTTTTAAGATGCTGTCGAGCTGCAGTAGCTGTGGGGATTTTGAGCTGGCTTGTCTGTCCCTTTGGGCTTGTGTCCATCTGAAAAGCCCCATGCTGACTCACTGACTCCCCTTCTGCTCGTGGAAACTGTCCCTTTGCCATGGGAAAGGGTTTGTAGGCATGAAAGTCATGTAAACAAAGCAAGGGTGCAAACCTTCTGCTGGGCAGAACGGGGAGTCTTTAACCTGGCAGCGACTCACAATAAAACCACGCTTTTCCCCTTGAAGACAAAGCCTGCAAGCCTGTGTAATGTTCTTTCCCTGCCTCCCAATCTTCTTTGGTCACCAGACAGTAGTCTTGCCTGACCTAAAGATGTGAAAAGAAACCTAGATGGGAAAAAAAGGCATTGAAATACACCATAAAGTGTGTAAACTGGTGCTTTTATGTTGTCTTTGCCTGATGATGAAATGGAAAAGATGACTAAAAAACCAGGCTTGCTGTAGCCAGTTTTCCCTCAAGGATGAGTTAAACTCGAGTGGGTGGAATTATATTCAGGTGAAACTGTCTCAAATCCCTGTGGAAATTTAACCTATCACTTAACCAGAAATAAACAGTGTTGGGTCATCAGTCTGCTTGGAGAGTGATTTAGTCAGGTGCCAGTCTGGGCTAAGTTCTGGAGGTGGATGGGGAACCCTAATAAACTCAGCTTGCTGAGGGGGACAGTGGGAAAGAATGGCTCCTTCCCCATGTTGCCAAAACCCCATCCAAACAACAAGAAAAAAATCACTTGATTATGAAATCTAGGCTTTTCCCTCAAGCCAGTTTCTTTCTATTCAGCAAAAAGAAGCAGCGTTTGGAGACTTTACTGTAAGTGTTAGGCAAGAAGTAACACTCAATATCATCATCTGGAGAATATTACTGTAGTTACTGGAGGCTAACCAGGGAATTCTTATGATTCTCTGTCTGTGCAGAACTCTTCCAGGTTACAGGAGCAACACTGACTTGTAGAAGGGCTGATGTGCCCCAAAGCTGATAATTCCTCCTGCCCTTTACATTAACTGGTCCAGTAACAAGTACTTCCTTGTCCCACAAGCTGACAGCTCTTTTTTCTCAAAGCAATACTGAACACTAAGCGTCTTTTCCTTAACTGCAGGAAAATGAGGCTATTCCAGGCATGTCCTTGTACCTGACCTTACTGAGGTAGTCTTCTTGTGTCATCCCGACTGCTTGCTTTCAAATGAGCTTTAGTGAATGGCTGTCCACTCACTGTTTGGTGATTTGGATGTCCAAAACCTAAAGAATTATTCTGATAAAGAGTAAGAACTTGATAGAAAGCGACAGGTGAAACATGAAATTAGGACAGAAATCTTCTTTGCCCTGTGCCTTGTCCACAGTGGGTGTGAAGTCAGAAGAGCATTTCATACCTGTTTTGTGATCTAGCGAGTGACTTTTTAAGGTGTAAGGCAATGAAGGACTGTGCCCAAAATGTACAACTGCCATGTTTTCATGTTGTGGTCAAGACTTGCTGATCCCTTTTCAAGACTGTTCAAAGACCTTATTATTGCTAGTGAAACCAGTGGGTTTAGAGCTGCTGTTTTGTTTGCTTAAACGGGAACGTTCAGGTGACAGTGATTTCTAAAAGCTTCACCCTATTATTTGATGTAAGGCCAGCTGGAAGGCCTTGGTTTTCTCCATGTAATTTTGTGAAGCAGCAGGCTTTTCCAATAATTATCCTCGCTCTATTTCAATCAAATACTGCTTGAAACTCTGGCTCAGTGTAACAGAGAACATGCAGCAGTAGCTGTCATCTCAGAGCCAGCAGTGCAGACCAGACGTCTGGTGTTGGGGATGTCTCTCTCTCAAATGCTTTTATACTGCTGCAAAAGGTGCTTTATTTCCTCAGCTTATAAACATGCACCAGGCACAGCTTCCAGGACCAGAAGTGCTGTCTGTATTTGAGAGAACAGGGACACTGCGCTTGCTGTCAGATTTGATGATTTTAGTAAAATCTGCTGCCACAATAACATGGATATAGCTGTTCTGACTTGTCCACAGAGTTCATTGAGGAGGACAAAACCAGAGGCAACTGATCTTTCTAAACCTCACTGCCTTGATTGATCCATACACTCAAGAGACAGGGTATCTTTGCTGTCATAAACCCCAGAAAATCTGTGCAACCTTGTATTAAAAAAAAAAGGCATTGAAATTTATGAGAGCAGCTAGGAAAGCAACCGAGAAGTACTGGTTTGGGGAGCTGCCAGCCAGCACCTCAAGTGACTGATCTGACTAACAGAGTTCATCAGTTTCCCATGTATATTAGTGCTGCTAGCTCAGCTTTCACAGTCACTTTTAAGGCAATAATTGTCCTAGCAAATCAGCAATATAATTTAACTGCTACTGTCTAACCTAGTTTGATGGTCATCCATTTTCTAAAGTCACCAAATTTTATTTTTTATCCACAATACCATTATACCAAAACATACATATATTTAAGAAAAAGAAACACCTTTATAGAAATGTTGCTAGTGCTTCGAAATCCTCAGAGCTGGGGCTGTTAGACGTTGCTGGAGGTCTCCCCGCTTGAAAATTCCCCTGTTGCGCTGGGCAGAACAAACTTGACATATCTGCCCTTCTCCCAGCCCCTCCTGATTCGCAGAAGTCTGTGATGGATGCAGGGCAAACTGAAGATGACTTTTGCTATGATCACAGTGCAAGGGACGAGCAGTGTGAGGGTGTAGGTTGGGGGCAGGTAGAATTTGTACTGATTCTCATCGAAGGCCCTCGACCAGCCGTACGTGAGTGTGTGCAGAGTGCTGATCACCAAGGCAATAAATCCAAGGGAGGACTAAAAGGAAAAGAAACACACACCAGTTAGCAGAGTACCTTGTGCCTGGCTGTTTCCCTGTATTTTTGACATTATTTTCTAAGTGTACATGACACAGAGAAAGCAATGGATATTCCTGCATTTCCTGCACAGAATAAAACATGGCTGGAAACCTTTCCTGGGTGGCGTGCCAGACTGTTTTTTTCTTTGTCTAATCAGAGGTTAAGTGTGACATTAGAAGCTCAGCACGAATCTCGCAGAAGGTGCTGCCAACTCAGCAGAGAGGGGGGTTCCTGCATCCGTGTGAAGCAGCAGCCCCCAGCCCCTGCTGAGCAGGTGGGCACAGGCAGCTCCCAAGGGCTCCTCCCGAGCTGCTGCTGCCAGCTCTGCTCCTGCCAGTCCCTGGCTGGCTGAGGCTGAGGCTGAGCAGCAGGATGAAGCATCGGTGTTGTGGCTCTGGACCACAGCTGGCACCGCTGGAAGTGGGTGAAGCCACAGCTCCACACAGAGCAAAGACATCTTCAGGTGACTGGCGTCATCTACAGGACAATGAGGCTGTGCAGCAGAAGTTGCTACCTCTGTTCTGAGGTGAGCAACAGGCCTCAAGGGCTTCCTCCTCTGTCTCAAAGATCTGTGTTGGTTTGAGAGCCAGACCATCAGGCTGTGTGATAGACTGAGCCCTTGGAATGGCGAGTCAAGAGCCCTTTATCCACTCAGGGATGCAGCAAGAACCCAGCCCCTGTTCTACAGGCAAGAACTTCTCCCACTTTCAGCTGAGATCATGCTCCCAAGCACCCACAAAGACAACATTTCTCCTGAATGTTTCCAGCTCCCTCTGAGGGTTGCTCTCAAAGATAGGTTTGAAACTGTTTGCCTCACTGGTGGCTTCCTGCCAGCATCAGAGGTGGTGGCTCCCGAGCTTGCCAGCTCCCACTGCCTGCTGGCACTCAGCAGCACTGGGCACTCGCTGTATTTTCCTTCGTACAGGCCTCTGCTGCTGTATTTTCAAAGAAAAGTGCAGGTGTAGCATCTTGCTCTGCTGCCCTACTTTGAATGCTTGGTCTAAGCCTGCAATAACAACCAAATTTCAAGATGCCTAGAGAGGGAAAATTTCGCTGCTGATGTCCGAAACTGAGGGAAGAAAGCCTTTACAAGCCAAACTATCTGTCTTGGTGCAGAGCTCAGCAAGAAACGCGATCTTCCTGAAGACATGTCCAGGAAAGAGGACATGGCTGGAAAATAAGGAAACAGGGCAAGATGGGAGGAAGGACTCATCAACTTTTGAAAAATAGTTTCAGCCAAAAAACTACTCAATTCAAAGCTTCCCCTTCTATTTTTGGTTGCTGAGAAACAATTAAAAAACCAAGACAACTTTTAAAAATGTACCACATTGTTACCAAAAAACCAGACCAAGACTCCTCTAAACTTCAGAGCTAATCTTTTAAGTAGCTGAGGAGACTGGGCAAGGGAGGGAAGGAGAGCTCTAAAATGTGCTACCAGATCTAGGTACTTCACTTTTACAGTATCTATCAGGCAGTCATGTGGGTGTCGCTGAGTCCTGCCAAGGCAGGGGACAACTCTTCTCTGTTACAGCTGAGCATTACTCAAGGTCATGCCAGGAGATGGGAACAGAGCTGGGAACAGAGCTGGGAACTGAACCTCAGTCCTGTGTGCAGCCCCACACTTACCCTTTCTTTCAGGGACAGATGTTCTTCTTACCAGAAGCCATGTCCATCTCCCAAACCAAAGTGGTAACAAGCAGCAAACCCAACGGGGTCAAGACTGGTTGCACTTGGAAAATTAAGGAGGAGTTTGCTGAAATGTGCCGTGGTCACAGTTGAACCTAACAGCAGGACCTGACCTGCAGATAATCCATCATTTAGAGGTTGAGCTTCTCTCCAACAGGCAAAAAACTCCCTGGGTGGCAAAAGCCTGGAAGTACCAGTTGAGGACTCATCTGGCAAAGCAGGGAAGGAGAAAGGGGACAGAGTGAATCCAAGGGCAGCAGATGCTTTCTGCCCTGGGCAGGGGGTGCATTCACAGTCAGCCCGAGCAGGGCTCTGTGCATGGCAGAGGTGTCAGAGCTGGAGATCATCACTTTGTTCCTCTACAGCTTCTCTTTAAACCGCTGCTGGTACTGTGGGGGAGCAGGAGTGGAAGTCAGTAGGACAAAAGGTGACACACCATCACAGGCACCCCGTGACTGACCCACCTTTGCGTGTGGATGGTGGGGCGGGGATGAAACAAAAAGGTTAATTGGCAGCGAGCACATGGCTGAGCTGTGGCAGCCAGAGACAGGGCTGGCAGCTCCTCTGGCTGCAGCAATGGGCTGATGTGCTTGTAACACAAACGAGGAGCTGACTGGGGAGAGCAGGGGGTGCCTGGGGGGTCCCAGTGCTGATGCTGGCTGAAGGACCCATGGCTCCACCCGCCAGACAAGCTGACAGCTGGATAAAGGTCTGTAAGTGCACAAAACCCCAAAGTTTTGGTGATTGCAGCTTGGCTCAGTATTTACAGCTCAATAGACACTCAGCATAGTACAATGCAGAGCCCGCTGAGCACCCCAGGGAGCCGGTTTGCCAAGGGGCCGATTTGCCAACGTGCCTAGCCCTGATACCACTCTTTTGCTCTCATTGATCCTCTCTATGCAGTTTCTGGCTGTGAAATCTACCTGGGTTTTGTTTTAAACAGTGGCAGAGGTTTCTTTTGTACTGTCACAACACGGGGAGTGTGGGGCCAGCACCCCTGCAGGGTGTTAAAGCCCTCTGAAAGATGCTGTATGAAGATGGGATCTTCCTGATGCAGGCTTTGCATTTATTTTCTATTCTGCATTAACACTTCTACCTTCCCCATTTCCTCGGTGCCTGCAGGCTCCCTGTAATGCATCAGCAAAGGTGATCCAGTCACATGTGGCTCATTTAGAAATGCCTGGGCAGCACTGAAAGCAGAGCCCCATCCTGACCCAGATCTGTTTCTGACTTGTGCAGCCATCAGTACTATGAAATTGTTAGCTCCGTGGAAGCAGCCCTGGCCTCTCGCACTGCCTCGACAGGAGGGTTAGAAAAGGTCTGATTACAGATTCTTTACATCTTACGCTACACGAACTATGAAAGAAACCAGGTCAATTCAACCTTCAAATTCCAGAAGGACTTTTCAGGATGGGAAGGTAAAGGCAATCATACACATTTTTACTTCTCAGGCAATTAGAGTTGATTTGTAAATCACTGGGGAGCATTAAAAATGTCTCCTATAAGTTGAATTACATACAAATCATTCCTGTTAGCCAGCGTTTCGATCCTGTACATTTTCTGTTAAAACTGGACACACAGGGGAACTGTGTATCCAATTTAACTGTATTTAATTGAAATTTGTGTACGTGCAGGAGCTACTGTGAAAATTAACTTTTTTTTCCTATAACTTTGGCAACAATACAAATAGGATTTTCAACCTGTCAGGCAAGAGATGTGTATTTCAATACCGTGGCAGTATATGGCACTAATACAGATGTACACGCTGGCTGCTGGAAAACATCAGATTTGGGAAGCTCTGGGTAAGGAGGGGACTGAGGTGGCTCCTGAATTTGTCTCACATGTGGCTTTTGGTACAGCATCTCTCAAACACCATCCAGTTCAACTGAGATGAGAACAAATTGCTGCATTTTCTGGAAGGCATCTGGCTGGGGTGTCTGCGCTCTGCATTTCACCTCTTTTATGCTGCAGAAGTGCTAGAAATCCCAAATGTTTGAGAAAGCAGCCTCATGCTTCACCCCTTGTATTTGCACTGTGCCACTGTGCATTAATTCAGGGAGGCTCACACTGAGCTATGTGAATGTAACCTCTGGAGCCTGGAAGCGGTAGCTGTAGTTGCTCTTTTAATTTCCTCAAGAAAGGCATCACCGATTTATTGAGGAGTAAATAATTTAAAAGATCCCTCATTAAAAAAATATATATATATATGGAAGCTAACATGCCAGGAGATCTGTGACCTGCTCTTTTTACCTGGTATTTCCACAGTAAGGCACAATAACAGCCATTCCTCTCCTGCATGTGATCAGCTGGGAGCTCGTGTCACACCGTCATGCTTTATTCCATGCAGACAGAAATAGGTGAGAGTATCTTTCCGTGAACTAAGCCAGCCAGTTCCCATGTGGGGCAGCCAAGAGCTATTTTGGAACCGACCATCACGCATTTGTCTGCTCCCAGTCCTGACATACCCTTGGAAAGGCTCGGGAAGGGGTCCCAAAGGGCAGATGCGACAGTCGTGTTACACGCACTGCCTGCCACGACGACGTACGTGTTACATGACACAACGCCAGCACCCTCCAGGACAGCTGCCAGGCTGCCTGGGGAGCCAAAGGGAAATGCAGGGGGTTTCAAAGCCTCCTTCCAGGCTGTGAGGAGATACTTCCCTTCGTTTGGGATTCCTGGTATGAGATGCCTAATTCAGGATTGATTTATCCAATGTCCCAGCAGCTGCAGCCCTCCCCTGAGACATGGTGGTGAGAATTAATATGCTCCCATTGTCCAGTCTGAAAGAGAGGTTTAAAGCCAGGTCTCCCTTCTCCTCAAGGGATGATCTCTTGGGGTCAAGTTCTCCTAGTGTGCAGCTCTTCTACTCAGTGTAAATAATTACTGGCTAGCCCACAGCAAGAGGGGAAAGAAGACAAACTGGATTGCTTGTTTGGTGATCGGGGCACTCGTGGGAGAAGCAGGGGAGCAGGCTTCAAACTCCTGCTCTAATGAATATTGAATTATTTATATATCACTGAAGACCTTCAGCAGAGCTTAACAGAGGCTGGATGATAGATATTCACCTCTGCATCCCTGAACCCTGCCCTCCCCTTTGGAAAGGTTAGGTGTGTGCCAGTGTGGTGCACAGGGAGGCTCCGCAGGGAAGCTGCCAGGGGATGGGGTCCTGCGGGGGCTCACGCATGTTGGGTGCCACGGGGGTCACTGCAGTGGGACACGAAGCCTGGTGCATGCTAAGCAGCCCTGGTGTGGGAGGCACAAGTAACGAGGGGTTTTAGGGCTGTGGGATATGACACTGACGGAGTGAGTGGAATATGGCCTCAAAATCGGCTCTAATGTGCAAGGGGATACTTGAAAGGTTCCTTCTCTGCTATCCCTGTTAATTAGCCCTAAGCCTGGCTCCAAATGTATCCCTGAAAATGCTGCAGCCCCTGAAAATGCTGCAGTCCCTGAAAATAGTGTCTGTGAACATCCCACGGGGTAGACTTAGGTCACCAAGGGAATTGGGCCCTTGGGAGCTTGGCCATCACTGCAAGTGGGAGGAAGGCTCCTAAATCACTGAGAAGGAAAAACGACATTCCTAATTCAGATTTTAGAATCAGACATGGCCTTTTCATTGAAATCACACCCAGTTCTCTGTGCTGCTTGGGCTCTGGCACTTCATAGACCGCTCTAAGCTTTTTGGACTTACTGAACACGGGTGCACGCAAGCTCTGCCAAACCTGTCCTTCCCCTGCACTGCCCTCCCAGGCGCTTTCCTTTTCAGCAGCTCACTCTCCCTGAACAGCAAGGACAGATCTGTGTCCTGTAGCCAGCTGTCTCCACAGCGAGTTCCCTGCCTGCCCTCCACAGCCTGCTGCTCCCCACAGCAGCTCTGCTGCTGCTGATCCTCATGTGGAAGCCCGTGACACCTGGCATTTTCCCTTCTCTCAAGAAAAGCACCTTCCTTAGATAGGACAAGCCCCGTGTGAGAGCAGCACAGTCCCAGGACACACCACAGCCCTCTGCCCCTCACTGCCTGTGGGTTTCACCTCCTGGACGAGGGGTCTGTGGCTCTGGGGTGCACAGGAAGGGTTTGCTGCTGACACCAGTGCACAGCTTGCAGCTGCCGTGCCAGAGCAGGATGTGCTGGAAAAGCGTGTCAACCCTTGCCCTCCCTGGTCTGTGTGAGGGCCTGACTCTGACTGCAGAATCACTCTCTGGCATCGGCAAATGTCAACTTTACCTGAATGAAACTGAATTCCCTCCAGTTGAGAGAGTTTGCGATGGATGGAAGTGAAGTGATGGCAAGTAACGACAGCAAGCCCAGGGCAATTATTCCAACAGAGATATAAATCTCCATCCTCCAGACTTCCTCCTCTACCCAGATTGTCATCTTCTTCTCCACAGCCTGGCATGACAATGAAGGTTTGTTAAAACGGAGCGCTTAGGGACAGAGGAACTGAATTTTATCTGTTTTGGTTTTGGAAGCAGGTTTCCTGGATGAGCACTGGGTCCTATTCACACCTCCAGCACTATTTGCCTGCTTGGGAGATGTGGAAATGCTCTCTTATCCCACAGCCACTCGGCCAAAGTTAGTCCTGATTTGAAGCCTGCTGGGAAGAACTACTGAATGCTCTCAGCTCCCATGCCTGTAACCACAGCAGCAAGCCCCAAAGTCACATTTGGAAAGATAATTACAATGAGAACTCAGTTTAAAGCCATGAAAACAAATACAGATGCTTGAATATGCAGTAGTCTCCTAATAACCTTTGTTTTAAGTGCATTTAGGGGGGAAATTGTTCATGCTAATGGAAGGGAAGATGGGTTTTATACTGCATGGCAAAGAGGAACATTTAGAACTGTCCTCTTCAGCCCATTAAATGGGTTTAATTTACTAAACAAAGATGTTGCTAGAAAACAGGAGGTAGAGGGGAAATGAACACAGGATGCTTGCCTGAGATTAATGTGCAACTGTGGCAATCGAGAAGAACCTGCTCAAGGCTGGAGCTGAGAGGCTGGTAATGGTGTTTCATGGATGCTCTGAACAGGCACTGCTGCCAAAACCAGCCATGCTGCTGCTCCCCTCTGTCCCCACAGCCCCTTCCCTCCTTTTTGGGGCAAACATTTGGAATCACTTGGGCAAACACCCCAGCACAGAAAGCAGAGTGGTTGTGGGGTAATTCCTTGATCACGTTCCCCACTGTGCCATCCCAGGAGGGAGCAGCGTGGAGCAGTGAGAAGTCAGGGACAGCAAAGAGCAAATCCCATCCTCCCATGGTACTGCCGAGTTACAGAGCTGGCTGAACTGCCTGAAGGCAGCAATCTCACACTGGATAAACACTGCTGAGAGTCTCCATAAAGCAATAAAGTAATTTTCCATTTCCTTGTTCTTATATAACCAGTTCTTCACCACCATTTTGTTAAACTCCTGCAGGCACACGGTGATGAGGACACACAACCCTCCCTGGGTTATGACGTGGTTACTCCAGCAGGCACAATTATGAACATCAGTGTGAACCAACAGGGATCTCCCAAGGTTTTGGGAGCTGAAGGGAACTCTGCTCCTCCTACCATTGGATTTCTCCTCTCCTAGCATTTCTCCTGCCTCTGACCTAGTCTCAGACACACCAGTGCCAGGCAAGGCTGGTTTCAAAGGCTTGTCTGTGCTTCTGGGGAGCAATGGCACAGGGGGGGTTGATCCTAGCCCTGGCTGTAAATGCAGAGGGAGCTGTGTATCCTGGGAGATGGCAGGTCCTGAGCACAGATGGGTGAGTGCCCAGTGTGTGGCGTGCAGCTGACTTGTCAGGGAAGCGCTCCTAGAGGTAACAGCTTATTCCCACTGCCCCACACCTGCTTTGGAAAATGAATGAAAAAGCCAAGACATTAAGCCCGCCACCCAACATCTGTCTGAGTTTAGAAGATTCCTGCAGGTGCTGCCTTGAGGAGCATCCCCGTTACCTGCTTGACGGCCGTGTCGATTAACAGGTAGCGGTGGGAGCGGCGCATGGGCAGGCAGAGGCTGTACACGGCGTGCAGGGCTGCACAGAAGAAGCTGAGGAGGCCAATCTGCTTTCGGTGCTGGAGCCACTGGTCCAGCCAATCTGGGAAGCGCCTGTACTTGGTGCCGTAGTAGAGCTGGGAGCAGGCTGCCAGCACCCCGGGCAGGTAGACGAGAGACAGCATGACGTAGGACACGCACGGCAGCGTGGTGTTCACCACCTCGATGGGGATCTTGTACAGCTTGTTCTTCTGCTCCCGGATGTACGGGTGGATGACCTGCCGGATCAGGTTGTAGGTGAAGAAGCAAAGAAAAAGCCCCAGAGCCAAAAAGATGGGGATTTTCCAGGCTGGCAAGAGGCGCAGGGGAATGTTCTCGATCTCGCAGGCTGATGACATGCAGCCCATGTCCACAGGGGTGAATCCCATGACTTGAGCAATTTCTGCTACGGTGCGCTTGGCTTCTTGGTTATTTGAGCAGATCAGAACCTGCAACGAACAGAAATACACACATAGGGCACAGAAATACACACATAGGGCACAGAAATCAGGCTGCTGGGATCAAGTGCATCGGGAGGGGTTCTGCGTCACAGGGAGCCTACATTATTCCACGGAGCATCACAATTCCTGGCAGGCTTTTTGACAGGGATTTACCACGGCTGCCAAAGACCTCTCTCCTGGACAGGTTTCCTTTCCTGCGTGCGCCACCAGTTTGTTTTACTGGCTCTTTTTAGATAAACGGACAACTGAATAATACTTTTCACTTAGGCAGATGCTGCAAAGACTACAAAGCGTGAAGTGAGTGAGGGTACTTCATTTCTGGACAAAGAAATGCAGAAGCTAAGGGGTAGTGTCTGGATGCCACGGCCAGCACTCAAGACTCCTTCTCCTGGAGCCTAAGGCCATTTGCTGATGCTGCCAGACCTCAGCTGCTGGAACAGTTGGGATTTAGCCCTTGCTGGAAGAAAACAATACCTGCTTATTTCCATCTCTGGCACCTGACTGCAGCGTCCACGCAGAAACCACGTTAAACCCCTTTACCACGGTGCAGGCTGGGAACAGGGAGGCCAAGTACTCCGCGTTGGATTCTTTGTGATGGTTGATCTCGGTGTTGTTACTAACATCCACCAGGATCTTGCCCGCCAGCACGTCAGCCAGGTCACAGAGGGTGGAGTAATGTTCCCTGAAAATTGCCACGAAGATGACATCCGCCTTCTTCACCGCCTCGGCCTGGAAGGTGACCTCTGCTGCAGCAGGGAAGAGGCTGGCTTTCCGCTTCGGGTTGCGGCTGCCGACCACCACCTTGAACCCGGAGCACACCAGGCGGACGGCCAAGGACCGCGCGAAGTCCCCGCTGCCCAGCACCCCCACGGTGCGGCCGGCCGGCGGCGGGGGGCTGGAGTCACCCTCTGCGCTCCGATGGCCCAGCAGGGGTTTGGCCATGTCTCCTCTGGACATCCTGACAGGAAAAACAAGGAGAAACGGAAATTCACTGTGAAGCTCTCGCAGAGACCCGGACCATGTCTGAGGTCACGGGGAAAAATGCCACTTAGGCCACTCGAACACATGGTGTTGGTCCCAGTAGCCCAGGACCCACTGGCCAAACCCACCAGGAAGTGTGCAGTAATGTACAGGCACCACTGGAGGGGCACAAAACACCACGCTGGGTTGGAAGGTGAAGGCTTTTAGGGAGGTTTCCCAGGGCTGTATCATCCAACATCTGCTGGATGCACTCATCCATCCTCTGCTGTCCTTCATGCTGGCATCTCACACTGCAAAGCCAGGCCAACGCTAACAGCAATCAGGACCAGGAACACTCGGATTCCCATGGGGCTACCAAATATCTCCAGAAAAAGGGGTTCGTGGAGATCCCTGAGACTACATTTGGAAAAGCTGGAGGGGTGCTTCTGATTTGCCGGAGCAGAATCCAGGCAGGGAGTTCAAGTTGAAATCAAAGTGTCCTAAAAGTGGTAAATGAAGAGAGTTGCAGCCCTTGCCTGTTCCAATATTTGGGTCTGGCAAGCGCTGTTTGCTTCAGCTCTTTAATGAGTAATGAGAACTTACTTGTGACATTTAAAAAATATATTAAAACATGATGGGATTTGCTCATGAAAGATCTTGATGAGCTTTACAAACGTTAATGAATTTTGCCCTGTAACAGATTAGATATTGAGGGCATGAAGAGGTTTTAAGCAGATCAATAAATTCACAGGCAGCACAGCAGCTGAACTTGGAGGTCAGAAGAAACTCGGGCAGGGAACTGCCAGACTGCTCAAGGGCTGCGTTGGAGGCTCAAATCTGCCTCACGACTTAAGGAACGGCAAATTTTCCCTAAAGGAACGGCAAATTCCTGAAGGTTGGATTTTTAAAGGGCTCAGGAGGCAGCCCAGGGAACTTATGCACCAGGACATCTGGCTTTTGTATTGGCACACTGCTAGAGATTATAATAAAGACCGTAATTAACAGACTCGTGATAAACTGGGGATGGAGACAACTTGGCTTTGGTGCAGTCATGCCTTGTAGCTGGTCAAGTTCTTTCAAAGTGAAGGTGACCATTTGGATGGGGTGACCTGGTCCCTGGCACAGGTGTGCTTTTCATAGGCTTTTGGAAACGTCCTTCACCCAAGGATCTTCTGGGATTGGCACAGTCGTGGTGCAAAGGGGATGGGCACTTCTGCATGAACAGTTACCAATGGGAAACAAAGGGTGAGGAAAAAAAAAAGATTTTCATAATGGGAATAGGCTGCCAAGGGATTTCCCTGAGGATTTATGCTGTTCAACATGCTCATAAGTGATCTGGGAAAGGGAGTGAATATTGAGAAGATGGAACTCATGCGTGGTAATCACAGAATCATGGAATGGTTCAGGTTGGAAGGGACTTCAAGATCATCTACTTCCAACCCCTCCCCATGGGCAGGGACACCTTCTACGAGACCAGGTTGGTCAAAGCCCCATCCAACCTGGTCCTGAACACCTGCAGGGATGGGGCATCCACAGGATCTCTTTGCAACCTGTTC
The DNA here is from genome assembly GCA_013398855.1 of Mohoua ochrocephala. Lineage (NCBI taxonomy): Eukaryota > Metazoa > Chordata > Aves > Passeriformes > Acanthizidae > Mohoua > Mohoua ochrocephala. The sequence goes on along the minus strand of VZTA01008768.1, from coordinate 141,137 downwards.
CCATGTCTCACCATCCTTATACTAAAGAATTTCTTCCTAATATCTACTCTAAATCATTTAGGACAGTCAATCTTTCTTGCGAAGAATCTGCAAAAGGATTTCCTCATTTGAAGTGCCTGAGCACCAAAATTCACTACAGAGACACATGGCAAGAGCTGCCTCCGGGCATAAACTCCCTATACCATATATACACTTTAATGAGCTGTAAATTTGTTAAAAACCACTCAGAAAAATGATCAAAGGGTCACTTTACTCTGAAAATACCAACTTGGTGGTCCCTGGCAGACACACATCAAGCACAGCTGAGTTGCTGGAGGAGAAGATCTCTCACACAGCAACCACGATCTCAATCCTGCTCCTCACTGAAAGCCTGCAAAACACCTTCAGCAGATGGACTTTGAAACCATAATTCACTGTCCTGGGTACAAACCCATCATGGTTTCAGTGACAATACTGTTTCTATGCCACAGGTCTGTCTGCTCTCCTTGCCTCTCACCAAGCACCCCCTTGTCCCAGAGACCAAAATGTGTGCTCATGGAAGAAGTGTTCTCAGGGGAAAACAAGTGCCAAAGAAAAGCACACTCACTTCTCCCCTTTAAAAACACGTCTACTGTATAAACACAGAGATCAAACAGCACACTGCAGTTCTGCTTATTCCACTGCAAAAAAAAAAAAAAAAAAGGGGGAATAAACACAGAAAAGGGCCACAGAGAGAAGTGAGAGAGAGGACTTTCAGAGCTCTGTCTGCAAAGATGCTGGGTTTTTTCCTGGTCCCTTCTTATCAGATGCTTTATCAAACACTCACTGCTTTACTTTTTAGAAACCACCTTGCTTCACCTAAATTTATTCATGTCCAGAACTATATGTTCTAGGGCTAATGCTATTGTTCAGCGTAATTAGCTTGCTCTCCCGTACCCCCCCTCCCCTTTTCCACCACCTGTGCACACAAAATATTACCCCAAAATAAGGAAACGCATCTCTGGCTCTCAGCCACAGGGGGAGAAATCAGCATTCAGGGTGACAAAGTGATTGTTGTCCACAGACTCATTTCATAATCGATTTAAGGCACCTCAAAAGTCTCTCTGTGGTCCCACTGGGATGTGAATTTTGCTGCAAGCAATTTTTCTTGTAGTGTGTTTCCTCTGTCCTGCAGCTGCCACTGAACATGTAGAGAGATGTTGGCAATGTTTGGAGATAAACATCTTTGCTGTCTCCAGTTATTTTGATTAAAAGGGATGACAGAATTAAACAGCCTTTGAAGTCAGCAGGATAGTTACAAAGTAAGAAGACTCACAATCTTTTCTGTGGATTTTGGTGTGATTATTTCAGTCATGCTCTGACTGGTGGAGCTTTGGAGCAGGACCCCTCCCTGCTGCAAGCCCTTGGTGGGATGGTCCCTGCTGCTGGCTGCTGCCTGTGGGTTGCATTGCTGTCACTGCCATGCACTGAAATCCTCCTGAGGAAGGAGGGGAACATCCCTCTTTCACCATAAACACATTCCACCGAGACAAACGCTGTGGTCTCTGCCTAACAGATGCCTGGCAATGGACTGTCTGATTAGGTAACAGCTTTTTTTCACTTCAGTATCTCTGGGGAGCACGCAGACCCCCTGCCTCCTGCCGCCACCCCTGACTTACCATGTCCACGCTGCTTTTTCTGCACCTATGGACATGTTACCTGCTAAAACTCTCCCTCCCAAAGCTAATTCACCACGGCAAGGTCAACCCATCCAGAGCTGGTGCAAAGCACCATGGCCAGGATGCTGCAGAGTCCCTCAGAGGCAGAGGAGGTCACGAGTGAATACCACGGTGCTTGGACACATCTTTAGCATCTCCAGACTTAAATAAACCTCATTTATTGATCTTCCTTATCAAGGAAACTGCACCCCTGCTGAATTACGGCACGTGCTATGCAAGGAGATCAGTTTCTTACCAAGGAAGCTACAAGATGATTTAAAGTACAGCCCAGTGGGAACAAACAAGCTCCAATCCTAACTGGGCAGCAGTTCCCTAACTAAAATATTGAATGCAATGTACAGCTGCCCTTCAGCTGGGCTGCTAATGACACCCTTACATCACTGCTGTGTCCAGCTGGAACACACTTGTTCCCATTGCCATTACTGCTATTAATTGCAGGGCAGTAGCAGGGATGGGCAGTGAGCAAGATGGGGAGCTCCCCTCTGCTGGGCACCCTACAAAAACTGGCCAGAAGGCAACTTCTGCCCAAAGGAGTGGGATCAGACAGACAGCAGCTGCACAAAATGAAGCAGTCAAATCTCTGTTGCCCAGGCAGAGGGAGGGGTTCTCACTGAAGAAAAACAGGGATAATTCTACATATTTTGCACCTGAGGCTTGGCAGAGGCTGTTAGCTTAGGCTTGGTGCCAGGCAAACAAGGTTTTTCTGCCTCTCTGCCCACACTGAGAGGCCTCACTCAGGTTTTGCAGCAGGACAGCCGTTCTGGATGGCGCTGGGCTGCAGGAGCCCGCTCAGGTGTCTCTGGGCTGACGGCAGAGCCAATCTGCCAAGCAGATCATCCCTCACGGCTACTGGGGAACGGGCACGTTCGTTATCCTCTTTCAACAGACGTGGGGGACCGAGATACTAACAATGATGGGACTCCAGCAAGTTTGTCTGGGACGACCCAGATATCTTTGACCATGCCTTTAACAATGAGACCATCTTTTGGGGCCCCTCTCACATCCTCTGGTGCAGGATAGCCTAGCTGGTTCCCGTAATTCGCGCTCCAGAGGTGTTTTAGTTGCACACCCTGAAGAACGATGGACCTGTGGTGGCAAGGCATGAGCTTTGCTGCAGTTCTGGACAAAAAAAATCAAGATTCATTTCAATGCCCTGGTATTCAGATTTATCAGATAAAAGACAACTTAGTTTTACAATAACTCCAATAAAAAGGCAGTGTTTTAAACATATCAAACTGTGCTGAAGAATATGGCAGCAATCTCATATTGGAGCTCCAAGGAATGTCCTGTCCAATGAAACCAAACTGGTTCCTGTTTGCACAGAAACTCCTCTTTGAGCTCAGCCTCACATACTCAAGTCTGCACCACCTTGGCTAAAACAGCTCCTTTTGTGTCTTCCCCCTGAAGTCAGTGTTTGTTTAGACCGACCACAACTGAGTCTCCATAAACTGTGGATTCAACCCGTGCAGGTCATCAAAGAGCCTGCTCTGTGCTTCAGCTTCTGCTGGGGTGTTACTCAAGATAAAGCACATGATTATTATCCACATTCCTTAATGAGCACATGGGTTGAAAGACCAGCAAGGCACATGAGGAATCAAATGATGCAGCAGAGCCTTTGCAGAGGAATGTCACCATTTCTGCACTGGGAAGGTCCCTTTGGGCCCTGCCAGCCGTGGCTGGCACTGGGAGCACGGTCCCACAAACACACACACACACTCTCCAGGGACAGGGGTGATCTCTGCCCCCAGGGGACTTCCAGTCTGCATGGAGGGACCTTTGAACCATGAAGCCAAAGCCCTCCAGCCTCTGTTTGCAGAGCATCTTTTGCTGTGTTAACCCTCCAAAAGCCCCAGCTGGAGAGGAGCATTCAGCACCTGAAGCGTTCCACCCAGGTCCTGCTGTGAGCAGGAACATTAATTTTTTTGGCTACCACTATTTTATTTCCAGGGAAAAACAAACATTTCAGTCTCTTTCCCACACACAGAGCATCCCTCCCAGGAGCACAGCAAGTGCCATGAACCTGAACCTGTTGGAACTGGAACAGATTTAAGTAATAAAAGAGCTTATCCAAAGCTGCTTTAATCTCAGCTCTGGTGCACATTTCTGGAGGCCTTTCAGTCCTGCCCAGGCTGACTGGAAATGACTTCCCCGGCTCTGCAGGCAAGAGGAGTCAGGGAAACCAAGCTTGCTGCCCCTTTTCTTCTTTCTCTTTCCAAAGCAGAGTTATTTCCCCAATGGTGCAAACCAGGAACTGGCAAAAGAGATAAATCACCCTTCCAGAAAAGCCATGTTGCAAACCTGCCTGGGCTGCCAGCCAGGATGTGAGAATGAGGAAATGCTGGGAGCCGGGCTGTCCCCATTGCTGTCCTTCGGCCCCTTCGCCCACGGGCACACGGGACAGGGACAGGACAGGGATCAGGGGACTGTTCACCCCATGCCCCTGCTGCTGGGGGGGGGAGGTGGGACAGGGACCTGCGGCAGGGGAGGTGGTCCTGCCCTGAGCTGGCATCACGGGATGCTGAGTCTGTTCCCTGCGATGCAGTGGGGACAGACCTGCTGTGGGCTCCAGGGACCGCTGTGACCCCACACCTGCCATGGGACCTGGGGGTGGCTGTGACCCCACGGCTGCTGTGGGGCTCCAGGAGTTGCCACAAGTCCCCCTGCAACTGTTCTCCACCCTGATGCACTTTGCATTCACAGGTCCTCATCCTTCCTCCTGCCCCAGGGCAGCTCTTTATCTGATTACCTCATTTATCAGGTATTTATCTGCTAAAACCATTGCCATAAGCTCCTGCAGAGCCCTGCTTTCTCTCCTCTTTATCTCTCAATCCAGTTAACCTTATCCCTTCCTCTTTTACCCCCAAAGGACACAGCAAAATGATTTGTCTTCTCCTCTACAGACAGGCACATTCTGTATTTGGAGAACAGGTTTCACATCTCCCTTCAGTTTTTCCTGCACAAGTGAAACCCAATTCTTTCATCACAGCTGATATTTACCCAATGTCCAACAACTCAGCCTCTGTTCCTTGCTCTCATTTTTCTTGGAGGATGCCCAGAACTGCATTTTCCAGTTGAGCCCCTAAAAGGCACCAGCTGGAGCAGAGACGCCGCTTCCCCAATGCGCCACTTCTCTTTCTTCATCCCAAGAAGACTGTTTGCTTTTGCACAACTGCGTGACCCTGTTGATTCATGGGGCACAGTGTCCCTGTCCTCTGGCTCCCTGTGGCCTGTCTGGCTGGTCGCTCACCTGGTGTCCAGGCGGTCAGTCAGTCCTACCACACAGGACAGAACGTGTGCCCTGTTTTTTTAAGCCAGCTGTCCAGCTTGTCACAATTGTTATTTCTTAGTCTCTCCTCTAAAATGTTGCTGGTCACTCCTAGCTCAGTGTCACCTACAAATTCAGTATGTGCCTCCCTACTCCATCATGCACTAATGAAAACACGGGCTGACAGGCACCTACCCTCCCTACTCCATACACCCTCTGGTTTGTGCATTGAAAAATACTGAGAATGTTGTTTTTGGAAGCCAGCAGTGAAGCCTACGGCACGTCCATGTCCCTGACCACAAGATGTTCTTCATCAGGACCAAAATTCAAAACCATCTTTCAGAACAGGGGAAAGTGGAGGAGAAAGGGCTACCAGAATTTCCCCCAGGGGCAAAAAAGCCTCTTCTTCCCACACAAGCACAGACATTTTGGCTACAGTTCTCCTATAGAACTACACCGGCCTGTGATCACTTTGCAGGGACAGTTTCCCTCCCCAAGGAAAAACGCTCCACTTTAATGCTGAGCAGAAAAATTACCCATCTATGAGAAACGACTGGAAAACAAACCTTTGGCCTGTTTTCATCAAAACGATGTACTTTTAAGCAGTTACCAACAGGTTCTGCCACAGATATCCTCAAACCTTTCTCTCCCAAATTTGCCTCCATTTGCAGTACCACTTCTCTGCAGCAAAGTCCTTGTCTGAAGAGCTTCCTCTGTTCTTCTGCAAAAACATCTTGCTGCCTGTGCCCACTGTGTTGATAGAGTAATGAGAAGCCTGAGAGAGACCTGCCCTGTAATAAAACATCATAAATGGGAATGTGAAAGCCTGGGAGACCCTGAGGTTTTACTGTAAGACCGTGGAAAGCCCAGACCTGAAGCAAGACGGAGTTTGCTAGAGCAGTGCTGATGCTGACACAGCACACAGGAGCTCATCTGGCTGATGTGACTCTGAATGAGAAGGTTATTTTCTCGGCTTAGCATCTCACAGTTCTTAAGTGACATAAAGGGGTGGTTTACAACAACTCCAGGTGATGTACTTGAGTCTTATGTGGCTTCTCTTGCTTTCTTTTGGGGTCTTCATTCTGTAGCTGCTCTTACCAAGTTAACAACTCAGTGACTCACCCATTTCTGAGCCTTCCCCTCCCCACGTGCAAGGAGAGCAGGAAAGCAACCCAAAGCCTGGATGGTGGAAGCTTCTCAGGTAGATCTAGTAATTCCCTGAAGCCGGGCACGACGGGAGAAGGTGTTCCCGCCTAAAATGAGCTGGGGCTTCCACCCTTCTCCGGGGCTTCAGAGATGGGGAGACCTGACTTCAGCAGTCACCACAGGGAGCTGGCAGGCTCCAGCACTTTAAAACCTCTTTGTTTCTTTCCAGGAAAGACATGGAGGGATCGCACTGCGTGTGCATGGAAATATTTGTGTTGGCTATTTCCACGCCGCGGCGCCTGTTAGAAGGGTGTCCAAGATCAGCACTCCCTCGCCTCTCTAATTCTGCTTCTCCCAGTCACTCAGAAGATGCACAGGACCACACGGGGAGAAGACAGCCTGGGAGGCAGTGTGGGGTGGAAGGAAGACACAGCCTATGGCAGAGGGAAAAAACAGCTCCTGCTGATCCCTTTTTCCCCTCCACAGAGCACAGGCATGACACACAGTACAGAGGTAGCTCTGAGCCAGCCCTGAATAAGCACAATGGTGAGAACAGGGAGCTCTGCCCAGGAAAGGCAATGAAGCTCATGTAGGGCCGTGCGGTGCCTCTTCTGCCTTCCCCAGCAGCTTGTGGGAAGCTCCTGGCAGAGATGGGGCAAACACAACTGGCTGACCAGGTAGTTAGTTATCTTTCAGGATCCAGATGGGTATCTAACCCGAATGTAAGAAGGATGTGGACCTGCTGGAGTGAGTCCAAAGAAGTGTCACAAAGATGCTCAGAAGGCTGGAGCACTTCTCCTATTAAGACAGGCTGAGAGAGTTGGGATTGTTCAGCCTGGAGAAGAGAAGGCACCGGGAAGACCTTAGAGCAACTTCCAGTACCTAAAGAGAGCTGGAGAGGGACTTTTTATAAGGGCTTGTAGTGGTAGGACAATGGGGAATGTCCTTACGGCGAAGGAGGTCAGGTTTATATCAGATGTAAGGAAGAAATCCTTCACCGTGAGGGTGCTGAGGCATGGCACAGATTGCCCAGAGAAGCTGTGGATGACCCATCCCTGGAAGTGTTCAGGACCAGGTCGGACAGGGTTTAGAGCATCGTGGTCTAGCGGAAGGTGTCCCTGACCATGGCGGGAGTTGGAATGAGATGAGCTTTAAGGTCCCTTCCAACCCAAACCATTCTGTAGCTCTGTGATCTACTAGTGCTTGCATGTGATCAGCAGTTGGTATCGGCCTCCCTCAGTGGTGGACATGTTATCTACAGACCCTGATTCTTGAAGCCTACATCCCGTGGGGAGCTCTTAGGACATTTTTGCCAAAGACTACAGTGGTGTATTCACACTAAATGGAAATGCACATGTTACCAAAACCAAGGCTTTAGAGAGGCTCACTGAAATTCTGAGAACCTGGAAAAAGGATGGGAGGAATTTCTGTCTCAGTACCTTAAACCCTGGGAAAATTTTCAAAATGTTTAGGCCACAGAGTATGTAAAGGCTTTTGGAAATGTGTTGGAAGCTCCCACGTCACTGACATACTTTTAGAAGCTTTTTACTTTCAGTTAAGTGACAGTTCACTTAAACTTAGATGAAGATGGGAAGCTGCTTAATCCACTGTAGGTCTGCAGGGAAAACTACCCTACGAAGAAGCAGTAAATTCAAATTTGAAAACGGCATTTTCTTCCATTATGAGGTTGACAAAAAGCTAACTGTAATCAGTGATGGTAAACATACAGATAACAAATTGGTGGGTTTTAATTCCTGGTGTGTGACATTTCTTATCACAGCTGCCACTGCCTTTCCCACCTCTCAAGAGAGCTGGCATGGCTGGCCTACTTCTTCCATCATCGGAAAAAATGTGTTTCCCCTGAATCTAAACCTGCTTCTATTTATGGGTGGGATGTTACAAGGTCACAGTCAAAGCATAGTTCTTAACAATAAAACAAAAATAAAAAGCAAAGTAAACAACAAAAAAATTATTATGCTTTCAAAGAGCATGTTTTCCTGGGGTTTGATGTGGTTTTGTTAAACACAGACTTGTTGAGTCATCAACATTTTCTTCTTTACAATCACAGAGGAAATCAAATATGTGCAGTGACTGCGGCATCTTATATTACTGTACATTTGTTTCATAGCAAATGTGATTTTAGAAGAAGAGAAAACGAAAGCTTGATGCAGTATTTCAATCCTATTAGTCCTGCATCTCTTCAGCCTACAGGAGTATTGATGCTGTAGGCGACAGCCTTCCTCTCCTGCTGTCTCTGAGTTTTGGTTTCTTGCCACAGGAGGCAATTTTCTATGTGTTAGTTTTATTTAGACTACTCTGATGGAAATGATCTGGGGTCCTCTGTACCCCTCTGCCCAGCTCAGGCAGTACAAACGCAAATGCTCCCTCAAGCTCCCCAGTGTTCAGCAAAGGGGCCGTCATGGGCAGATGTCACACCCCGGGCCAGGGCCACAGGCCAGGGCCACAGGCCAGTCCCACCCCCGCTTCCATCACCTGTGGGATGCTCCTACTACAAAGTCACCTCTACAATTCCTTCACGGGTTTCATCCCTTGTTACTCTTACACGGATCAAATGCTGAAGACCGCCCCAAAAAGCATCCAACCTTTGTAGCTTTTACAAGTCCCTACATGGGTTCAGAAACCACACAGCTGCTCTCTGCTCGCCTCTGAGGGACCCTGGGCCCTGGCCAAGATTTTCCCCAAGTTTTTTTTATATCTCAGTGGTGATTTCTCCCTGGCTGGAAGAAGCCACTCATCTCCTCAAAGCATTTAGCGAGCTGAGAATGAAAAGTGAAACCTAAGCGCCAAGTGCTGCTCCCTGAGGAGCGCAGCCGGAACGTGCATCCATCCACCCATCCATCCATCTCCGCTGCGCTCACGAGGACCGCATCCCTCGGAACAGCGAACCCGACCCGTTCCGGGGAGTTTGTGCCCGGTGCCACGGAGTTTCCCGCACCCGCACGGATGTGCCCAGCAGCCACGGAAAGGAGAGCGCTTCCCGCGGGCACTCCGCGCCCCAGCCCGGCGGACCTGCCGGGGACGAGCATCCCACCGACCTCTCCCCAGGGACCGCCGGGACCGAGACACACCGGTCCCCGCGGAAATCTCCGCCCGGGACCCGGCCCCGGCCCCAACACCGACCCTGGCACCGAGGCGGCTGCGTCCGAAAGCGCCCTGGGGGCCCGGACCCCCTGCCCGAGCCCAGGGGCGGAGCGGGCCGCGGGCAGGGAGCAGCCCCGCTCCCCAGCCCCGCCGCGGGGGTCCCGG
>VZTA01008768.1:100113-123502 GCA_013398855.1 Mohoua ochrocephala | reverse complement strand
AGAGTTCTCCTCAAAGTGGCAAAATGGTTTAGTGCATCCCCCCGCAGCTTTTTTAATTTCCACTTGGCTGCTGCACCCTCTGCCACAGCATTTCCAGCCACCAGCATCCCGCTCCCCACTGAACAGTCCCATGGGCCACGGTGACACCGCTACGGCCATGTCCCCCAGCTTCCTGCAGGCAGGCAGGATCTGTCCTCTGTGGGATGGGCCATCTGGGAGCCCCTGGGAGGCTGCTGGCTGGCTCTGTGCTGGGAGCAGCTGGGCGTGCTGGGCACTGAGGATGAGCCAGCAAAGGTCACTTCCATGTCACCCTGTGGCACGGCTGGCCGGGAGAGCGCGGCGGGCACGCCGGCCGGCGCGGCGTGGCAGAGCCTGGCCAAGGGGCTATCAGAGCCCTCCTGCTGGGGGTGGGGATGGGGGATGGGGGAAGGGGGAGGCTTTGGAGGATGGAGAATTTGTTGGACCCTTTCCAGATGATAATTTTGACATTTTGTTGTCTCTTGAGAATTTTGAAATAGGAATAAATGCAGCATCAGTGCTCATTTGTACTGACAGTCGCTGCCAGACTGGGGGCTGACCCGAACGTGCTTTTAATGCATATTTAATGGGTACAGTGGTCGCTCAGCCCTGTCTTTAGCTGCTGCACACCTGCCCTTTGACACCACACACCTGGGCCGATCGCAGTGCATCCGCTGCCTTCCCCTCCTCACCCATCCCCGCTGTGTGCTTCATTCCCTGTCTCCCCTCGCCTCCTCCAGTCCCTGCCCAACCAGCATCTGCTCCATCCCACGAAAACACAGGCAGGGATTTCCTCCATCACTCCATGGAAGAACATGTGCATAGCGGTGCACGTCTTTCCAGCTGGTCTAGTAGCACATCCCAGAGCGGGTGATAACCTGCCCCACACCCCAGGGATTACCCCAGGGATTATCCTCTGCCCCAATATTGCGTGAGGATCTCATTTCTGGGCAAAATCCAGCTGTGGTTTCATTAAAGAGGCTCTTGCTCCTTGTGCTCAATATTTAATTTAGCACAAGTGTGTGTGTTGAGTTCAGGGTGTTGATTAAGCATGACTTGAGATAGAGGGAAATTAGTAATATGGGAAAGTGCAGTCAGTATTTCATGGCAAAGAGTAATTGAGCTAACAGTTGACATATGGAGTTGTGTGGGCAAACTAATTAAATTTTACATCTTCCCAAGCATTTGTGAGTTTTATAAGCGTTTGATTTATATATTAATTAAACCTCAGAGTGAAATAAAGAGGACACAACTATTTATACTGCAAATGTGTCCATCAAAGGAAGGGCTTTAATGTATTTTCAAGCAGATGCCGAAGTACCTCTGTGAGCCCCCAGCTCAGCTTAGTGGTGACATCCCCTATGGTGTCTCTTCCTCCTCTTCACTATCAGGAAAAAGCTCTGTGCTTTTTGGTATCTCCCTGATGGGCTGCAGAGCCCAGGTTTCCCACTGATCTGGGTGCTTTGCAAGTAGCTAGTGAGAGCTATTACATGATTTAAACATTTTTCTGACCCCTTAGCAAGGCACTAGAGGTAGTTATGGCATGTCCTGGGATGACCTTCCTGAGGTTTTCTGGAGTTGTCTTATTCACATTATTTCATATTTAAAGGGAACTTTCATAGTGTTTATTTGCAGATGGACAGGAGGACACATGGAGCATTCATGGTGGTCAGCATCGTTTTCAGCCTGGTTGATGCTTTGTGGAAAGGAGTTCCTGGAGTTAGAGGATCAGTCGTGCTCCTTGGGGTTTGCACCCTGGGATCTTGGGCATGGAGCCATTTCTGCAGCTGGGAGGAGGTGGTGTTTGGGTTCAGTGACAGCGAGGAGTCATAAAATGTGCAGCCAGGCCCCGATTTTTCTTTTAGGCTGTTGCACACTCCCCACCACTGACACATCTCTCTGGAGGCCAGCACACATCTCACAGGTCTGTTTGGGTGAGCTGGGAGGCCAGTGCGGGGCAGTCCTGGGAGGTGCAGGGCTGGCTGGGGGCTTCTGGCTCTGCTGGGATGAACTGAGAGCCTTTGTGGAGCAGGAGCACTGAGTTTTGTTCCAGGGCTGAGTTCCAGAGCTTGGGCTGCTCCCGCCTGGGGCAGTCTGGTTTGCTGCTCCAGTGAGTGTCCCTGCTCCTCTCCAGAGCTGCTCCTGCTGAGCCTCCAAACTGCCCTTACTGCCGGGTACATTTTGTTCCCAGGGGTTATGATGCCTCTAAACACCTCTGACTCCAAAATAAATACAATGAGGAAGTGTTTCTATTCTGCTCTGCGATGATGCTTCCCCAGCAGCACAGGTGATGGGGCCATGCCATAGCACTTGCATCCGTTTCTATATCCTGGCTCTGAAATCCTGATTATGCTAAAAAATAAATCTGCCCTTTATATTTCCCTATTATTGATGGGTTATTTTTGCCTCTTTTGAATGGAGAAACAGGAGCTGTTTATGTCAGCAGTGATATAGGATTCAGAAGGCATTAGGTTTTGGTAGGAAAGTGGAATTATAGCAGAAACATGGGTATTAAAACTCCCTTAAATTTAGTAAATTATTCAGGTACATAGCATATTCAAATCTACAAATACTGTGAAATAGATGGTAGCTATATTAAGAGTCATTCTGTGTGCCACCTTGCTGTCCCACCTGGCCTCTGGGGACTCCATCAATCTTGTGATGGCCAATGATTCCTGCTCACGATGTCAGTGAGTAATATATTGGCCCACTGGAGAGGAGGAATTACAAAAACTTAGTGTTTGTGTGCAGTTAGAAGCTGTGGGGGCAGGAGCAATCGGGACCAGGCTGGAATGAAAATGGGAGGAAAGGAGAGGCTGGTGCTCAGCATCAACTGCTATTAAGAATTGGTGCTTTGTAGAGCATCTTCCTCAGAAACCCTGCGGGAAGCAAGATGCAAAAGGCTCTGTGTGACATGGCACGGGGGGGTCGTGGTGCCTCCTGCAAGGGTGCATTGCAAGCAATATCTCAAACCCTGGAAAAATGCAGTCCACTGGCACATACATCCTGTGGGCTCTGCCCTGGCTCTGAAGAAGGATTCACTATGTGAGAAGCACACACCTCCTGAAGCCTGTGCTCGTCTGCCTGGATGTGGCTGAAAGGTGTTCTTGGTGCCGGGACAACCTTGCGGAAATCAAAGCTACCAGGGAGCTCACTGGGATGAAAATCAGATTCTGCTGCAGGTACATGCTGCTGTTTGGAGAAGACCAGGAGCTAGTCCACCCCCAGTGATTAAGCACCCATAATTAAACAGCTGACAGCAGCTGTAGCAGGACTCAGGGTACTGATGATCCTTGAAAAACCTTGGGACAAGCATGCCCTTGCTGAGGATAACATCACCTGTGGTCGAACAGACCAGCACCACTTTACCACACGGGATTTCAAGAATATTCAGCAGCAAACAGACCAACACCTCTTCCCCCCAGTTCAGCCTGACTATTAACACACCTGGGAACAGCTCCTGTCTCTCTACACAGCATTGCATTTCACTGGCATTGTCGCTCTCATGTTGGAGTACAATGTGCCACCAGCTCGTGCATTCCTCATCTACGAGTCAGGGTAGCTGATACAACACGTGGTACCTCAGTTTTGCTAGCAGTGCCAATACATTAAACCTTGGAATGCAACCAGCATAGTGAATTTTAATTTCATATGATAATGGGACCCGCAGATCTCTTCTCCGCATGGTATTAAACAGGAATGATTAGAATAGGGTGCTTTGGAAACAGCCACGTGCTGTGTGATGGAGGGGCAGAGCTGGATGATCACCTTGAAAAGGTCTACCTTGATGTGCTGAAATTGTCCTAAATGGTCATGTGGTCCATGGGGGCTTTTGTGTAATGTCACCTGTAGAATCAATAACCAGCCTTGGGGACTAAATAGGTGAAGCAATGTAAAACCTAAGCAGCCTCTGTCCTCTGCTGCCACTGATTTTGAACAGGCACGTGCAAGGGTGTTCTTGGATGTCCTGCATAAGTGCTGTTTGTCCTGCTGGAGCAGGTACCAGGTCAATGCTGCAGCCCTTCCCAGGGCCGGGGCTCTGCAGGAGGTGGGGATGCCGATCCTGGGGCCTCTGCTCCTCAGCATCCCTCAGCCCTGGTGGCATTGCTCGGGTTTCTCTGCATAGTCCCTATGCCCCCAGCTGCTTTCAGAGTAGAGGGGACTGGGAGAGTCGCTCCAAAATAACATATAAATAGGAAGTGAAAGGTCAAGACTTCCTACAGAGTAATTTTGCCCAGAGCATCAGAAAACATAAGGGATGAAAAGGGATGAAAGACTCATGTGGTGATCAGCCAGGTAGCACAGCCCTGGCCCTGGGCAGCCTTCTGGTTTCTGTTTCCTCTCTGGTTTTTGCAAACTGTCCTGTCAGACTTCACTTACTGAGAAGACCCATGTGCAATTTTTAAGATGCCATTGGCTGCCCCCTGTTCCTCCTCCATCCTAATGTGAAATCTGTCATTGCACTCTATGAGGGTGCCTTTCTGCCTGCGTCCTGTGTGAGCTCCAGATTGCTATTGATAGGCGGGAGAGCCACGACAATCTTGAGGAAATTTGTGATCTGGTCCTGGCATATTTGACAGATAACACTCCAAATACAAATGTCAAAACGCATTTAGGTTTTTTCCCTTTTCTAACTCGCCCTGAAGAAAATGCAAACACTTTTTGACAGAATCAGTTCAGGAGCCTCCTCTAAGCCAGGCCCTGAGTGTTAGAGGAATCTGCCTCTTAAAGCCATATAGATCCACTGCTGTTGTATAAAAAATATTCTTTACCCTGAGGCAGAATTACTTAAGAAAATCCTGACATGATTAGACACCACTCTCTTCTGAGAAAAGAGTAACTATACTATTAAAGGATAACTGAGATGCTGCATAAACTGACAGTATTTAAATTACTTGATGTCGCAGTTCTGAAACATCATTTGGCATAAGGGCACGAGGAAGGACTTGAATATTTCCTGGGTGCCACTGTGCAGCTATTCTGTAGCCTGAAATGATCTGCTGGGAGCCCTTGCAGGTGCTGCCACTGCCCTCCACCTGCTGACATGAGGTATATTTAGGGTCTGGGTTTGTAAAATTTATAAATACAGGCTTGAACAGTTTATAACAATACATAAATAAAGAAATAAAGAAATAAATAGCAATTTTTGCATGTGCTTTAGCATGCAGGAATCCCTCTTGCCTTAAATCAGCATAACGATGTCAGTTAAACAATTATCTTACTTGTAGTGCCTAAGAGCCTGGCCCCACCACTCTGCTCAATGATACACAATTTAAACACAAAGCCAGGGTCTATATTTATATGCAAATAACGTCAAGTTCAAGCTTAAATCACAATATTTCTGAAGTCAAGATTGTGTGTTAAATAATACTCCATGCATGAATGTAATTATACATCAGTGGTGTAAAACCCTTCAGACTCCAACCCTAAACCACAACAGACAGAAGGGCTGAGCCCAGAGCACGTGGATAACCACAGCCCTTGCTGGCTTGTGTAGATTTTGGGGGGCAGCATGAGAATTTTGTGCTAGCTCAGAGCTCGGATCCAGCCAGCTTTGATAGCTCTTGGGAATATGTGTGATTAACCAGCCCAGCCACAATATGTCACCAGCACTCCACACAAACAGCTCTGCTACTGCTGGAGAGCACACAGAGAGGGAAAACATCACATCCTGCAGCCAGGGGAGGAAAAAATAGCATCAGAGGACAGGGAAGAAACTTGAGAGGAAGGTGATAAGGGAGAAAATGGAGATTCCTGGAAAAATGATCGCAGGGAATGTGAGGTCAGCAGCAGGTTAGGTGGAGCTGCATGAGTATGAGAGGAGCTGTCCTGGTCCCTGGGGTACTCTGGCACCCCAGCACTGGAGTTTACCGGCTGCAACTTCAAAGCTCTCCTTCCGTCAACTTTGCTTTCCATTTTGAAGGATTGTTCTTCCTCCTGATGGTATTAAGCCTTGCCTGTTGTGCACTGAAACCACTCAGTACATTGATTAATTCCCATTCCCACTGCTCCTCTCCTCTCCTGTCCTCTCCTGTCCTCTCCTGTCCTCTCCTGTCCTGTCCTGTCCTGTCCTGTCCTGTCCTCTCCTCTCCTCTCCTCTCCTCTCNCTCTTCTCTTCTCTTCTCTTCTCTTCTCTTCTCTTCTCTTCTCTTCTCTTCTCTTCTCTTCTCTTCTCTTCTCTTCTCTTCTCTTCTCTCCTCTCCTCTCCTCTCCTCTCCTCTCCACCAGCTGCAGGGAGGCGGCTGAAAGCTGTGCTCAGCACCAGGCACTGGACATTGCCAACAAAAAAGCTGTGTCAGAAATAAAATGCATAAAAATAATGGAGCTTCAGCAGCTACATGCAAGTGTAAAGAAAACACATCCCGATGCAATGAGTGCAGAGCCCTGATAGAGCACGACCTTTGTCAGGGGCTAGTAATCATTCTTGGCAGTGTTTGCTCATGAGGATTAGGAAATGTGGGCAGCCCATTAACCTGTGCCACTCAGGATCCCCATGGCTGAGCATCACGAGCATGGAGTGACTGAAACAGCCCTTACAGCTCTTGGCTCCCTGTGCTGGGTCTCACAGCACTGACGGGGACCAGGGAATTCACTCGAGGTCTCATGGGTTTGGAAGGGAAGGGATGCAATGCAGCCCTATCCAGTGCTGTAGTGCAGCTCCTTCCTTCCCTTCGTGGCTGTGGCAAAGTCATCGGGTCAGGTTGCTGCTTGGGCAGGTGGCAGGGGAGTCAGTCAGTCCTTCTGCAGGCACTGAGATTTGGGAAGCCCAGCTCTGTGTGTCTGCCTGACACATGCCAATACCACTGGAAACACAGCTGGGGTGATTGCCAGGCATTGCCTGGGATTTAAGCAAGCGTAATGTATTCAGAAACAGAAAAGGGAATGCATCTCTTCATGGATTTGCTGTCTTTTTGCTATTGGGTTAGAGTTTAAGAATCTTTAATTCCCAATTTATAGGATAATATGCAGTTCACCTCTAGATGTGCATTAGTGTGTGTTTGAAACAAACCTCTTTGTGCCTTTATATAGGGAGCAAAGCTGCAGGGAGGGAGGAGGAAACCGTTTTGGTCAGACACTTGAAAGCTTAAATCAGCTTGCCTGGCACTGTATGGGTTTGGGGATGCTGAGAAAAGAGAGGTGTGATGTCAAGGTAGAGTATTCAGCACGTGTAATACCAGGGGAGTCTTGCTGGGCACTGACAACCCTGTCAGCCCACCCCAGCTGGGATGCAGTTCCCCTGGTCAAACCCCAGAAGATCCAGCAGCAGGGCTGGGGTCTCTGTAGCTGCAGGTGAAGGCTCAGCCAGCCAATTTTATCATGCAACATAGCCTGAGATGTGTAAAGATGTGTTCTGGCTCTATTTTTGTATAAAACTTTCTTTCTTTAACATGATCTACCTAGTAAAATTATTTACTGGATACCAAAGTGGCGGACACAGGAAATAAAAACATACAGGATATCCATGCTGCGTGATGCTAAGCACCTGATTTAAAGGCTTGGTGTCTGAGTCTCTCTACAAGTGATGGAGAAAGATGTTCCCCCAGAGCACAGCAGCGTTGTGAGTGCTCTGAATTATCCTCCTTTTCCCTCTCACTCTGCAGAGACACTGGTTGCATGTGATCCCTGGAAGGAAGGAAGTCGCTTCCTTGGTATCCAGGTGGATGCCCTGGTTTCACAGTTTCTGGACTATTTTTAGTTGTGTGCACTCACCCTGATACCCAGCCCTGCAGGCTGCCTGCTGTGCTGGCTTGGCTGGTGAGAGTGTGATGGGGTGTCTGACACGGGCTTGGGGGAGCTCCAGGCTGCAGTGTAGGGACATCAGTCCGGGAGCAAAGCCAGCTTCTGGCTGACCCTGCCAGAGAGGTAAAACCAGAGCTTTATGCTACGGTGTGTGCAGCATGCCTGGGCCAATTAACTTGGAAAAGGATTACTGGCATGCCACTGGGATGCCTCTGTGACAAGTTCAGCCTCCGATGGCCACTGCGTAAGGCAGTGCTGATGCTAATATGCAAAGCATCCCAAATTGTCAATGAATTAATAAAACCAGGAGCAGGAACTCCCTAAGGGTGATGAAAACATTTAAGTCAGCATTGATTTAAGGCTGACAACTCTTATGGGCGCTAGGGAGAAGGAGAGGAGGATTTGGGGCCAGGGTCCCTGCAGTGGCCCTGGGGACATGGGGTGGGAATGGCCGTGGTGCAGGAGGCACAGCTTCCCAGGGAGGTTTACCAGGAGACCCCGGAGGATATTGCTGTGCTAAAGCAAAGTGCAAGGCGCATCGCAGAGATGAAGAAAAGGCAATGACAAATTTGAAGTGCTTTGTTTCTGTTTTTATGTCTGTGTTGAGGACGAGTTGTGCAGCTCAGCCCTCACTGCAGAGCTGTTGCTCAAAGGGAGCCTGGAGCGGCTCTGTGTGCAGGCTGTGATGTGTGACCAGTGCGGCTGCAGCCTTCGGACACGTCACGCTCTCCCGAGCAGCCATACAGGGGTTTTGCTTGCTTAAAACAGTGTTTGAGGCCAGGAGAGGTTCTCCAGTGCTGGCTCCACTGCAGGATTCTGTCTTTCTGTGGCATCTTGCAACCACCTCTTGCTGCTGGATTGTGTTTACCTGTGCCCAGCTCCCTCCCACCAGCGGCAATGTTTGGGGTTCTCCTTGCCCCTCAGGCTCCTCACTGACAACCCATGTGCCAGGAGGCAAAAGTACAGGGGGATTTGGACCATAGCACTTTTGGACCTTTCCTTCCGAGGGTCCTCCTGTCAGTTTTGTCCCAGCTCTGTCTTGTGTCTGCCGGACTGTGGGGCTGAGCATGACCTCATGGAACTAAAGTGGCCAAGGAAGTGTCACGGTCCCTGCCTCAACTGAGGCAGGTCCCTGCCTTGGCTTTCTGTGTCCTGTCAAACACTGCCTAAGTCTAAAACGCTGTGATGAATAACAAGGATGGTGCTGAAACCAGCCAAGAGGTCTCCACACTCCACCAGGATGTCAGCAAGCGAGCAAGACATCAAATGGGACTGGGAGCAGAGCAGCTGGGACAAGATGGACTTGACACGAGGACCCGATCTCACATCCTTGTAACAGCTGAACTTCAATTTTACACTGTGTTGTGCACAACTGCTCTGTCAGATCAACAAGAAAAGCCCACTATATCCTTTCAGCGCCTTTGTTCTACATACTTTGCTGTTAATGGGGACAGGAATTGAGGTGGGATTTCCTGGTGGCTCTGCAGGCTCAGCAATGCTGCATCTGCAGCAAAAAGCCCCTTCCAGCCCCTACAGTGTGGGACTGTACCACCGTGCCAGCTGCATTCCACAAGCAATCAGAACTGCTTAGTAAGGCAGACAGATCACTTATTACATTTTCCACCCTCTCCTTTCCCATTTTTATATCTGTTGAGCAGGCAATCACAGCTTTTGCAGAAGTCCTGAAAGGGAGTTTTAAAAGCCATCCTGCCCTCCCATTTGTTTAAATGTGTTTGTAGTGAGATTCTGTCAGTGCTGGCAAACTCAGAGGATGAGAATCCTCCAGGGATTTCCCCTAAATGACACTTTCAAAGTCAGATCTGCATATGCACTGCATCAGACACCATTTAGAGAGCACATGTAAGATCCCGGTTAAAAGAATCACATTTGCTAATATTTTCCCTCTGTTTATTCTGGGTCAGTGTGCATTAGAGAAGAGGCAGAGATGACCGTGTTGCGGTTGGATGGGATAATGGCAAAGGGAGAACAGAGGAGTTCAGAGAGATGGGAGATGCTGATGCGGTTTTGTAGGACAAGGTAGGATTTGCAGGGCGTCATTCAAAATAATTGTGAAAAGTATAACTGAAACGGTGGAAGCAGAACAAATCTGAATGTGGGGGTTTTTTTTGTGGCAAAGCATTATTTTCAGCTAACATTGATTTGATTTGAAAGGCAGTTTCAGTGGAGTGAAGAATAAATGAAATATGAACATTGTTTTCAGATTTCTCTGTGATATAGAGTGATGTAGAAATTAACCTTACTCTGTTCTAAGTAATACAGACTGTGATGTCTAGTTAAGATGTCTAAAAATGGTAAGATTAAGGTTTTCATTGGATTATAACTTTACTAAATGTTATCTCTTTGGATGGAAGTTTTTCAGCCTGTAGTTAGTACAAATCTGGTCATTTTATATTTGCTTATATGTATCAGTGCAAATTTTCAGCTCAGAGAATGCAGTTATCCTTGGGAATAAATTTAGAGAAGTGCTGATAATTAATCCACATTATAGAAGTTGCTACGGATGTTTTGCCTAGAAGAAACTCCATGCTTTGGAGTGCAAGCTCCAGATTTGACAGCAGGGATGCTCTCCGGGTGGTATCACCCCTATTTACAACCCCAGACTGGGTGAAGTGATAAGCCTGAAAAATCTCAGTCACGTGAACATCACAGAGAGACAGGGGCCCCAGTGGCTCCTTTCCCGAAGGATTCTGCCATCACCCAGCAGAGCCTCTGTGTGATGGAGCTCTGGAGGTGATGGGAGAGACCTTTACTGACCAGGCTTTCCCTGTCCCTACTCATCCTACTGGGATGCTGGGCACAGCCTGGGAAGTGTCTCCTGGTGCCCTCCATGCTCCCAGGGTGAGGGATGGACCTCGCTGGGTTGCTCTTGTAGGGAGCAGTGTTTAAAGTGTTCAATGAGAGATGGGGGTTTGATTTGGTGTAGGGGACAGACCTCAGTGTGAGGGAGAACCACTGACAAAGCCCGGGTCCAGGCCTTCTCCAGGGCTGGTTCTCCAACGAGATGCATTGCATTTGGCTCATCATCGTCCAGAGTGGCAACGTCTGGGCTCTAGAACTCCAATTCCCCCTCCTGCTCTCTGCCCCCATCCTGAACTCTCCCTGACCCATGGAACTGGGACAGTTCCTCATCAGGAAGCTTTAAAATTCCTTTGCTTTTAAAAATCAGAGGAAAAGACACAGTGCTTCACTTCAAACTCATTTCCAGGGGCAAGGTCTCCAAAGGCCAGAGACTCTCTGCCCGGTGCCATTTGATTTCCTCCTGCATTAGCATTACACGCTGGGATTTGGGCTGATGTACAGGTTTCTTTTCCGAGATGCCAGCCTCGGTCGGTGCTGTTTCGCCTGGTTTTGGGATGCGGGCTGGGAAGCCGGGGGCAGTGGGGAGCCAGCCCCAGCTCCTCTCTGCCAGCCACGCAGCAGCGACTTTGGGGAGAAGTTGAAGCAGAGCAGGTGGTGTTGGAAACCATCAGAGCAAGGTTTGCTGGAGTTCATTCATTGTCTCCTCCAGTTGGTAACCCCAACTGACCTCAGGGGGTGTTTTAAGGTTGCATTCATTAGTGTCTGTAAGAAATTAAGATGCTTCAGTGCTACAGCTGTGGAAAAATACAGGATGAAATTTGTGCGGGATTTAGATGCACTGAGTAAGACGTGTAGACTGATGAAGAACAGAAGCCTGTTTTCCAATGGATTTGCACATTTTTCTCCCTCCATCCACCTCCTCCCTCTGCACTGCAAACACCACCCTGTGTGTGACACTCCTGGTGGCTGGCTGAAAGTGGCCTCCTTGGCTGGCCTGTCCTGCCAGAGATGGTGTAACCCTTGGGGACACTCTGTCTCCCCTCGCCAGAGCACTGATTTGTGCCTCTCTGACTTTCATGACACTTGTAGGAACATAATTTTTTGAAAGGCGTTGTCACAGTTTGGTTGAAGCTGTGAGCATGGGCCTTACCCACTGATGGAGAGACAGCATGGTTACTCAAGTGTCATCTCTTTTTTAGTAACCTGGATAAATATCCTCCTCATCACCAGGGAGTAAGAATCATCCTGTCCTGAGGGGCTCAGGGGGGCCTCAGGGAGCCCTGCATCTTCCTCCTTGCAGGCAGGCAAGGATGGAAGAGTGTTACTTTGATGTATATTTAATGTAACATATACAACAAGGGTAAGCAGGAAAGTTGCGTATTTTTTAATGTCCTTAATTACATTTTTTTCTTCACATTTTCATGCTCATTCTTAGCATCACTTTGGGGTCAACTGATACCACCACAGTGTCCATTCAATAGAGTCGTGCAGATGATTTGGGATTGGGCCCAGTGACTCCAAATAATTTTACTCCTGATATAAACAAGAGCAGAATAGAGCTGTGAAAGTTTATAAATAACAAGAGCTGGCTTTTGACTAAATCTATAGTATTTCTTTTCTGGCATTCACCTTGCATAAATTAAGGCATTTCCATAAATAAAAAGAAAGCTTAATAAGCCTCAGAAAGGTTAGACTGTTTCCACTGGATTTTATGCCTGTTGCATAAATCCTACCCAAGTAATTCCATACTTTGTGTGGACATAATTTTTTTTACAGTATAAATTCCATTAACACATTCGTGCCATATGTGCCATATATTAAAACAAGCAGCCTCCTGCACTCCCAGTAAATCACTAGCGTCCATGCCTGCTTCCCAGTTCCATCAGCATGGATCTGCTGGGGCAGTGTGGTGGTGAGAGATCCTGTATGGAGCCTCAGGGCTGCATTCAGCTGCAAAACCATCCCTGTCTGTAGTGAGGCTCTTCCATGATAAAAGATGATATCCTTGCTGTGATTCCCTCATAAACACGATGAGCCCATTGCTTTGGCTCTTCTCTCTTCTCTTCTCTTCTCTTCTCTTCTCTTCTCTTCTCTTCTCGTCTCTTCTTCTCTTCTCTCTCTTCTTCTCTTCTCGTTGACACTAATAACCTGGCATGCAAAGAATTGCTTTAATTTCCAGATGTTCTGAATATCCTGAGAATTTGTAAAAGAAAATTATCCTCTTTATCCTAATCAAAAGTAATTAAAAGTACACTTAAATAGAGCACAAATCTGAGCTTAATTCCAAATGTTTTGCACGTACAAACAACAGGAGTTGTTATTAACTCTTCAGCTCCATAAGCAACAGCAGAGCCACGTTTTGCTGTCACAGGTGCTTTGCAAACATACAGTCACAGACTTTCTGGCTGGAATACTTTAGCTCGGTAATGGCCTGTGAAGATCAAAACTCCATAAAATAAGGTGAAGTTTCATTGCTTGCCGCAACCAGTGCCTTGATTTAGAACTTTTAAAAATTGGTTTACTCTGCACAACAGGAGCGGCGCAAAATGCCACATTCTCTGCTGCTTTGCCTTGCAGTCTTGGAGTTGATGCATTTTACTCATTCACTTCACACAACTATATCCCTGCCATTTTTCCTTCCTTTGGAGCTCTTGGCTTTCAGACAATTCCTGCAGACCCTGCAGCAGTTGTGTCACCATAAGATGTGTCACTCAGACTGGGAGCAGTCAGGTTTGAAAACTGAGGAGCTGCCTGACTCGCATCCGAGGTGGAGCAGACAGTGAGTGAGCAGACAGCAAGAGGGATACAGACAGATGAAGTCTTTTAGACTGAAGCAAGACTTAATGCAGTTAAAACCAAGTCTTAGGTATGGCTTTTGCTAATGCTGGTAATAACTACTTTTTTGGGACTTCTAGATAGAAGTGGTCATGTCATTTTGTGATAAAACAGGTGTGCAGAATGAATGGTCTCATTCTTACAGATGCAAAGTGTGATAAGAAAGGAGTTGGCATATCCTTTTGGGGTAAAAAAAAATTAATTAGATTGTTAATTTCTTGGTACAGGATCCATCTTTCATTTCTGATTTTGCGTAGCACTTTGCACAAAAGGGTGCCAATGCATAACAAGCTTCCTGGCAGCTACCAAACCATGCAATACTCATGTGACACAGGGACGAGTGATATCCAGCACATGCTTCTTTTTGGCAATAATTGATTGGTTCATACAAATATGATTTTCTTCTTTGTGTGTGTAGCAAAGCAGTAGGTGCCATATATCTGGAGTTTTTAAAAGCTTCTAACACTGTTAACACATGATACCCTCATAAGGGAGCTGAGGAAGATTGTTCCTATACATCCCGAGCACTGTAGGATGGGTACATCTAGGTCTGGCACTGCTTAGATCACTAGTAAAGGCACTGATGCTGGGATGAGGAACACTTATTAAACTTACAAGCACATGGTGACAGCTGGCAGGCTGAAGGAGAGGCTGAGAAGTCCAAATAATAGTGGCAAATCATGGATTGCATGAGGAGACCAGAATGTCATTCAGATCAAAAAAGATGTGAACCATCTTTTTTGAACAGAGAAAGTCCAGGAGAAGCAGTGGGAATGAACAGAACTCTAGGGGAAAAAAAAGTGATGAAGAAATGTGGAAGAGACTGAGCATCTGGGGTGTGGACTGACCAGGGAAGCAAGGTGGCAACTGTCAAGTGTGTGAAAGGCTGTCACAGAAAGAGAGGGAATCACCTGCTTTCTCCGTCCATGGTGGATAAGACAAGGAATTAGAGGCTTAAAACTGCAGCAGAGAAATTAAGGTCAGCTCCTTATGAAAATGTTTTTGTGTGTGGTAGAGATTATGAAGCATTGCAACGGATTTCTTGGGGAGGTCAAGATGTTTCTATCCCTGGAGAGATTTCCATGTGTTAAACATTGATCATGCCCAAAGGCAGAGAAAGTGGTTGAACACCCACCTTCCAGAGATGCCATTGACCTTCTGCTGCTCTGAATTACAAGAAGCTGACCTTGCAATCAAAGCAGTGGGGAAAAAAAAAATTAAAAATTTCGGGTTTAGATCTCAAGTTTGGCAGATTTCTTTTGTGAACCTACCCAGAGAGACAGTAGTGTCTCAGAAGCCACCAGAACCTAGGAGTCTGCGTTCAAGGTGGCTTGTTTCTGTATTCTAGAAATTCTTGGATTGTCAGAGAAATCAGTGTCTGTTGGCACTGTTTGAGGTCACCATTGATGACCCATTCTCAGAACAGTATTTTGGGTTTCACGTGGAATCAGATCCATAACAATAAACTTCGTACTGATGACAATATGTGGCCAGACATCTGTGAAGTTACCTTTTCTGTCTAGCAGGAACTAAGCTAGATAGATTTAATATTTACTCCATCTACATCTTTGTCTGCAGAGCACAGTTACAAGACTCAGTGGGCCTCAGACCTACCACACAGGGTGGGTACTTCTGGCTCACAGAAGTCCATTGACTCACACCAGGCTTTTATTCCACACCACATGAGGCGTGGAGAAGGGCTTGCAACCCTGCTGCCCTTGGAGGAAGGTGACCAGCCGTTCCTTCTGTCATTGCCTCTCCTTCTTCTGTGTCCCTGTGGTCTGCAATTGGCCCTGCTTGCTCAGGAAGAGATGAGCTGGAGGTGAGCACTTCGGGAGGGCTCTCCTCCTCCTTCCACCTGTTTTTCATTCCTTGACTCACTGGCTTTAAGCTGTAAGCAGTGACGTGACAGCTGAGTCACGGACGCACCACCTGGATGCTGTCAGCATCAATCTCTCTTATAAGGATCATAGAAGAACAAATAGAGAAGACTCTTAGGGCTTCTCATTCGTCTTCCTGCCAGTGGGGCACCGAGCCCTGCAGTGCGGTCTCTGGCTTTGCCCAGCCTTGCTCTCGAAATCCCAGGCAATGGGATTCCACTGCCCTTCCCCAGGAACTGTTCTGCGATTCAGCAAACATCATTACCAAGGAGAGAACTGCTTTCCGATGATTATTATTTACCCTAAGTGTTCCTAATGTGAGCAAATAGCTTCTTACTTGAGGGGGTTCTTTTCTTGCGAAGAAATTCAGTAAAGTTGCAAAATCGGAGATGAAATGTTTTATTTGTGTTCTGTCTAACAGTTTTAAGAATGTCCCTGCTGCATGCATTGTTGTACACAGCGGATGAAAAAAACCAGACATGCAGCCCTGTGCCCTGAAGAGCTTACACTTTTCATTTAAGCAAGATACAGTGACTGAGAATGACAAGTAACGAGAAGGCAGGACAAGAGTCATACGAGAAAGGTCAGGATGTTACTAAATAAAACCTATTGTCCTATTGTCATGCTTTTAATTCGGGTTTGTATTGAAGACATCATACATGGCTACATATTTTTGAGACAATTTCACCATGTTTTAATCAAACATTTTTAATCTCACGAAGTCATCTTGCCTACTTTGGTTTGGTGCTTATTTAAAGCTTCATTTTTATAGAAATTTTTGTTTTTCTCTTACAGTTACTCTTTCTCACAGCTTGATGGGGCTTTTGCAGAAACAGTTGTCACAGTTACTCTGGTTATTAATTCCCTGAGTGTCTCAGAGGTACAGGAGGTTTTCTGGCTGATCCATGCCGCTGGACTGCTTCTCCTTGACCTTTGTCTCCAGCTCTCTGTCTTTTCCCTGCAACGCCCCAAACTGCCCTTCCTCCAGAAGTGGCAGTCAAACCTTTTCATCTGTTTACCCGAGAGTAACAAAGCACCTTCTCTCTGCGCAGACCTCACAGCTGCCTCTGAGCAGCAGTGACTCCTCTCCTGGGCACCAGTAAAACAGAGCAGAGCATCACGGCGCCAAACCATCTGCCCCACCTCCTCCATATGCCCTCTCCAGCTTTTACGCCCCGCTCACTGTGTGCTTCCTACACCTGATGGGGGTGTAAAGCCAATTCCTGACATCCTTAGCTTTGGGTTTCCAATCCACACATCTTCCTCTTCGTGCTACATGATTAGCAGAGGAGCACATTTAATTTGGGGGAGATGCAGGGTAAAAGTCTATCGTGGTAACTCAATGTTGTTCCAACAGATGTCCATTCAATGCCATCTGTCCCACCTGTGGCTTTGGCTATTATTTCTTTCTAATTTTAATCTTGTCTTCGCCTTAAGGGGACAAATTCTTTCTGGTACCTGACTGCAGGTTTAGCAAACTCCCTGAGGGAAGCCCAAATGCATTTCAAAAGCATTTTTAATGTGCGTCTTTCATCCTGGTGAAACCAGCTGTCCATGCACATCAATACCCTGCAGCAGTTTTTCGTTTTATGGAATAGAAATATTCAGGCTCATGGTTGGGTATGGAAATTTTGCTGAATTGAGACAAGGGGTCTGCATAAATGGACTGAATTTAGTACTCTGACTTTCCACGCTCCCTCTTACCTCTTCCGAAGGAAGTCATGAAGGCTTGAGAGTTGAGTCCTGCTGGGAATTTCAGAGGGCTTGGAAGAGAGATGGGCGATTTTCAGCTGGAGAACCTGCCAGGGGTTCGGTTCTATGCACACACACTTTGCTGAGCAGCTTGGCTAAGTGCACACCTTGTACTCAGAAGGCAAGGGGAGGGAACTCTTTCTTCTACTGGACCTCCCAATTCATGTTAAAAAAATATGCTTAACTATTACTTAATTATTCGTATTTTGTGTGGAAGGCTCTGGCTCAATTGAAAAAGCAGATGCTTGTTTGTATAGACAGTGCAGAGTTATTGCAGCAGTCACACTGGAAAAGAATTAGTTACCTAAGGAGACAAATTGAACAAGACAAATCTAGGGCCAACCTGTTTCTCCTCAAGCAGTTTGTAAACACATACTGAGAAGCAGAGAATTAGGAAAGGAGAGTTGAGCTTGCTCTTGCTGTGACCCACATTCAGCTGGTTAAGGGCAAGCTTCGTTTTAATTTACTGTTTCTAAGCAAGACATCATTCAAAGCCGATGTTTGACAGGTGGTGATGCTCATACCCTGCCTTTTCTTCAGGACAGTTTTGGTTTGTGTAGGTTTTGTCTCCAAACCTGCTTTACATCCAACTGAAGACCTGCTCTGGGAGCAGGGAGCTCCCAAACAGCTCGAAGCTCCTGTGATGTTTCCTCCACCACCTCGGCTGCCGGGGCCGGGTATCAGCTGCTGCTCCCATACAGTTCCTAACAGTTTCCTGGGCACAGGAGCAGGCACACATGTTTGGACCAGGCATCTTCAGCACCAGCTTTAGTCATTGTCTGAGGCTGCTCTGTTCTCACCGAATTTATCTAAGCTTTGTTGCCTTAACTTCAGGGCGTGACCCTGCTTTGAGAGAAGGCAAGGGCAAAAGTCTCAGTGAGGCAAAAGTGGGAAGCAAGGTTCAGTTGCTCTGATTGATTTTTCTCCAGAAAACACAGGCTGATTTCTTCCGAGTTTGGTGTACGGTACCTATTTTGGGAATAGGAAGGCATTTGGCTCTCACTGATCCTCTCCACACCTTTTGGTATTTCTCCAAGCAGCGCCCTGAAGGCAGCTCTGGGGTTTGTGAACTGCTCTCTTGTAAACACTCAAAGGTATTTGTCCAACAGAGGGAGAGCCAGCTTCCCTGTTCAGCGAGTGGATGTGGCAAAATGCAAATAGCAGCAGTTCACAGGGATCGATACCTACAACAAAGCCCATCCAGCTGCAGTGTCTGTTCGGATGGTGTGCGAGCTCCTCCTTGTGCAGGGTCTCTAATGGGCACTGTGCTGGTACAGGGGGCTGATTCTGGCTACATGGACAGAAATTTATGTATTGCTCCAGCAGCTCGAGTGCCTGTGGGCTATTGCAACTCTGCCTTACAGACAGTAAGACAAGAGCCAGCCCCCCTCCTTGTTCTGTGTAATAAAATGCTTTTGCTGCTGTGCAGGACCCCATGTACCCACTGGGTCCATCAAACGGGAGTCAAGTGAGCTTTGTGCTCCTAAGACAAGTCCTGCAGGAAACCCCAGCACAGGTCAAAAAGAAGTGCGCAGTATTTGTGGGGAATGATGGCTACTAACACAATAAACCTAACCATTTCTAAACTTTTCCCTCCATTAAGCAAAAATAATCAGTGTCATTACATTTTATGTTTTGTGAATGGAAATAATATTGTATGCATTCTGAACATTAGCAGATTCGAATTTGCTTTTAGCAAGAAATGTGAACATTTTAATACCAGCACTATATGCATTATGTTTTACTAGCTGTTGAATACACCAAGTTCCAGATAGTTAGTTTTGGCAATGATAAATATCTTGTGATGTGATAAAGGCAATGAATGAAGCACTTCAGAGGATCAGAGTGTAATGCTAACCATAACTTCCATCTATCATGACAAAAGACAGCAAAACAAAGCTGGGATGGATGAGGGTACTGATCTAAGGGTACTGTGCCTTTACTGAAAGTAATCTTGATTTCAGCTTCTTAAAAGTATTTTACCATGGCTCAGGAAGTCCTTAAGACATGGACTGATGGTGATTAAGAGAAAATACCAGGGAACTATCAGCATAGACTCACATTGATCTTGACATTTTTGCTAAATAGGGTATCTGAGCTGTTATGGCTCTTACATTTTCAATTTAATGGCCAAATCCAAAAAGTAGCTAAAAGAAGGAATTAAAGCAGAATATAAACATCTAAATCCAGCACTGAAATAAAAAGGTTTTCTCAGCTGCTGTCCCATCCTAGAAGCACCTAACTCAGGAGGCACCTACCTTCAGTCTCCAAGAACCTCAAATGTGCAACAGCCAGCTTGCACCTGTGCCTGGAACCTCCACCTCCTCAGTGGGTCTGAATCCTGCTGTATCCTGCCAGGGTTACAGATGGTTCAGCTCTTGTTGGACTTGGAGCAAACCACATGCTTGAATTCAGGAGCTCAGTTTGTGCTAGGGATGTGCAGCTGAGAAGGCAAAGAAAAAAAAAGAGTAAATCTTCTGAGAGAAAAGAAAGCAAGTGCACAAGAGTCTTTAGTTCAGCAGTTGGGATTGGTCTTTCAGGGAGGGGAATTGTGTCCTCCTGGCTGGAATTCACAAACAGCTTCTGGAGGAAGAGTGAAACTCCAGGTCAGGTAGGTGCTCTCACCACTAAACTAAAAATTATACTCACCTTTGATCTTCCTCTTATAGCTCAATGAATCTTTAATTCTTTTTATGCAAAGAAGAACAGATTCAGCAGAAGGGCATGCAGTGCTTTCCTCCCCGCTCTCCCCTTGTCCCTTGGGTATCTTGCACCCTGGAAGACTTTTGTAACTCCCCAGAAAACACAGGTTGGTATTTCTCAGGCAGCAAATCAAGCTGAACCCAGATCTCCTCCTCGTTACCCTGCTGACAATCTCCCAGAGAAATACAGATGGCCAGCTGCAGCCTGTGTTTGCCTCTGGATGGACAGACTGCCCATTTCCTGAAAGGTGGCTCAGCCCCAGTGACAGGCATGGTTTGAAAGCTCATCCCTGAACTCCTTCAGCCATCAGATTGTTTTCTTTGTGTCTCTTGGGAGGGGGCATTTTGTAGCAGAATGAATCCTAGAGAACAAGCTGAAGAAATTCCAACTCACAACACCCAACACTTGGAAGTCTGAGACTACTCTCCTGGGAGACCAGAAAGAGTTTTAAAAACCTGCTCCAAATGTGGTAAACGGTGAAACACTGGAAGAAACATCCAACCTCCCAGGCTGTGTATTCACCACTGCCTGGTGTGTATGTAAGTGCATGCAACAGTTGTGAGAGGCCCAATCCAGCAGACACTCTGGAATGACTGTGAGAATGGATCTGATGGAGCACAATATCTCTTGCATGTTACCAGCAACCCGAGGTGGGTGGGTGACTGTCCCTTGAAGCAGAAATTAAGGAATGGAAATTCATGTACTCTTGGAATTTTGGAGCTTCAATGCAAAGTGTCTGGGTTCTTGGCCGGTCCAAATTCGGGAGCTGTGTCTGAACTGTCAAGTGCTTCCCTGAGCGGTCAGGTTCCCATGCCCTTACATCACATCTGAAAACGAAGTTTCAAGTTAGATCCACACAAGCTTTTAGGTGTTTAACCATTGCTTTGGCCAACAGCAGCAATCGCCAAAGCTCTTGCTCAGCCACCATCTGATCCCGAGGTCCAGACGCCCTTTGTATTTCACCAGGGATGCCCTGTGGGTGCCTTATCCCTCTTTGGGCACACCCAGAGGCACCTGAGTCTTGCCAGCCCTCAGCATCCTGCAATGGAGCACCAGCCTGACTCACTTTTTGAAAGATGAGAAGTGCCTAACTCTTAAGAGAGGCTTTGGCACTTGTCACCCCAAATGCACAAAGGTACCTCCTGCAGGGCTGGCGGTACCTCAGATGCTGCCTCATTAGCTGGTTTGGTGATTCCCTGCTCCTTGCACTGCTGTGGTGCATGCCATTGCATATGGAAAGCAGGCTCCCAACAGCGTAGTGGCAGCCTGTATCAGAATTGTAACCTAAGTGTTGCCATGTCCCTCTTTGCAACTCTATTCCTAATTACAGTGTAGGTTCAGTAAGTGGTACGAGCTGCCTCGAGGGTCACAGCGCTGATCACAAGATGCGTTACATCAGGCAGGCAATAACTCCAGGTCTCCAGGAATATAGATCCTACTGGAATTATACATTGACGTCACACTGTGTTTACCTTAAAGCAATCTGACGAGGGATTAACTAGGTGATCAGTCCATCTCAGCACATCGCAGAGGAGTAATTAAATTATTCCCAAACAAAATTGCCAGAATTTGACGCCTAATCTAACTGCTGATATCTCTGTAATCTTTTCTTCCTACTTGTTCAAATGCTCAACCCTCCTTATTAAGAACCGTGCCGATTTTGTCCTGCAGAAAGTTAGAATATATTTCTTCGTTTGTCCTTGCTGGTCTTTGGGAATAACAGACCCCATCACATAAAATTATTCTGGCTTTGCAGAAGGGGCCGGTGAGCCTCTGTTTGGAATATAGTTCCCAGTCTCAGTCACCTCATTAGAGAAGCGAGTGGCTGCAAATAGGGACGTTGCAACAGAGTCCAAATGATGCAAGAACTTGAATATTCAGAGAAGGGTTAGAAAACCTACGGTGTGGCTGCTGCCTTTGGAAAACAGGAGATTAAAAAAGCCACTTTAGGGGGGCTTGCAGCGCTCTGGGGGAATAGCAAGGATTCACATACACGGGGAGAGCAGAGCTAGTGACAAATACCGGAACAAAAGGGAAATTAACAGAAGCTTAAGTAGGGATGAGCAGCAAAGCGGTGTAATTTATTTGTGAATTTATTTGTATTTAGCGCAGTTAATATATGGAAAATTATACTAAAGCTGGAACAGAAACAACTATTAGAAATCATTTTACAAGGCTTTAGACACGTGTGGGGGCTTAAAATAACTCTGTGGGATGCAACTCATAATTCAGAGGAGAGGAAAAGGACTTACATCTTCCTCACAATCACATCTCTTGAAACATTTAGCTCCATTGTGCTAAGAAATGGACATAGTTACTTTAATGTGACTATCCATACAATTCTCGGGGAAAGGTTTTCATTTACAAGATTAATTTCCCTTCCAGCTTCAAATATATAGATGTGGGGGAAAATAATCAGAGACACTTGAAGGGACAGGGCTGAATTCTGATCTCAGCAAAAGCAGAGCAAAGCCCGAGTAACTCCAAGAAAAATTCTGGATGCACGCAGGGATGTAACTGAGATGAGATCTGGTCCTGAAGTGCTGCGCTCCAGACAGAAAAACCTTGATGTCCCCTCCTTAAATTTCAAGGAAAACTATCAAAAGAGTCCCGAGTCCTTTTAGGGCATTTCTACAGTTCTTGGAAGAAGCCTGTATGTTCCCATTTGCATAAGATGCCTCCAGGCCATCAGCTTCAGCAGGCGTTGGATCAGACTGGGCGTCTCGCTCCTTCGACCTGCAGCTCTGCCTGCTTTCAGACCAAACACTGCCTTCAGCTCTGGCGAGCCCGCTGGGAATTCACCCTTCTTACGCACCAAGGGAGCGTGGGACACCGGAATGTTGCCCTGAGGCAATCTGTGTAATCCCTGTATCTCTCTTTTCTTCCAGGACGGGTGCTTAACCCGCCGCTCGGAGACACGTGGGCAAAATCCCAACTTTCTCTCCAGGGGAGATCCCCGCAGGCAGTTTACGATGCCAGAGCTCCCGCTGAGCTACCGCCGTTTACTCGGAAAATCGCAGGCAATTAATCACACTTTTCTCGGGGGAAAACACACTTGATTTGGACCCGTCATTACGCAGGGAAACTACAGAACGCTGTGCCGTAACCTAACCTGAACTCTGCTAAAGGCATTTCTTCCTAGGGCTTCCCCTTTCACTTGGCAAGCCCTGCCTGCGTTTGGAAAACCGGCACGGGTGTAACGGACTTCGGTTACACTCGGACTTGAGGAGCAAGATGCACCCGCGATGCTGTCCCGCTCGTCTTTGGGCCGCCGAGGCAGGACGCGGGGAGGCTGCGGAAGCCACGGGGAACACTCTGAGGTGACCTGCTGCCTGCGCGGGGCTTTCCCGGCCCCCTCCCGCAAAGCCGTGCGTGTCAGCGGCGGCAGGGAGCTCACCCCGGCAGGACCGGGGCTCCCGCCGCCGTCCGGGCATCGCGCAGGGGCCGTCCCGCTGCGGGCAGAGAGATGGAGGGACGGAGGGACGGAGGGATGCAGGGAGGAAGCAGTTCAGGCGGCAGGTGACAGGGGCGATGCGATGCGTCCCCGACCGTCCCGGTTTCAGCGGGGCGCAGTTTGGGCGGCACCCGCAGCGACTCCGCCGGTGACGGCGGGGCGGGCGCGGTCCCCCCCCCGCAGCCGG
>VZTA01008768.1:0-97990 GCA_013398855.1 Mohoua ochrocephala | reverse complement strand
GCCCTTTGTCAGCCTGAGTGTTTCGTGTGTCACATGAGGAACTCGGCAGCTTGAAACTCTCGAGTGGTTCCAGGGAGGTTTAAAAGAGCCCAGAGTTTGGACTGTGTCACACGCAGAATTTGAACAGGTCACATTTTTTCATCAATAAGTATTAATGATGATGATGAATTTTCAGATCGACTATTCACGAAGTGGGACTGGACCATAACTGTTTTTTCCTCTGCTGCTTTGTATGGGGTCAAGTGTAAACTTTTCTTTCTGTGCAATGCAATGCTCGTGTGAATGATGGTGTCATTAACGTCAAACCTGTTTCTGTCTGCAAAAGAATTTGGTCATTGACCACGGTCACCCAAATACCACATTAAATTATGTTTTTAGACAATGCCTTCTTGCTTTCTGTCTCTTCCAGTGCTACAAAGGAGCACTGTGGTGGTGCCACAGGAGGGTGGGAAGTAAAGGAGGGGGTCACTTCAGTCCCTTAGGTTCGTAGCAGTATTTAAAGTTAGGATGGGGTACCTTGCCTAGGTCTCGATTATGGTTCAAGGGGGCTGGGAAGGATTAGAGAGAAAGGAAAAAAGCTTCACCTTTACGCAGTTTTGTGAAAAGAAGGCACACAGTCATCAAGAGGTGAAAGTGGGGGTGTGGAGCGGATCTCCTAAACAGATTTACTGGGTTAAAACCCGATCCAGAGGTTAGTCAAGTACAGGAAAAGCAGTTTAATCGGTGATTATGGAAAGCCATGTTTCTGTAAGGTGCTTGACAAATGTAAGAAGGCAGCAGGGGAGAGAGTTTGTCTAAACCCTTACACTTGCAGTGTGTGTATGGGTTGGAAACCACACCTGACTGTAGGTGGATCTGCACAGTGCCTGAGACAGGCTCGGTGAGAAAGTTTGCTCAAGACTGATGGATTCGGACCATTTAGAAGGGTTTTCTCCTGATGGTCCTCTGTAAATCCCAGCCAGGCTTGGCCTTTTCAAAATGCACAGGTGTGTAAGTAGTGCGTGTGGTTCTGAGCCTTTAGTGGACGAGGTGCATTTTTCATCATCACCCCAGTAGGTAACCTCCTCAGTCTGGGTAAATTGGGACTGCTCCGCTGAAGCTAAAAGAGCTAAACTGATTTACAAAAGCGTTTACTCTCATTTTACTGTCTTGTCATTTCATTTTTCCCTCGCGAAGGTCTTACCTCCCTATCAGCTCTCTGCCCTTCTCGGCGTTAGTGCAGTTTCACAGATAAGAGAGACAGGAGCTGGTCTGAAACAGCTCTGCCAAGGCTGGAGCTTTGTCCCTGCCCCGATGTCGCAGGAGGAAAGGGAGCCACAGTCAGATGGGCTTGTTCTACTTTGGGGCAGCCCCATGATGACCAAGTTCTTGCAGTCGCTCCCGTCTCCTACCTAGTCCTCGGTGGGTATTGTCTTCTCGTTGGCTGGAAGAGGAGGGTCAAAGGGAGAAAGCAATTCCTCCAGCCCGTCCTCAAACGTCCCCCAGCTGAGGGGAGCAGAGTTCATCACCAGGTACACGTGTTAGACACTTATCAATCTCTTATGTCTTGTCGATTTGTACTATTTAGAATATGATTAAAACCAGTGTCTGAGACCATCCAAATGAAGTATAATTGCTATGGATCCTCAATTCCCACCGGATCCGTAATCCTTTTTGACTATTCCTCCCCCCTCCTTCAATGAAATGGAGCTTAGACACAAAGCCCTTGGTTTAAATTTCAAAAAATTAAAATTGACATGCAGCAGCATTAGCAGGAGCCAGGAGGAATTCTAAGGAGGTGCCTGGGCTCTGCTTTATCCTTTGCATTAAGAAGCAATTTGTACTTCTAACAAAGACCCAACTGTTCCCCCTTGGCAAAAGGGCAATGAAGATGCCTTGCAAGGGAATTGCTGTTCACAATACTTAAACAAATTTGAATCTTAGATTTTTAAATCTGTATTCCCTGGTGGAGCCTGCTCCTCTCAATTCAAATGCAGGGCTGGTGGTGTGTGCCTGCCAAGGTGTCAGTAGCTAAGCGGATGATGGATTGATGAGGCAATGGGAAGACACAGGCTCACAGTGGCAGTTTGCCCCGACAGTGATCTATGTATCTGCACATTATCAATGTCATGAGGAGGCTTGAACCACCCTCGCTAGATGTCTCATTTTCCACTTATCTCTTATGTACTAATTATCAGGCTGGATTATTCCCCAGGATAGAAACAAAAAAAATTGCTCATTGCCACTCCACTGACAGTTTACACAATCGATAGAATGAACGTCTCCCTCAGCTGCTCACAGGCTTTTTTGTTTCCTCTCCTCATTGCAGGGTCTTCCGAGATTGCCTCTGTGGGGGGTTGATGGCTCTCACCCAGCATCTGCAGCGGTGGTGCTTGGACAGGCTCCTCTGTCCCAGTCATCTTGGTGGTAGCTCAGTGTGTGGGTTGCGGTTTTTTCTGAAGTAACACAGGGAAAAGCAATTGGGAGATGAAAAACTTGAGCGCTCAGTGGTGCAGTTATCCAGAAAAGCGGAGGCAGCGCTGCGGATGGGGACGGCGGTCCCTGTGCTGCCCGTGGCTGTGGGTGAGAGCAGGGTCACGCACAGTCCAGCAAACGGCCTGAGGTGGCCTTGTAACCCTCTGGGCTTCAACTGAGCCTTCCTGCCCTTGGGAATGGTCTGTGGGTTCGGCACGTTTCATGTCACAAAGAGAAGGGGCTGTTTGTAAGGGGATACCCCGGTCCCCTGGTTTGGATGGGAAGAGGAGAATTCAAGTGTACTCAAGGGGCTGCCTTCAGCTTTCTCTGGGTCTGGCCTTCCCAAATGATACTGCATCTCAAACAACCATTAGCCAGTGTCTGTTCTGGAGGTCTGACCCCTCAGAGATGTTATTTACTTGATGAGTTAAGCAAATGCTTTTAAGAATTGGGAGGTTATCAGGTGTGATGTGAACAGGGAAAGCCCCCAGAAAGGAGTGGAAGATTGGAGTTTTAGACAAAAAGTGCTACCTGTTTCTGAGCCCAGCTGTGTGCTTAAGTTAAGATGATAACACTAAAGATTTAAAAAAATAGACAGGTGTTCATGCTGTCAAAGTAACTTAGGTACTGCACCAGCAAATCCCTGATCTTTGTGCTACCAGTGTGAAATCGTGACCCTTGTCCTGTGCCTGGTCAGTACTGGCTGTGGAAGGGATCCCTGGAAAAGAGGTGAGCAGGGAGATGTTGAGTCACACAAACATCAGGAAAGGGGAAATGAAGATGCTGCTGAGAGCCCTGAGTGGGGTGCCAGCCACCCCTGGTCTGTGGTCGTTCCCTGCGGGAAGACGTTCAGGTTACTCTGCTCTCCCGCAAGCCAGTGGATTTGTGGCTGGGCACTTGTTTTCTTCTGTCTTGACCTTCATTGGTTTGGGGAACTCCTGGCAAGTCTCTAGGGAGGTGGGTGAAGAAATCCTGCTTCGTCTGTGGTGAAGAGGGTGAGCTGCTGGCGCTGAGTTTTCTCCAGCCAGGGTACAGGGCTGAGGAATCCGTGCTGCGAGAGCGGCCGGTGTCCGGTGTCCCGTGCCAAGTCTGGTGCCTCTGTGTTTTCCAGGATCTCAGCTTGCAGATTTCGTCCTTGATGCTCATTCCCCTGTGGAGCAATGCTTGGGTCAGTGGGGCTCCCTGTCTCGCAGCAGCAAGAACAGTCCCGTGTTGGGTTCTCCTCTTTCCCTTTTGCTGTAAGAAAAGCAAAGTGTTGCTTTTTGTGCCTTGTGTCTTTACACACGTGCTTTGAACCACTCATTGGTCTTCTTCTTGCTGCTTTTGAAACTCACTCTGGGTATTTTTCTTGGTGATTTAATGCTTGTTTATCTCTTTGCTTGGCTCCTCCAGTGGCTCACAGTGCCTGGACAGGTTTAATTTGTGAACTCAAAAAGTAGGGAGGATGGGTTTTGGTGGATGCTCACGTGTTCTTTTTCTGTTTATGCCACAAACTAATTATATTAAGGGGTCTGTGACAATAGAAGCAAAATGGCATATAAATCTATTTCAAATCTGTGTTAAATACCTTTTCTTTTCTTTTTTTTTTTTTTTTTTTNNTTTTTTTCTTTTTTTTTTTTTGTACATGCTATTTTTTTTCCTTTTTGTGATTGGACTGAACTCTGGGAAAAAATCCTGGTAAAATCATGTGTCTTAGTATTGTCTCTGGGATAAAGGAGCCTGTCAGAATAAAATAAAGACTAACTGAATCTTCGCTGACTTTGAGACTGCAAGAAGTTTGGTCCTTTTTACTGTGAAAGCCTACATGATGCAGAGACTTGGAAGATTAATTACAGACAAGAGAAGTAAACTGCTACCATGTGCACACCCTGCCAGTTTTGGGTGAGAGCCTGCTCTCGGCTGGTTTCACACTTAATGGCAAAAAGAGGTTCAGCTTGTTTATAAACCGAAGGTAACATGCAAATAGGGACCCATTTCTCCAGACCAAGCCTGTGCCAGTTCAGAAGTGAATCCCTTGGTCACAGAGCAGGTGCCACAGCAGCAGAGGAGGACGTGCTTCACTATTTCTTGAGCCCACTTGCCCTTGAATGAGCTTCATTTTTGAAGGTTGTGGGGGCACTGCAGCAGGGGCATTAAAGGGGCTGAGCCCCTGATTCCTCTCCATTTAGGACCAGTTTATTAATTGCCTCAATGGTAAGTTACAACGAGGCCAGTAAAGGGCAAGGCTTGTTCCCTGGATCAGCCAGGGGGACAGGGGCATTTCCTTCTGGATGAGTGAGAGGCTGAGGCTGGGGTATGACTTGGTGTCCTAGGCTTGAACATACATTGGAATTCCCCTTCTTTCCCCCTGCATTTCAGGCTGAAGCCCTGAGAGCTGGTGGTTTCGGGTGACATCCTGAAGGGTGCCAAGCCACTGTTGTATCCTGGCCCCTGCCACGGAGCGCTCAGCAGGATCCCTCAAGGTTTTGCAAAGTGTAAGTCAGAGGGAGCTGTGAGTGATGATTCTGTTTCCTTGCAGAAAAAGCCACAAATGCTCACAACCTGGGTCCTTCCAATTATTAAATAGCCTGAATTAACCATTCAGCTGTGTGGCACAGCTCTCTCTATGTCCTAATAAATGGGAGTAGATTTTCTTCACGGGGCTGGTGGCATACCCCTCTCTCTGTGCATTTGCTCCCGTTTTGTTTTTTTTGGCACGAACTAGGGTAGAAACAGAAAAGGCCTGCTTGATCTCTATGATCTGCTGCCCTATTAATGCAGGATTATTTCCTCCAGTGCTCTGTGAGCACGGTGACACAGAGAGCATGGCTTGCCTGCAGCCTTTGACTGCGCTCCTCCCAGCGAGGGCACATTCACATGATCCTGGCTCTTCGTTTTGCTTGCAGCTGCCAGATCATGTCTAGAAAAACAAACAAAAAAAGTAGCCAGCCCCAGTCCTGAATGCAGCTGAAATGTTTTCTTGGTGACATTTCTCTTTGTCAACAAATTGCTTATCACTTAAGTGTTGTGATGTGATCCCCATCCCAAAGAGGAGAGGTCTGCTGCTGAGGATGGGGGGGAGGAATGCCCAGGAGAATAACTTGTTTGAAGATGTGAGCACAGGCTTTATGAACAATGATTCTTTGTCGGATCTTAGCTTTAAGGTGCAATTTCGGTGGTATGATAATGCAGAAAATGTTTCAAGTCCTTGGGGAGGAAGCTGCTTTTCAGGTGGTGTCTTGCTCTTCCCTCATTATTGTAATGCTGTTCCTGAAGCTTCGTGTCAGTCACGCTGTGCTGCAGCATGTGAATGCAGGGGGTGATGGAGATCAGATCCAGGTGGATCTCTCTGTTTTGTTTTGGTATACAGTTGAATTCTTGACATTTGCTTCCCATTCTTCTAGCACCTCATTTCTCACAGAGCTGTGCTTCTTGGGAGCTGGGAGCCCAAGGGCCAAAGTTTGCTTCCAGGTACACTTATCAAATTATTTTCACACTTAGTTTTTCTCACACTGGAGTCAGAATCAATCCTTAAGTACATTACATGCATCTTCCCTCGGATCGCACGCGTGGCAACTGGTTAAGTAGTGTTTGGGGATGCAAGATGATGAATCTCAGTTTTTGTACCCTAGAGGTGGAAATGGTTCAGGTCCATTTTTTTGTCCTGCCCAGTCAGTGTCACTATGTAAATACTTTTAAGAAAAAACACCCCCAGAGGGCAGGGCACCTCCTTTTGCCGGCATCTAGCAACCTGCTTAGGAAAGAGAGGTGTCAAATACCTTTGAAGCTCAACTCCTCCAAGCCCCTGCTGAGTGCATCGCTGCAGCTGAGAGAGCTCAGATCGTAAACTTCAGCCTCTCCTCTCCAAAGGGAAAGCATCCTTGAGGAGTAACACTGCTGCTATTTATCAATTTGTGTGAGAATGAAGCCTGAATGCTATTAGAGCTGAAACACTAATTAAGCCAATAAATTCCTTTGTCTTTTTGGGTGTGTTTGCAATTAATATGCAAAATCCCATTGATTCCAGCAACTCCATAATTCACGATGCAGTGTTATTACATATTGACGGCGTACCCTGCGAAGCCTCCAAAAGACACTGCTGTGCATAGTAAGAATCCTGCTGTGATCCCAGTTAAACTGTTACAGGCTGGGTGAGTCACGGTGCTCCACCAGGTTCTTCCGAAAGCTTGGCTGTCGGTGGGGGGGGGTTAGGAAGACCACACAGAACTGTGTCTCTGCTGAGCATACGCTGTGTCTCAAGGGCTATTTGCACTTTATATTGCTTTCAGAATTACAGTGGAAAGAAAAAGGAAAGATGTTCCAGCTGATCCTAAAAAAAAGGCTGAAACTGATGCAAATAGAAACAGATCCTAAAGGAAATATGTATTTGGATCAAAGCAAGGCAGTTCTTTAAAGCTGCCTTAGCTTTAATTTGCATCTGATGGGGCAATCTAAATAATCTTTCCTCAAGGTTTGTTCAAAGCTAGGAGAAGGGAGACAGGACAGGAAGGCTTCTGAGAGATGGAACACTTTCTCTCTTCCAGGGGAACATTGTTTTGGCATCCTAGGACAGAGCAAGAGTCCTTGACCACTGAACCCTGCGGTGACTCTCTGCCTAAAACTGCCTTTTGCAGCATCAGAATAAGTTCTGCCCAAATATTTTTCAGCATCCTTCCCTAAAGCAGCAAAATCAGGACGACATTGTGAGGAATGATTGGCTCTTAGTCTCGGAATATTTAATTGAGAGGGCTGCCTACATGAGACTTCGTTGCCGTATTTTCTTACATTTGGGCTCCTTTGCCTCCCCAGGTCTGTGGCAGCTCTGCTCTCAAGGTGGAAGGGCTCTAGAAAAGGCGTGTGGCTGGTAGAGTAGATGTTCTTCATGGGGTTGGTCTGATCCCCATCGAAGCGGGTGGGCAGGTGCTCAGTGGCTTTGGTGAAGCAGGAGCAAGGTTAGGTTTAATCTTGGGTTGGGGTTTTGTGGTGGTGATCTTTTTTGTTGCTGTTCTCAGTTCTCGGGAAGGTATTTGATTTGGTCTTGGCATAATCAATAAACCTCTGTATTGATACATACAGCCTCTGGAGCAGAGCATGGCAGGGATGTGCTTTTAGTTCAGAACAGCACAAATCAAATACACAGTTGTTGAATTAATTTGTGGCTGGTGTTTTCTGATAACTGCAATTCAGATTTGCTCTTCCTGTTCCCACTGCCATCCTTCCAAAGGGGAAAAAATAAAAGCGAGGCAAGCAAGGTAAAACTGAAGCAATTGTAGGTGCATTTGATGCCCATGTATGCAGAGGCTGTATGACAGCTTTAGAGAGTGGAAGATGAACAATATACAAGACGCTATCTCTGATTTCAAAGATCGCATGTTTGATTTCGGGCACAACGATAAAGCAGAATTCTTGATAGCTTGTCCAAGCTAATTTTCTTCTGAGTTAGTGCACTAACTACCTACCTAACCACAAGCTGTCCTTTTACTTTTTCTTTTCTATTAGTGGACTAATAGGACTGCCAAGCTTTACTTTCTAGATGGGTCTTAAATGGGAAGCAGTCTGTTTCACGGAAGAAAGATGCTTGGGGAATCAATTTATGCCAGCTTGTAGCCACCGGAAACCTCGGTACTTCAGCAGACTTTAAATTGAAAAATGGAGCTTGCTCTTCATACTAGATTTCTCAGACTACTTACTCCAAGCAATAGAAAAGCAAACTTGTCAGGTAGGCAGGGAATTTTTGAGCTATCTCTATGTGTTTATCACTTGGTTCACTTCTGGAAATCTCCGAGTGAAATACGGGAGCCTGAATTGCTTAAGAAGGTCAAACGAGGTGAATATAACAGTCCCCTCTGGCCTAAAGAATCCATTAATTGTGCTGTCAAATGGAAGTATGGACAATGGCAGAGCTGACTTTTTAAAAATTTGTCTTAGCTCTTACAAACTGGTGGTGGGAGGGAGTGAAGTGAGAGGAGTAAAATGATTTTGGGGTAGGATTGAGCAATCGCCTCTGTCTGCAAAATGAGGTCCATTTCTGTTCTCAGACCTTTCCACAAGGCACAAATACAAGGGCAAGTCTTCTAGGGGCAGAGTGGCCTGGTGATTTCCCATGTGTTTCCCTGTAGGCTTCTCTGTGGGCGGCAATTCCTTAGGCAGCCATCAGAGCTGGCATCAGGTAATGCAGAGAAAACCGTGGATTTAACAGATGTGAATCTGTCTTCTTCCTTTCTCTCTTTTATTCCTGATAAATAAGAAAATTATCTGCAATTGTAGCAAATTACATTCAAAACAGCTGTGGAAATATGATAAATATTGATGGTATGATTTGGATGAATACAGTGAATTCAAAGCCTGTGGGGTGTTGCACCAGGAGACCAGTTGTGGATGGTACATTGCCAGGAGGAACAGCCTCGTGTGGGACAGTGCCAGAGCGTGTCCTGTGCTCTGCTCTGGCCAGTGCCATCGTTAGTGCTGGGACTCATTAAGGAGAAGACCTGTCTGTTAAATCTGCAGATTGCATGAAGGCGGAGAAAAGGATTAACCACAGAGTGGCTTTGACAAAACAGAGGAAAGAGATGTAAAAATAGCAGGAGAGAATTACAGAGATGCAAGTTACCTCTACCTGGAGGCAGTGCATGGCATGGATATGTGCTGCAAAGTCAGGAAGGATGGTTCTTAAGGACAAGAGAGGAAGGGAAATGTGTTACTGAGATAATTTTGGATAGGAAAGAGTGAGGGCCTCGAGATGTAGTAGCAAGGTCAAACAGAAAGGGAAATTTTTGGTTGGTGAGGTGTGGGAGCAGGTTGCCTGGGATGGCTGTGGGTCTCTGGCACAGAAGGACTCTAAGAGTGCACCGGGCATCCATCAGATCTGGCTGTGACACAGCTGAGTTGGGATGGGGAGCCGAGCCAGACGACTCCTCAGACCATATGCACTATTGATTTTCCATCACCCTTCCTTTCTCCATGGATCTGCAGAGATATATACACCCATCTGCCTGCCTGTAATAGACCCCTCGAAAAATGAAGTTTGGTGTGTTTCTGTGCCCCCAGCAAGGCTTTCTCTGCACACCACAGTGACTACATCTCTGTTAGGTCCGTTTTGGAAGGGCAGGTTGGGGGCACATGGGGTGATGGTGTGTGGGCAAGGTGATGCTGGTGGAAGGACTCTTGCAGGGAGTGGGTTCCTAGAGCTAAGCCCTGCTGTCATAGCTCCAGACTGCCAGAGCTCGTGATGTCCAGGATCCCCCCAAGTCCTACTGGATGACCGTGCAAAGGCATTCTCACCACACTGGGCGCTCTTTTGGCATAACCTCTACAAATCTGAGCACATTTTTTTTGCATCTGTCTGAGCACGTTGTTTTTGCATCTATGGTAAGAAGATGGAAATATGGACCTGCTGATCAGCAGGCATCTAACACTCAGGTCCCTTTGAAGTCATGAATAAGAGAAACTTAAATACCTCTGAGCTCCAGGAGAGCTCTGTGTGTGTACCTGATGCACCAGCACACAGCTCCATTCACCCCAAGCAGGACTGAACACTCAGTGTTTTCACCATGGTGTCCCACACCGAGTCAGAATGCCTCTGAATTTTTTACTGTTTTTTTTTTTATCTGTACAATCTGCAGATTATCTGTTAAAAAACAACCAGCACAACCCAAAGTATTTTCCTATGTGACTCACCATTGGTAGCTGTGTGTGAGCGACGCAGAGGTTTATCTCAAAGCTGTGTATCCCTGCCATTTAATTTTCCTGTTCCTGTAGCCCCTTTGTCCAGCATCTCTGGTTTCGTGGGGACTTTCTGAGGTCTCCTCTTTAAGTCCTAGTGCACTTCCAGGTGTGTCAATTCTACATGTAGAAAATATAGTGTTCGTTGAAAGAAAACTTTGAGATGTAAAAGGAAAGAGGACGGCGTAGTCTGGGTATCCTGCTTGTGGATGTTTTTGTTTTTCCTTCTTATCAGCTCAGATCATCAGATGGAAAAATGATAACATTTTTTCAAAAGAAAAAAGAAACCCCACTGTAAAAACATTCACGCTTTTCAAGTCTCAGCTTGAGTTTGCTTTGACTTCATTCACAAGGGTCTGACTACCCTTGTTTCCATCCCGGGCCAGAGTTGCTATATTTAAGGCTCCGCAGGACAGGGTTTACGGTGGCGGTGCTGACTCACGCTTCATTAAGAGTCACAAACAGTGACTCCTGCGATGCATCAGCTGCCGCCAGGCCCCGCGTCCCTCGCGGCCGAGCAGGGCAGGTCCCAGCGCCTCGCAGGGCTGAGCCCATCGGAGGAGGATGTAGTGCCATCAGCCACTGCTGCCTCGGCGTTCGGCTGAGCCGGCATCACACCGTGGGGCAGCGGTGGGACATGTGACAGGGACTGAGATGAGATCATTGGCAAGTGAAATCAGATTCAATTGCATTAGAAATTCGTGTCAGATAAAGCTGTCGGAGGTACTGCAGAACTATACCTACATCTGCTTAATATATTTATTACATATCCCTCCCAGATTGATTCTGGGCTTAAATTAAAAAAAAAAGAAGTTTATTTTTCCTCTTCTCTGTTACTCATCTGGTAGTTTTGTAATATTTGGCTCTTCCTTGCTGTTTGATTGGATTTGCGAATTTCCCAGTTGTGTCAATAAAGCGATCCACAGAGAGATGGAGTGAGACTTGGCACAGGGAAATAGCGTGGCAGATTTTCCTGCTCCTGCACACCTCAGGTCTGGTGTCACTTGCAGTGACCAACAGCAGGCTGGGCTGACCCGTGGGCAGCTCATCTGTGCAGCCCAACAGTCACACTGATTAAAATCCAGCGTTAGCAGTGTAGCTTGGAGGATACTTCAAGGCTGATGGACTTGCAAGATGCCAGCAGAGCGCAGGTGTAAAGGCAGTCTGCAGCCATGCCTCCTTTTTCTGCCCAACGCTCCTCCTCCAGCCTCTCCTTGAAAGCCACTCTCTGGGCTGTTGTCCTGCCTTGCTCCTGGCTCACAGGGACTGCATTTATTTTGGTGATAGCAGCATGCAGGGCTACAGAGCTATTTGCGACTCATGGAGTTATCTGGGCTTTATTCAAAGGCTGCTGGAACACAATCCTGAGTGATGTGTTTTAGGGGACCCTGCTTGAGCAGGGAGGTTGGACTAGATAACCTCCAGTGGTCCCTTCCCACCTTAATTGTTCTGTGATTCTGTGACTTTCCACCTCTATAACTGAAATAGACCATGATCCATATGTGTCTTTAGGAAGACAAATTACAAAAAATTTGGTGGGATTACTCATCTCAGCTCCTCCAGCACACACTTTGTCCTCCGTGCTCTGGTGTCTGTGAGAACGTGGCTGGAGCAGGGGTACCCAGCTCACTGCCATCACCCTGACCACAAGCTAACTGTTGCATTTCCAGTGCTCCTTGATCTCAGCTTGCTGGGACCTGGCTCGGACCTTCTGAGCCTGATGTGGTGACGTTGTATGGTTTCCTCCATAAGTTGTTTCCTCCCTCAAACCACGTGCAAGGCTGGTGTCC
Source organism: Mohoua ochrocephala (assembly GCA_013398855.1). Lineage (NCBI taxonomy): Eukaryota > Metazoa > Chordata > Aves > Passeriformes > Acanthizidae > Mohoua > Mohoua ochrocephala. Next base: position 86,045 of record VZTA01008768.1, on the reverse strand, counting down.
ACACCCCCGTCCTGCAGGGATGACTGATCTGTGCTGTGCACAGCAGTTCCTCTTCCTCTCTGTCTGAGCTGCCATCCCATCAGTTCCTCAGCTGCATCCCTCCTTCGGTCCGGTGGAACACGGCTGCTACCTCTGGGCTTTCCCAGCTTTCTCATGCTCTTCCCTTTCAGCTCCCACGGAGAAAATGAGATCTCTAAGCATGGACCCAGAGAGCAATAGGGGTCACTTTGCTTTGTGTTTGGGGCCCCTGTGCTGCAGTCGGTGCTGTGGTGCAGGCGGCCAAGCCCTGCCTTTGCAAGCGCTCCGGTGCCTCTGAGAAACGCGTGTCTGGAATAGAGAAGTGAGAGTGTCCTCAGCGTCAAATAACCACACTGCAAATTTGCATGTTTTGGTGCAGTCTGTGCTGCCTGGGAGCAGCCACAGGGGTGGGATCTCCACGGGACGGTTTTATTTTGGCCTGTGCAGGCAGTGGGAGTCCATGTAGCCAGAGGGTGAGGAAGTGAGGCTGTGCTTCAGAGAGGGTGAAACCTTGGCAGAACTCCCACCTTCTTCAAAAGGGGTCTGTGTGGTCTGCTGATTAAAATGATTTTAATGCAAATCAACATTAGCCCGTTCCACATTGCATGGAGCAAGGAGGGAGAAAAAAGAGAATGGTTTGACATGGTTCTTTTAGCCTTCTGATTCTCAAATTTTAGTGCAGAGTGAGGAAACTTCTGCTAATGGCAGTCCTCAGGGTAAAGCCTTTTAAAAATATTCCTGGTAGATTTTTAGCCAACTAAACTAAACCAGAAAAACCCCACCCCTATATTCAGCACTTATGTTCATGAAGGGTATCTCTCAGGTGTAATTTCATCCTTGATCTCACCCCAAAATCAGAGAGATAAAAAGCACATCAAGATTGAGGAAAACCAGTGCGATCTGGAGAGATTAGAGCTGTGAGGGTCTGTGACCTGCAAGAAGTCAGAGTGCAATGCAAATAATACTCTGTGTGTAAGGTGCACTGACGAACATGTAAGGGGATGGTGAAGAAGAGTGCATCAAGCACTACCTGCTGATGCAGACACCCACCAGGCTTGCTCTTGTGGTGGTTTGTGCACACACCGACTGGGCTCGATGGTTTTGCCCCCAGCAGCTGTCTCAGAGGAAATCTTCAAACTGCCTCTCCCAAAGCTTAGTGGACAAAGACTTGGGGAGGGATGATGCATGGTCAGTGTGAGAGCAAAGAGTGTTATATTATCTTCTACTTCTTGTTCTACCTACACCTGAATGTTAATTTTTTTGCTTTCTCTTCAAGGGAAGCTGCTACATGCAAATTACCTCTCCTCCACCAGAGAAGCTGATAAGGTGATGATAAAAAATATACAGAATAAATGATGCTCAGCACTGCATTATTCTAGAGAGAGCAGGGGAAGGCAGAGGGCACTGTAAATACCCTTTATGTACATCCCTATGTAATCCCAGTGGTGTAGAGCGGGAGAGGGCACAGAGCCTTGGGGTTCACCCAGGCACTTATACAAAATAAGTTGCAGCAGCAGCAGTGTGTGCTAGAGCTAAGCCACAATTAAACACCCCCAGGTAGTTTAAATGAGATGTGCACATTTAGAAGATAGTTTTTAGTGGATCATGTCATCATCTGACTAGCAGAGAAAACAAACATCTGTGGCATGTACTTCCCAGCACCGTTGTTTGCACAATGAGCATCGAGGGTGCGTTGGCTGTGGGTCCAGAAGTGTGTTGTGCTTGTGCAAGGATGTCAGAGGGTTTCAAGCTGATGCTTTCTGCTCTCCTTCCCTGTCCTGGCATGTGTAACTCACCCCTTGCTCTCCCTCCATCAGTGCAGGGTGACAGAGGGCAGCTGGGGCTGTGGTCGGGAGCACCTTCACTCACCAGCCACGTTCTCCTCCTGATGAGGGCTGGCACTTGGCAAAGAGCAGCCAGACAAAGCGTGAAATGTGAAGTGGCTGTCGCTGTCATGGCAAGGATGCTGGAGCTGATGGTTGAGGTGCAACTGCCTGATGGAGGTCAGGGCTTGGCTCTGTGATTGCAGGTGACTGAACCAGAGTGGTCTAGAAGGCAGCTGTCCCGTCAGCTGGGAGTTCTCCCCTCATGGGTGGGACTATTGAATTGAGAAGGCAAAAGTGTTAGCCTGAACCTCCAGGAAGATGTTTTCCTCAAGGCCTGAGCCACTGGAGCCCTTTGGAGCCAGCCTTCGAATTGTTACAGCAATGACAGGATTTGTACATGGTTGCCACCCATCAGGTCTGAAGAGGAACCTTCCAGCTGAAGGGGCAGCTGCCCTCCTGCCCAGCCTGTCAAAGCTGTTAAATTGCTCCAGCTTAATCATAGGGAACTCCTTGAGCATTTCCAAGGAGAGTATCTGATGAGAATATGTATAAGAGTCTGGAATTCAATTTCAAGCCAAAAACGAGTAAAGAAAAGTTCACCTACAGCACTGTAAGCTCCTGGTAAGACTCAAAAGGGCTAAACATCTTGTGGAAGTGCTGGGAGCCTGCTTCAAACATACTGAAACCTGCCTTTTGGCTCCAGCAAGGAACAGGAGACCAGCCCTGCTGGTGCCCATCCCCTGTGCACTACTGGGGTGCTGCACTGGTGCTGACCTGCTGGGACCTTGCAGAGTCCATTGCTCCAGCACTCTTTGAGACAATAGGCTTTGGCAGGGCTATGCTCATTACTCCTACATCCTTGAAGAAATGAGCATTTCCTCTGCAGGATCATTGTGTTTTCCTCATCCAGTCTTCTGCAGAGCCCCTGCAATAGAAACCTGCGAAACAAGAGGCACCTCCTGATGTCACCTGGCCCCTCGTTCTGCAGGTTTCTGCTGCAGGGACTCTGCAGAAGGTGGGATGGGGGAAATGCGGGATCTGTCCAGCAGTCAGCCGCCTGATGTGGCAGCAGTACCCTTGGTGCTGGGGGAGCATCGTCCTTGCCTGCGGAGACAGGAGGGAAAAAAGCCTCTGTTCCCGACGGCGGTGCTGGAGATGCCGGCCAGAGTTAGGACTGGCTTGATGGCTCCTGACGGTAGCAGGAGAGGAGCCTGGAGTGGTTTAACTGTGCCTTTGCCATGGCCATGGTGGTTTCTGTGTGTTCTTGGGGGTGTTGTGGGTTAAGGGACACTGTTAGGATGCCAGGTGGGGTGGTCTGGTGAGCTCATTGCACCGCAGCCCTGTGACTGCAGGGGAGGTGCCTCCCTGCCTCGGAGCTTTGCTTCAATATTTACAGAACACATTGACACATGTTTAAAAAGCTTCAGCAGGAACGAGCAAGACCAAACACTGCTGTGGGAATGTCACCGTGTCCCTTTTTAGAGACAGTGTGGGGGGCTGGCTGTTGGGCACAGAGCTCTTTTTGGAGGACAGCAGTTTGGAGGGAAGCTGAGTCTGTAGCAATGGATGAGCTTTTACATAGGGCAGAGGTGGGAGACATGGAAGGGAAAGGGACGCTCGGGTCTGTGGTAGTAGAGTGAAACATGAAGCCAAGACCCAGCTTGAAAAGCTTTGTTAGAGTTGTCCCAAGGAAAACAAAGACCAGTTTGAGATAGAAGGTGAACCTGCTTCGGGTCTGCCAAGGAGCATTTAGAGATACAGCAGTGCACCCTGTCCTGCCCAAGGGGATTATCCAAGGGAACCCTCAGAGCCACCTTGCAATAGCTCCTTGGTCCCAAAACACTTGGTCCCAGCATAATCATTACCATGACTATTCCATGCTGGGAAAGCCTCGTTTTCCTAGGCATTAAACGGATGGATGAGCAAAGGGTGGTGTCAGCTAAACACTCGTGAAAGCTGTTGTGGATATTTTAATGTTGCTGTGGACTTGTTTTCCAGCTTTCTCCAAAAAACAGTTTGGGGTGCATATAGATGCGCAGTGTTGAGCTTAGTGTCTCTTCAGAGGGGGAAAGGGACTAGAGCATCACTTTGCTATTCATTTCCAAAGGCAGGATGTACAAACAATATCAATATTTATTAAAGAGCTTTGTTTATCCCAGGTTTGTAACAAAGAAAGTGACTTAGATTGTGGTGTTTGTCCTCTTTTCGGTGTCCTATTCCTCACTTGGGTTTGCAGGTTTTTCTTAATGCATATATTATTTCCCTGTTTTGAAGACAACTGTACCCTGAATATCTTAAAAAGGGAAAGTGGCACTTGGTTTTTGGTTGCCTCAGTGGTTGTATCATTTCTGCTTTTAAGAGTCCCTGTCTGTGATAGACAGCAGCTCTCCCTACCCAGGCTTACAACAGAAGCTTTGTTGTCTGATTTTGCCCTTCCACTCTTCCTTCCTTCCCCTCAGCTGCTTTAAATAAACAGGGAAGTTTTAAGTTCAATGAGACCAGTAAATTTACAAAATCTACTCCTATGAATGGCGCTTTTTTTTTCACTTCAGCTTAAATCTGATTTCAAGTGACATCAAGAAGAAGAAAAATATTCAAAAACCCCCAAAGCCGACTCACAGCATCGTGAAAGTGCCCAGCCAGCAGTTTCCGCAGCAGCAGCTTTGCTGGAGGCTGTTTGCTCTGCCCCTTGCTGCTGGGCACATGGAGAGTGCAGAGAGGGATTTCTAGACATCTCCTGCACTTACAGAGGTGAGAATTTAGGTGTTTGCTCTTTTTTAAAGATGCAAGAAGTCTGTCCCATGCATGGGGACTCTGCCACTGCTTGTTGCATCCTTATGCAAGACAGAAACACACTGTAAGGCACAGTGCTGCTGCCTCTGAAAGATCAGGACTGTTACCAGCTGCTCCCTTTAAATTAATTTTCCCAAAGTCAGTCACAACACGAGCGGAGCGATGATCCTGATGACACTTCCCGAACAATTAGCACCGGGAGCGAGTGGCACCAGAGGACTCACTCCGTGTTCTGTGCTGCTTGTCTTCGGTATAAATAGCCTGGCTGGAGGATCTTTTTCCCAAAATTATGATGAAAGGGTGATTTTATGTTAATTCAACATGTCAGTTGTGTTTGAAACCAGGGACACCAGAGCTTTCTGCTCTGCTTCGATCAGGAGCGCTGGGCAGATTAAACTAAACATCGGGCAACTTGAGGGTTGTTCACAGCTGTCTGGTGGGCATGAGGGCTCGTGGGGTGGGCAGCGTTGGACAGGTAGCTCCTGTGTGCTTCACAAACTGCCTGCTGTGTCCTCCTGCACGAGGAGAGGCCGTGCTCTGTATCTGTGTGGATACAGCCAGGATGAGGAGCACTCCCTTGGAACCACAAGGGCGGTGACCTTGTGATGAGGCACCAAAGGAGACCACAGGGCTGTCCCATCAGGAAACGTCCAGGATGACCTACCTGCCACGTGGGTTGAAAGTGTTCAGCAACAGCCTGGCTCTGCCTGTAACTGCTGGCAAACCCAGCGGTGCCTGTGGTTTGCTGAGCTTGATCTCCAGGTGCTTTGCAGGGAAGGTTGGCAGCCACAGTGACCTGCTGCTGGTCCTAGAGGAGCTGCTTCTGCACGAGGACACTTGGCCAGCACAGATCTCATTCCTGCACTGCCTTCCACAGGCAGAAGTCTGTGGAAAGGATGTAAAGCCCTTGGGATGGAAAATGCTACTTTACAGTGCCAGGAGTTCGCTGAGTCCTTGGCAGGTCCATGCTACACAAGGATTAGCACCCAGCCAAAATGACTCAGACTAAAACTCCTTCAGAAAGTCCCTTAGTGGATGGTTTTCTTCTCATTCTCTTTCTGTGTTTTGACCAGCTGTGGGCCAGTGGAAGGAGAGAGGAGAAAGTGTGTAAACCAGGGGGAACACCACCCTGCCCAAGGCAGCATGATGAACAAACTTCAGAGGAGGCACTGAGAAAAGTGCCAAAAGCTGCATGGGCAGAGATCCACAGTGATTTGCGTTAATTAACTAATGAGCAGTGTGTTGGAGAGACCCAGACTTACAGACCACTCAGCCTTTACCACACAGAATGACCAGTTGCAGTGTTGAGCTCAAGAGTCAAGGTCCACCCTAAGTGGTGGTAGCATGTGAAGTACTTAGAGAAAGATCCCAAAGACTGGTAAAGACTGATGGCAAAGGCTGGTGGAAAGGCAGCCCTCACCTGCTTGCAAGGCCCGTGGGGTTTTCACTTGAGTCACTTTAGTGAGGAGAACACGTATGAATGTGGAAATTGGCTGTAGTGTGTTGGGGCTCAACTCTTCCCAGCAATGGGGGCTCCTGGCTCGTGCTTTTAAGGCATCTGGTCCCTCCAGCTCATCTTTTCAACTTTAATAAGAGATGTGCATGTGCTTCCCCTTCCCCCCAATGCGTTACATTTTCAGATCAATTTTAAAAGTAACCTCTTTAATATTGAATTATTCCTGATCTCTATTGTCACTTCTAGCTGATTAGTTTAAGGACTGTGCTTGGTTTGTTTAATAACCTCTTGACACTAAACAAACAATCCTGAAATGGGAACAATTTGCAAAACAGAAGGAAAACAAATAACCTACAAGGGCATCCTCTTCAAAATAGAAAGACTGATTACATTAAAATGGCAAAATAATTCCGGACATTAAAAGAATGTATATAGATATTGGCTTATCTATATTCAAGGAAGATTTGAAAACACCGCAAAGTTAAAGTTTTCATTAGCAGTACAGTGAAATCTCTCAATTAGAATTCCTGAAGCATATTAAATGGTATTTAGTTTCTAACTCAATGCATCATTTTCTGTTAAATAATTGATCGTGGTGCAGAGATTGTGTTTGTGTAGTTTAAGAAAACGATTAGACCAAAGAACATTTGGTAGGAAAGTTGCATTGATAACTGCGACACTACTCTGGCCGTGCTGTGGAGGTGCTCTCACAGCAGGGCTCGCCACTGAGGTGGGCAGGTGTTGGGCCTCGAGTGACTTGGGGCAATAAAAGCTGTACTGGACCACAGGGAACTCATCTAGAACACAGTGAGGGGAGCCCGGGGCCTTCAGGGACCCAAACTGCCCAGGAACGAGGTGTGGGTGGGAGGAGGGAGAACCCCTCACCCCAAAACCACATTGATGGATGGAGCAGAGGGTAAAAGGCTGAAACTCTAGTGATGATGAGAGAAGACCAAGTAAGGAGCAATAGAAGCCCTGGCAAAGGGCACGTGGAATGAGGTTACCCTGGGGAGCAAAACCATCACTGGGCTCTGGCACGTCTGTGACTAGTGCCTGAACCTCAGGGTTGTTATTTTTCTATGTGACATTAATTCGCCCTTTACCCACCTGGTGCCTGCAGTAGGAGAATACAGTGATGTTACACCTCTCTGTTGCCACAGCACAAAAGACTTTGTCTTCAGATGTGTGCACTTAAATACGATTTGAAACGCTTATTTCAGCCTATCCCTCAGCCATGTTTGGACTAGGAAGGGTTCAATCTTCCTTTGTGGCTCTGCCATGACTGGCATGGTGCAATTGCCGCCACATGGAAGGTTCTGGCAGAATTCCCACTTGTCTGAGATTAAACCCAAGGTTTCTGTTTTGCCTTTTATGTGGACATATCTCCTTGGAAACTTGCTGCCTAGGTGAGCAAAACCATCTTCTGGGCTGCCCAAACACCACCCAGTTCTTCAGGGCTTCACCCCATTTTATGAGGTATTTAGGCTGATTGAATGGCACAACACAAAGCCCATAATGTCTAACCACCAAGACTTTGGGTAGCTTCTCCCCCCGCTCAAGTTTTTAATTTTGATTTGCTTATATTCTTTAATGAGATGCAATTACAGTTTCAGTGTAGTAGGTAGGAGGCTTTATATTTGTACTGCTTTGTAGTAAAGACATAATTACTGCGTTTATGAATCAAATCCCTTTATGTATCATAAATACTTATTAAAACAGCCACTGGCAATTTTACCTCAACATGTTTCTTCATGAAGGAGGATTTATTGCCCATATAAAAGTGCCAGTCTTCGCTGGATCTCCCTCCCCTACAATTGCTTGGCTTGCAGAATCTCCGTGCCTGGTTCAGAGTGGTTCAGAGGGTGAGATATTTTACAAAGCCCTTAAATAGCTGTGTGCGTGCGGATACAGCTCATGTGCCCTGCAGACACCTTCGTGATTACTGTTTGTGCTCCAGTGATACCTCCTGTCTGTCTTTTGCTCAGAGTGCTGTGAGCAGACAGTAGAAGGTGTCATCTTCATCTCAGCCAAGCTTGGGGCTGACTTGGCTGCAGCCTCTGCTGTACCACCTCAGCCACTGCAGAGGTGTTTGCCCAGTTTATTCTGTGCACTGAGCAGGGACAAGTGGATTGATGCTTCAGAGGAAATGTCTCTGTAAGTCTTCAAATTCCTCAGTTTTGTGCAGAAAAGTGGGTTTCATGCAACTGAAGAAAGTTTCCCTTCAAATACAATTTTTTTCAGATTCAAGTGTTGTTTCACATTCTCTTCTTCTTAACCTCTGACTGGTTGAGTGGAGTGTCTGCCCCATCTTTTGAGGGGAAAAAAGCCTGAGGCGGGAGGTGGCAACACAGAGAGCAGAAATCTGGGAAAGACTTGAACATGGTGAATTGTTTGACACTTCAGAGGCTGCTGTCAGAAGGAAGATTTGATTCATGGACTTATTCAAACAGTAGGAAAGGCAGCTTTGATTTCTGTAGACAAAGGTTCAGAGTCCCAAACAGTTTAAAAGGAAGGCTGGCAAGGCAAAATCCTGCAAGGTGTTGCCAGGAAGTTTGTGCCAGATTAACCTGGTCTGTGTCTCCTTGGCTAAGCTAACAAACACCCTCAACACAAGGGCAGTAAATCTCCTTCCTGGAAATGTACTCTTGAGAAAGGACTTTACAAGAAGCCATTGGTGAAACTAGAAAAGTTGTTTCTCAACAGATGAACAAATAAGGTTGAATGAAGGGAATTCATTTACAGGCAGACAGCGGCAAGCGAGGAACTTAATAAACATTTTTCTCAAAGGTAGGTCTTGGGACAGATTTTCTTTAAGGATGTTTCTTTAATGGCCCCAAAAGCCAAAATTTTATTTATTTCATTAGCCACTGAGACACTTTCAGGAGATCTGGTCAGTGGAGAGCAGAATCACAGTTTGGTTTTTTCCCAAGAACCAGCAGAAATGGAATGAAATGTTGTGAGAAGTGCAAAGTCCTGCGTTTGGACACTGGAGACAGTAGTGGGAGCTTGCGGTACACGCTGGGGGCTGGGAGCTAGTGAGGACAGCCACTCTCTTTGCTCCAGGTATCAAAAAGGCAGCAGTAACCTAAGGATGGCACGGACTTTCCCCAGATACAGTAAAACAAGATATCATTACCAGCACACAAGGTCCGTACAAGTCCTTGCCTGGAATACTGCATATGTGGGTCACACATCCTCAAGAAAGATGAATTTGCCCTGGAATTCAGAGAAAGACTGATAGAAAGAGAGCAGAGGGGAGAGCTTTTCCTGCAGAGGAGGCTGGGAGTGCTCAGTGAGCAGGGACAGGAGCGCTTGTCTTCGGGTGCTCTCTCTGACAAAGACATGGGGGTGCAGAAGGAACTGTTTGAGTTAGAGGACAACGCTGGGTAAGAGAAAAGATGGATATAACATCATATAACCACAACCATGACGAGTGAGGGGGGGTCAACATTTTCTACCTACCAGCAAAAGAGCTGGGTCAGCTCCTGAAAGGACGTGAGGAAGGGCACAAAAAGCTCCTGGCTTACCAACGGGGCGTGTAACTCAGACACATCTAATAGCAGGGGACAGTAATCCTGGGCACCCCTTTGGTCATCGAGTCACTCTTAATGAGCCCCTTTATGCTCAGTCCTTCACGAGCCAACACATGCAATTTAGGCGCCCTGTGAAGGTCCTAACGTGCCTGCCCTAATTTATCCGATGGCTGTTATTCCTTTTTCATCAATAAGGAATAATGACACAATGAGGCCCTGTAGTTGGATCATTAATTAGAAGAGTTTTCACCTTTCAATTAACAAAAGCAAAACAAATGCCTCCTGGATCCTTTTGCTGCAGTCCCGGGGGAATGGAAAGGCAATCACCTCACACAGGTAGGGCAGCAGGGGAGTTCCATTGAGCAACACCAGGTACCGTCTCCGGAGCTGATTGATTGGCCCAGGAAGCTCGTTTAACCTGACATCTATCTTCAAGACTAATCAGGCGCGATGAATAAAAAAGAAGGCGTCCATCTCCTTAGTAAGAGAAGGCTGACGGCTGATAAACAGATAATTACACAAAGCAAAGCTGTCACAACAATAAATGTGTTTTAGCAAGAAGTGACCTCACGATGTGGGAAGCACAGAAGAGCTGAAACCTCACCATCATCCAGGAAATGAGGGGGACGAAGGCAGATTTACCTCATGGCAAATGGCACTGGCATTTGTCACAGGAGATGTGCAGAATCTCTGGACGCTGCTTCGGCAAGCCCTAGTGCAGCCGGTAGGTGGTTGTTGCTCAGGCATTTGACCTGCAGTTTGTTTTTTCATAGAAAAAAACTGCTTTGGGTGGGAAGGGACCTTAAAGATCATCTTGTTCCAATCCCCACCCACCAGATCATATTGCTCAGGGCCCCATCCAACTTGGCCTTGAACACTTCCAGGCATGGGGCATCCAAAACTCCTCTGGGCAACCTGTTCCTGTGCCTCAGCACCCTCACACTGAACATTTCTTCCTAATATCTAATCTAAAACTCTTCCCCCTTGACCTAACACTATCTGCCTGTGTAAAAAGCTGCCCCCTTTAGGTACTGGGAGGTGTTCTAAGGTCCCCCAGAGCTTTATCTTCTCCAGGCTGAACACCCCAACTCTCTCAGCCCGTCTCTGCAAGAGAGGTGGTCCAGCCCGCTGAGCACCTTCATGGCCTCCTCTGGTTTCACTCCAACAGATCCGTGTCTTTCCTGGGCTCAGGACTCCAGACCTGGATGCAGTGCTCCAGGCGGATGTGTCATGGGACCTGGCAAACTCTGGAGTCATTGGATAGACCCGGCTGGGGCAGCTGCAAGGGGCAAAGATGGGATGCACCTGTCCCAGGGAGCTGTCAGGACCCCGTCCTTCAGCTCATGCCCTTCCTCAGCAATCTGGGGAATCCTCAGGAGCCTCAGGGGGCATCCCTTTGGGCAAATCCCTTCGGAGAAATGCAAACCAGGGGAGGCAGAGGCTGCCTGGGCTGTTGTGCGAGCGGGCTGCCTGCGCGTTTGCGGAGCTGTGCTCTCCCGCAGGGGACAGACCCCGGCCCTCCCGGCGTGGGGGAGCCTCCGCCGCGCTCCGGGCTCCAGCCGAGGGGTCCCGAGGGGTGCCAGGCGGTGCCGGGAGCCGTCCCCAGCCGAGCTGTCCGCTCCCCTCCTCTCTCCACAGGGTGGCAATGCTGCCTTGGGCTCCAGAGCCCGGCCCGCCGCCGCTCACAGCCGCCCGCGGAGCCGCCGCAGCCCCGGCCCGGGGTCCCTGCGCACCCAGCGCTACCGGGGACAGCCCTGGGGACAGCGACATGGGGCGCCCCGGGCAAGAGCTGCTGCTGGCACCTCCGGCTTGGTGCCTTTTCAGCATCATGGGGTGCTCCTTGCCCATATCTGCACTTCGGGGTGGCTTTTGGTCCTGTCCCCGGTCATGCTCCCCTCTCTCAGTGCCCATCTCCCTGGGGATCCGCCAGCGCACACCGCGTGGAAAATCTCCATAGCTGGGATCAATCCGGGACGATTCAAGACCTGCGCAAAACCCCCATCACACACTTGGAGGGCAGCAAGATACTGGTGTTTAATTGGCTTTGTAAGTATGTGTGTGACTCTAATTCCAGGTCCTCTCCTGCAGAAGCTGCCGAGTGGCAACAGAAGGAGCTGCTGAAGAGCAGACAGATAAACACTAAAATTGTGATGGAAAGGCGAGCACTGGAAAGGCAGGTTCTAAGGAGAGGAGAAGCTCGGGGAAAGAATTGAAATGAATTCCGCTGAAGCAGCTGCGACCATTTGTTGATTACAAACCACATATCTCCACATGCATAAGAGTGATGTGACCAAGCACAAGCTCACACCACTCCCATGGCCGAAGGTGAAGCCGTGAGACGGGCAGAAGCCCTTTGTGAGCTGAGCAGAGCACGCTCCCCTGACGAACAGCTGGAGCCCACGCGAGTGAGCAGGCCTGGGACCCCTCAGTGCTCCCGTCCCCAGGACTCAGGAGCAGCTGTGCCCTGGGAAGGCGTCCCCCAGGGTGTTCTTTTTTATAACTGAGTATTTGCAATATGCCAGCCCAAACAGCAGAGGCAGGTGTTGTATTTTAAGGCATGCAGGAGGCTGAGTAAGTTGAGTGCATGATTGTTCTCAGGACCGAAGTAAAAATCCAGCCCCATCTCCATTTCTGCCACAACAGGAGAGCCCAGATATGTCCTCTAACGATGTCATGTGTCAGAATTTCTTAATGGCACTTTCCCCTCTGATTCCTGTTTAATTTGCCCCCTCTCCTTCTGAAGATCACTCTCTTTTTACATCCCTCCAAATAAAGAGCGTTTAGTTAGCGGGGAAGAAAAGATTGCCATTGAAGAACTAAGAAAAGCACTGGATTAATTCTCTGCCTGCAGCTAAACTGAGAGTTCATCTCCTAATAGGCCATTTCAAAGCAGTTAGATTTACTCTTTTAGACTAACCATACTGTCTGAACAATATTTTATGCCTGCGTTAAAATATAATAGGCTAGAGAGACAACTCAAATGTCAAGAGTAGATAGTGCTGTCAAAGTAATTTGTCTTGGGTAATAGATAGAGTGACATGACTTTGAAACATTCTGAGAAAGAAATCATTCTACATTTGAATGGATTGTTTCTTTCCCTTTAAAAAAGCCAAGACTGTATTATTTAAATCGTGTCTATCAGGAAGTCTTTATTTTCTGTGCAAATAACATGGGTATTGCCAGTGATGGGGACGTGGCACAATGGGACTTTGCAGTGTTTGACAGGGGAATTAGGCGATGCCAGCATGATGCTCCCAGAGCATCCTCAGACCACCCCTCACGGAACCTTGGATACTTAGGGGAGTTTGAGAATGGATTAAAAAATTAAACCCAGTGCTCAGGGAAGCAGCAAAAGTGCAACTGAGTTCAGGGGAGATGCTGTTCAGCCAAGGTGTTTCGAGGTCCACTAAGGAGTGTGACACTGGAAGTTGTGCTCCTCCAGCATTAGCATTTAGATCAAAAATGCTACTAAATTGCAGGGCTAATTGTTTGTCACAGGCCTCCCCACAGCAGAAATGTTATTCTTACTGTTTATAGATTTTCAAGGCTTTTATCAACTTCCTCATAGACAGTCAGTGAATACATTTATACTTAAGGGATAGGGACGACCTGTTATCTAGTCTTGTCATTTGTCCAAATGTTCTGGAAGAAAGGCATAGCTTAGTTCTTTGCTAAGAAAGTCTGTGTGAGGACTTAGAAAAAGTCAGAGAAGTCTTAAGAGAATTCATTGTCTTGTGTTAAAAAGATAAAAAAGAAGTTGGTAGGGTCTTATTTAGCAGAATACAGAGTAAGTAAGATTTTCAGTGTTTATTTAGTCCCTTCACACCACTGTGCCAGGTAAAAGAATGGTTGAGAAAGGAGCCAAGAACGTTTATATTCCCTTTAAAGTCTGTTTCCACTGCAGGTATAAATATAGCCAACTAACGCGCTGACAATCACCTTGTTTGGCATCTTCCCTAGTACTTCATTGTGCTCTCCTGGGCTCATGCTGAGCTGTCTCAAGGCTGAGGGGGTTCTGCTGCGGCAAGGGTAGGGTCAGGGTATTATCCATCCACGGGGATGGGGATTGGTCCTGCCCTGGCATCAGAGTCTGGGGCCCTCTCAGTCATGCCCTGGATGGGAAACCTCTTTAAAGGCACAAAAAAGCCTACATTTGTCATAACAAAATAATCACACGGCGTGTAAATACTTCCTTCACCAGAAAAAGAGGCATCTCATTTGGAAATGGGTCTGTACAAACTCAGTGTTGAATGTTATGGAAAAGCACTCGTCCTTTCAACTCTGCCTGATGGCAGCACGGTGTTTGGATGGGCACCAACTTCCCCAGGCAAGGAGGTGTCCATGGGGCTGAGCTCCCATCCGCTGGTGCCTCTCCCTTGGCAAAGTGTCTGCAAAGCTAGCACTAACAGCACATTTTATTCCCCACCTCCCACACACACAGGTGTAAATGACCTCCAAAAACCACGGGGCTGTAGCAATAAATCACCTCATTTGAAGCTTTCCCAGGAACTTTCCATAGGGATATAGACAGCCAGTGCTGACATCCTTGTTTTAGGATGTACATCCTTGTTTAGAGGAGCGCACTGAAGTCTGGAGAGAGGTTTGCCCTGCTGGAATTAGAGGCAGTCTGTGGAAACAGGGTGTAGGTGTAGCTAGGGAGCCTCATGTTTTAGTGACAGAACTGACACTTGTGGGCAAAATGTCCCTTTTCAATTGCTATTTTACTGTCACTTGCAGTCATTTCTATTCAAGGCGTGTTATTAGCAAATCTTTGGGGAACCCCTTGAGATTTTTGGTTGATAACTAAAAGAAACTCCTTTATGTTCATAATGATAAAACAAAGCATCAAGTCATTCGAGTTGATTTTACCCCAGACATTTCCTGAATTATTGCTCTCTCACAGCTGTCATGGGCTTGAAGCTTTCAAAAGCCCATTTTGTTTCTGCTCGTAGCCCTTTCATCGTCAAAGGCTGGTGCTGTACCCCAGGGTTTGCTTGTGCAGCTCAAAGAGGAGCGAGCGATGCAGCTCCTCAAAGTTAAACAAAAATTCCTCACGGTTAATGAACTTGTCTAATTTTATGCAGAAAATGCTACCATCTCTCCTTTTAATACTCACTCCAAATTCCAGGTTGATACCGATGGGGATAGTTTAAAAAGCGTCTCAGACTTGGATGTAACTCCTTTTGACTTTCAGCCAGACCTATACACTCTTACACACTTTCAGGGGGGAAGGTTTTCAGCTGTCAAAGTCTTTTAGGCAGCATCACAAACCCACCTGGCTTCTCTTCTGCGCTGTGGCCAGCCAGGAAAAATCAATGACTCTCTACTTAGCTGTGTAAATCCAATTTACTGTAATTACCTGAGTAAGAAAACAATATGGCTCTACTTTAAGGTTCTCCAAAGTTGCTTTATATAGTTTATCTTCCTGCAGTATTTTATCAATGTTGTGCTATTTTTTTTCCCCCACATCTTGAGCAGTGAGTGAATATGAAACTAAAAAACCCAGCAAATAGCCCATATACAAAAAGACAAATAATGTCCCTAAAATGATTAAATTCCTCTGCAGGTGAGTGGGTAGAAATGCTCTTGCCTAGTCTGAAATCAAGTTGACTTAATTATACAGTATAGATTATTGCATTTAGAATAATAATGGTGTGCTGGATATAGTGGAGTGATTTTAAACCAAGGGCGTACAGCCTTTGCTGAGATCCAGACGGGTTTCTTAATCTGATTTATGATGCAAAATTTAGGTCAGGTGGATTGATTCCTAATAGAGATATAATGAATCAAAATTTCTAGAATGGCTTTATTTTGCACAGAGGTGTCAACAAGCTGTACTTCTCTATTTGTGCACCTGGCGTGTAATGATTCTCTTGCAAAAATCATAATCCATCAAGTCTTCCATTCAAGAATATCAATCAGTGCCAGGAACAAGACTATTTTAGCCAGGAGTTCTCAGTCATTTTGTTTTCCTCTTCATGAGCACATAAGGCGCTGTGATATTTAAATTGTGCTTTGACATGTAATCATTAAATGTTTGAAAATGTCTCATTCAGTTTTTGTTGCCTCATCCATTTGTTTACACTGGCTCCTTGTTTTGCCATTGTTCCTGGGGTTTTTAGCATACAATACCCATATTGTTGCTTTTAATAGCTGGAGGCAGAGCCATCTCAGTTTTCTGAAAAGAAATTTGGTTTCAGTATTAGAAGGCTAAAATTAAAATCAATGAGATATAGGTTCCTGCTTTAAGAGAAAACAAACCCTTCCAAACCTTTCTCTTAACAGACATATCTTTGCCATAACAAGCCAACATCAAGATGATCATCATAAAACTTGTGATGGAAATGTGAATGTAGGTCTCTGGGAGCTTCTTGCTGAGATTAATGTCCTATGTGTTTTCCTGTGTTGTGCTTTTTTTTTTGGCCAGCATGAAAGCAAAGTTACATGATTGGGCCACTGTAACTTCCAGCCTTCTGACAGTGTTCATCTGCTGGGCAGCTTTCTGGCTACACGTGAGGAACTGACACCAGGGTTTGGGCTGGAAATACAGCAAATCCCTTACACTCAGTAGCAGCTCTGAGCAGGGCTGGGTGTGACGAGGTGCAGTTATTCTATAAGTAGCTGTACAGGCATGGCATTATTAATTATGGTTGGAATTAATTGTTATAAACAGTAACAGATACTTCTTTCTATTTTCGCTGAAACAATGTGAAATGTCTAAGCCAAGACAGCAGCCTGGTGCAGCAAGGAGCTATGGAGTCACCCATGGAGAAGCAAAACCTTCCCTAAAGAGCAGGACTAAGCATCCACATTATTTTTTAATTTGATCATTGAGTTATGAGAATCAATTTAAAAGATGCTTATGGTGGAGACCTCTAGAAAGCACGTTGAACTAGTGTCTGGAAATGGCATCAATGCTTACTGTGCTCCTGAGAGTGTGCTGCTGTTAAAAAAAAGCCGCTAATGGTATGGCAAAGGTTGTTCCCTTGCTAGTTTCAGCCAAAATTCAGCTCAGTGGCGTGATAACTGATGTCCTGCTTCAGCCTCCACAGGCTACTGCCATCAGCCTCTTCCCTGAAGCATCCTCTGGCATTACACAGATGGTCAGGGACTAAGTGAGGGCTGGAGGTGATCTTCATATCTCTTTTCCCTGCGTGAGAAGATTGGTGTTTGCAGAATGGTTGGAGACCCTGGGGTACAGGAGAGCCCCGTCTCCATTTCCCTGTGTGGAAGCGTCGATGGAAGCGCAGTTTTTCCCACCGTACCCTCCCACTTAAACAGGCTGAAAACAATGGGCTAGGTGTTATTTGCCACGCTGGATGCAGGCAGCTATGGGTGGCTTGTAAAATCTTTCTATCTTTATTGCAAACCCCCACAACACACACAAACCCAGCGGCCCAGCCTTGCGAACGCGCTCAGACCTATCCCCCTCCAGCACGTGGCAGGCTGAGATGCTGCTCGCCTCCAGCCTTCCTGCAGATGATCGTCCTTTCCCTGCCCCCCTACCTCATCTCTTGTAATTCTGGTGTGTAACTGAGAAAATTATACCTCATTTCTTCCTCGGTGTAAATTGATGCAGCTGCCTCGGAGTCGGAGGGGCTGTGCCAGATTGTACCAGCCGCGAGCTTGGCTGGGAGCCAGCGCTTGGCACAAACTCGCTGAAGGCTGTGTACAAACAAGGCTTGTCACTATGTATGTTATTGCCCTTTTGTTTAGGATATAAATATGTCCCATATATGCCAGCAAGCCTCTCATTTGCTATTTCAATGGAGAATCCTGTAAAACAGCTGTCATGCTGTCTCCTGTCAAATCAGTTACAGATGCATGTGTCCTTCCCCATAATAAACAGGTATGAAATTGTCTTTATGCACTGCACCAGCCCTTGTCACCAGGAATGCAAACAAGGGAAGCTTGGAAAAAAGAATAGCCCTGAAACCTGGTGCTCTGATGGAGCACCATGAAAGTTACTTAGACCTCTTCAAAGAGACTTACAAGCAGAACATTTTGCTGTGTAAAGTAACGAACTAATGCTGATGGGTGTGGAAAAATGGGGTGAACTCCTTGCTGGTCCTTAAGGTTGCCCTCTACACCAGTTGTAGGTGCATGGTGACAAAGCAGCCCTTGTCCTGGCCCAGGCTGGAGTGGGACACTGGGAAACACTCCTTCCTGTATCCAGCAAGACAGAGCATGCTTTAAGAATAACTCTGCAAGAACATTCCACTCTACAGTGGAGGGAAAGGAGATGGGCAGGATTTCAGCAGTATTATGTCTTTTGTGACTCCTGGACCCATTACATACCTTGTTATTGTGAGGGGTGGCTGCTAATTTTCTCTATCTTTGTCACTGGGTGACTTTGTGTGAGAGCAGGCCACCAGACCTCCTGCTCTGAGGAACCTCAAGTATGTCGGTATTCAAGGGAACCCAAAATGTATTGAGGTCCTTGATGGAAAATTCTGCCCCACCCTGTCCTTGCCACAGGCCAGCATCAGTTTGGGAGGACCTGAGCAAGCACAGGTCATGTGTCTGAGCGCCCAGCTTTTCCCTCACCCGAGTTTGACAAAAAACCCCAACATGACACATGTCAAAAGCCACTCAAGCACAGACTTGCTCTTACACTCAGTGCTACCCACGGTGAGTTGGTCTTCAATATGGATGGGAAATTAGGCTTAGTTTATAATTTCTGAACCCTTTTGCCTCTACATTTAACTTCCACCTTGCACACCAAGTGTTTTATGGCAAACTTTCTGGTTTTGGTGAAGTGCTTCTTTCCCAGTGGCTGACATTGGTCCTTCACATGAATTAAGTGTCAGATTGTGAAAATCCCCCATGCGCAAATAGAGATAATGAGGCAGATTTGCAGACATGAGGATCTGGCCCACACATTTTATTCACATTTTCTTAGGCCATGTCTCTGAGGTGGATAATCACGAAGCTGACAGCACCAAATAAATTGCCTATTAGCTATTAGTATCTTGTTTCATACAATAACAGTCAAATCTGCTCACATCTGACAGCAGCGTGCGAAGGTTTGGGGAGTTTAGGGTATCCATCAGGGATAATTTTTTACAAAGTCTCAGGAGTTCAAAAAGAAGTAGTTGGGGTCACACACTGACAGCTGGGGTGAGGAGCCTCTCAAGACAAGGCTTGAATGCTGACGTAGTTCTTCACGCCGAGCACGAGGAGAGCAATATCTAACAGCTCGGAGACTCTGCAGCTGATGAATTACCTGTCTCCTCCCCACTTCAGCAATGTGCTGTTAAAATCATAAGACTCTTATGAAATTCCGTTTGCACCTGAGCCAAGGATGTTGAAACTGTGATGTACTACCAGGACCATTGGTCATGCAGCAATTAGCGAAGAGCTCCTGGGCACGGCTCACCACACGCAAGTCAAACCTCTGAGACAGGATTTTAAACAGGGATTCTCGAAACACAGGTCCAGGGAGAAACCAGAGCAAGAATGACCGTTCTGGAGACTATTTCTAGGATTTGTTACAGGAAAATATAGGTTTGAAGAGATTTCATTGAGGACTGAAATGTCACTAGGAATCACAAAATCACAGAATGGTTTGGGTTGGAAGGGACCTTAAGGACCATCCAGTTCCAACCCCCCTGCCCTGGGCAGGGACACTTTCCTCTAGACCAGGTTGTTCAAAACCCCATCCAACCTGACCTTGAACACTTTCAGAGATGGGGCATCCACAGTTTCTCTGGGCAACCCGTTCCAGTGCATCACCACCATCACAGCAAAGAATTTCTCCCTGATATCTAACATAAACCCGCCCTCTTTCAGTTTAAAGCCATTCCCACCTGTCCTATCACTGCAAGGCTTTGTAAAAAGTCCCTCTCCAGCTTTCTTGTAGCCGATTTAGGTACTGGAAGTTGCTCTAAGTTCTCTCTGGAACCTTCTCTTCTCCGAGCTGAACAACTCCAACTTTCTCAGCCTGTCTCCATAGCAGAGATGTCCAGCCCGTCTCCATAGCAGAGATGTCCAGCCCTTTGAGCATTTTTGTGGCCTCCTCTGGACTCACTCCAGCAGGTCCACATCCTTTCTATGCTGAACAAGAAGTGTTTTGTTCTGGAGTCCAATGAATGGATGTTTTAAGGAAATTGTTACAACTCTTTACTGAGGTGTGTGACTGGTTAGATGAGAGGAATTGGCCTCATAAAATCAGTAGGTGTTGATTTATCGGTGTGACTGACCAGAAGGGTGCTGGTTGATGAACAGACCAGAGGCTTAAGCTGTACAGGGAGGAGAAACTACTGTCCCTGGCCACTCTCCTTCCTGCTGGCAGTGGGCAGAGATGTGTCCCACTTTGTCCCCAGCAGCTCAGGTGACGGGATGCCTTTCCTCACCAGCTTCGTGTTGGCCGACACGCTCACAAGAGCCCAACCCTGCTGCGTGGTTTTTGCTGCCCACTTCAGACAGACCTTTGGCAAAGGCACATGGTTGTTGTTGATAATATCCTGCTCCACTGCAGTTAGCTCTGCCCTCTTAATTTTACTCCTATGAGGTCACTTTACCACTCTTTATTACATCCAACCAAGGCATCATGCCCATCAAACTCGCTTTTACTATGCAGGCCAGACTTGATCTAATAGGTATGGGTTGAAGGCGTTAGCCTGATGTATTCATTTTGCCATTCCACACTGATCCAGGAGACTCTCAGTGCAGGAGTTTGGGGAGAGCATTGTCAAAATGACACAGTTCTTGCCAGGGAAGGCTGCAAGCTCTGAAAACCCCAAATTGTACCCAGGAAGTATGTGGTGATACCTGCTGACATCTTGTACAGATGCAGACCGAAACAGCCGTCCTGGTAGAGGAGGATGGGGGAATTGGTCAGGACTTGCAGCTGAAGGGCAAAGGCAGCAGAAATTAAATAAAAGGTCTTCAGGCCAGGGAGCTTCCACCCTCCTTTGGGATGCTTTGCATGTTGGTGGTGGAAGAAACAGGGTGTCTCAACATTTCTCTGTCCCATTGGATGAGGACAGACATCTGTTAGGAACAACCAGTGCTTCCTGGTGCCAGGAAAAACTCGTATTGTTGTGTCTTTGGCAAGGACATGGCTGGGACAAGGACTGTCTGGCAGGTCCACGCTGCACCTTCTCATCCCTTCTTGACCCTCCTGTCTCAGGGGATCCCTGGTCTCTGTGGCAGTTCGGTGCATGTCCTGACACCCACTGCTGAGCAGAGTGCCCCGCTGCTGGGGCACCGCAGTGTCACACCTGTTAGCAATATTGAAACAAATCAAATTGAACTGATTTAATTGCTGCCCCCAGGGTGTTGTTTGCTGCTTTGCTTTTGCTTGGGGGTTGCTGAGGGTCAGAGGGCTTTGGAGGGGGAATGGTTTGGTCTCACCAGACTCATGTCCAAGCTGATGTGGGTCTGGCTGCCTTTTTCTAAAGAGTGCAGTGGAGCAAAGCCCCTGAGCACAGATGTTGATGCAGCAACTGGGCTTAAAATGATGCTCTGGGTGTGTAAAATCCCAGGAGGTGGTGGCACTTCTCTGAAGGGATCGTGATTGCCTCAGCTGTAGTAGTGTGCCTGAGGTTATTGGACTAACTCTAAGATTTAATCATTTTATAATTTTCCCTGAGATTTCTTCCCTTTCTCTGAAATATTGCAGTGGGTGAGGTAAGGTCAAAGCAGGCCAGCTGAGCTCTTCTGAGCCTTGTAGAAGGCTGAATGCCTGGTGTTCCTGCAGCCCTGGCTCCTCTCCCTCCTGAGCCCTGCTGGCAGGACAGAGCCACCTGCTCCTCACAACTCTTTGGGGAAGGACAGTGCTCCCAAGGACCGGTGGTGAAGGGGTGGTGCCATCCCTCTTGGACCATCCTTGCTGTCATTCTATATTTATATCAGAGCTCCACACAGCTTTGCCCTTGTACCCCTTCTCTTCTCCCTCTGCTTCTCTTCAGGTTTTCTCATTTGCGAACTTCTGTTCAGAAAATGTTGGAGGCTCGCAGCCCGGTGTTGCTCTCCCAAATCACAGTCACAGCCTGACTTTTTGACATATCCCAGTGGATGTCTGGTTGCCACCTCAAGCCCTTTGCACCCAGGCTCTGCCTATGTCCTACGTGCTATTCTGGTACAGCAGCTACAAGCTACCACCTCTCCATCACCCTCCGGTGTTACGTCTTTCCTCCATCTTTCCCTACACCCACCTTTCCTCCTCGCCAGACAAATGCAGCTTGATGAGCCACCACGGAGTTCCCTTTTTTGGTTGTCAGTGGCCATCTCTTCCCCTCTGTAAATCTCCCTGCTCCTTCGTGTTCTTCAGTAGTTCCTTCTTCAGATGGTCCCACTCCAAAATAATCACTTGATGGTGACCCAAGGTCATAGAATCATTGAATTATTAACACTGGAAAAGACCTCTAAGATCACCAAGTCCAGCCACTAACCTCACGCTGCCATCACTGAGTGGTGAGAGCAAGCTGAAGACCTTGCTCTCACCCTGGTTGTCTGCAGATGTTTCTGGTCTTGGGCTGGAAATCTCTTTTTAGTCAGTGCTTGCTCAGAGTCTGGCGGGGGAGGCTCCTCATTTCTGAGCTAAAACGAACACATCAGAGTACAGCTTTGATTGCAAATGTAAAAATACCCCTCCTCTGCCCTAAGAGCAAAGGGTTGGTCTGCATGTTTCCCAACAGGTGAAAGGGGGGTAAAATAGTCCTTATTTGCGCAATCTGGGGTGTGTGAGTGCAGGAGAGGAGCTGCCGAGTACCAGGATGTCCCTCCCGACAGCTGCCAGGTTTGCTTTCAGGCTTGGGAAGCTCCACCAGGGCAGGTCCATGCCTGCACCTCACCCCCCGGAGTGAGCAGAGGGGATTTAATCCCTCACTGGCTGGGCTGAGGAAAGAAGAGAAATTCAGAAGGAATCAGAGGGTAAAACAGCTTCCAAAACATGTTTTGGAAATTTGCAGGAGTTTGACGCTCATTTCAGAGTATTTTCATTTTGTGCAGACTGCTAGGACAGGATAATTAGCTAATTAGCTAAACATAATGTTTAAGTCTTTTTTTTTCATTTTATGCCAACTTTATTTTTAAACTCCCTCCCCTCTAGCCAAAAATCCAGCTGTTTCTCAAAATCATGTTGTGATTAATCTTGGTCCTCATTGTAATCAAGAACAAAAATCCCCTTCATTTCGCTGTGGCCAAGGTTTCTGCTAAGAGGATTTTGGTCAATGTTTTTTCAAATTGCACATTTGAATAAACACGAGTTTTTATTTTAAAAAGCAATTTGGGCAAAAAGTAATCCTATTTAAGATATTATTTCTGTAGATGTACCATTTACAAAATCCTTTGTGGAAGGATCATTCTTGATTTAAAAAAAATAAAAATCATTCTGGATTTAAACAAAAGAGCCTGGAGAGAAACTGGAATTTTACTGCAAATGTTTTATATAAAAGCAAAGACTTGCCCTCATCAAATGCTTCCAAACTTAAACAAAGCAAGCTCAAAATTCAGCACAAAAATAGGTTTTTGCTCCTGTTTGTTTTGACTCTCTTTCTGGTTGATTTATTACCCTGGGCACCCCGCAGCACGGTCTGAGCAGTCTTTCATTACTCTGCTCGTTTCTTTCGGACATGATGAAACTTTCTGGCTCCTTGCTGTCCTCCCAGCAGTGATGAACACGGAGCAGGCGCCCAGCTCTGCTGCCAAACACCCACCTTCAACGCTTGTGTTTGCTCTCATCTTGCTCCTGCCAGCAATTTGGGTTGCACTGGTGTGTGCCTGGGAGGATGGGAGATGGCCAGGAGGAAAAAAAAATAATGAAAGGCAATTAATTAAGTCAATTAATCAATTAAAAATTAGTCCAGGCACCAGGCCTTTCCTTCTGCTTACACACCAGTTTATTTTAAAAAATAAATCAGAGGGCTTCTAGCTGCAGTGACCACTGAAACATGGAGGTGTTTGTGTCCTGGGTGAGCCCAGTCTACTGCCAATTATCACAGGTGGAAAATTAGAAATACGTGCTCAGGCATACCTGTGTATGCACACTCCTGATGTCTGGACGGGTCCTTCATGAGACCTGCCATGGATGTTCCAGCCTGGAAGTGCCACAGGTCATAAAATCTGTGGCCTTTCCCAGTTTTTCCTCTGTGGCAGCCTAGTTTTGCCAGTGGCTGAGTACAGTCGATTCTCCTGTTAATGAGGCTATAATTAGGCAGGACTAGCTGGGAAATGTTTTTTCCAGTCCATCAAACATACTGAGATCTTGAGCATTGCCCCATTCAGCAGTGGCTTAAATAGGGGAGGTTACAAATTTGGTTTAATTTGCATTTTTGGGGTGTTTTTTTTAAATTTTATGGTGACAGTACCGCCTCAGACACCACAAAATGCCCACTGCCATGATGTCTGCCCGTGGCTGCCACAGGAGGGCATGGGCAAGGCAGAGGCAGACACTGGGGGAGTGGCTGCAGAGAAGATTCTGCAGCAAAACCCTCATCATAGGTTGAGTCACCATGGGGTGCTGAGACACTGGCAAAGAGAGCAGCTAATCCAAAAATCCTGGAAACGTGAGCTCAGCAGACCTCACAGGCTCAGAAATCACAGATTAAAAAACCCTCTCCCAGAAGAACATTCCCCCTGTACGTGTCTTTCTGGAGGCAGGATGGCATCTAACCTGATTTTGGAATGCTTTGTTTTGGCAACATGAGGTCTCATTTCCACCCATCAGCAGATGTGTACAGCCAACACTTGAATATGTAAATTACAGGGTATAAATTAAATGAGTATTATGAAGTTCGAAGGCATATATTGGTTATTGCATCATCTAATACTGAGATCTTGCAAGCTACCGAGTGATCCAGATAGCAGAGTTCATGCCAAGGCTGTGTTTTTGTAGCCTGTCATGGTCCAACCAGCACTTTTTCTCATCCAGCCCAGTGTCACTGAAATTAGGAGAGCGCATGTGGCTTGAAAAAATTAAAACCCACCCATGAGACCAACAAACTTTTAACTGCAATCCCAACTTCATGCTTCTACTTATTCCGGTGAAGCCAACAGCGTCATCCATCCATCAGGAGAGATACAGAGAAGGGTAAGGGATGACCAAGGGCATGCAAGAGTTTCCATGTGACAAATACTAAACAGATTGAGACTTTTCCCCTTGGAAAATAAATGACTGCGAGGGAGATGAGCTAGAAGTTGTGATATCTTGAAGGTGATGGATGGAGTGACCAGGGGATTATTCACCGTGTTGTTGAACACAAGTATTCGCTGGTGGGCAGCAGGTTCAAAGGAAACACAAGAAAATGCTTCCTAATGCTTCCTCACCTGATGCCAAATTACGCCAAGCCCCCTGTCTGCTTCCATGGAAACTTTTGTGTCTCAAGTGGTCAGGCAAGTATTTTTTCTGTTTTTTTCCAGAGTGAAAAGAAGGAGCTGCTCTGTAACAGGAGGGGTCTTGGGTCGACAAGAGCACATCGCATAACGGATACTTAAAAAAATATTTAACTCACCAAAATCTTCATCTTCTGACTGTGCCCCTCACTAATCTGTCAGTCCAAAAGGAAGGTGGGCAGCTCTAGCACACCAGAAAGCAGCAGCACCTGGCACCTTTCACGGTGTCACTTGCCAGTCTGGAGCAATCAGTCAACTGCTTAATAAGCAAAACACTTGAAACCTTTGGAGGTATTTTTCTTCGTTGTTATGAAAGGGTGACACACACATCTAAGCAGCACTGACTCGCATTGTGCTGCTTTATATGAATGCACATAACCACCTGCGACCTGCCAGCCCCTCGTTTGTCAATGGGGAGCAATCATTCAGCCACTTAGCAATTGCCAGGAGGAATGCTCTGAAGCTTTCCAACTGAAAATTAAAGAACAGCACTTTGGTGAGCGATTGCAATTCCCTGACAAAGCATCCTGGAATCTTAAAAATAGCCGTGAATTTTTGTATATATCTGTAAATAATTGTCGGTTGATTTCTTCCATTTCTCACCAAGCTGGGTTAATTCTTTAATTAATGGTCATTAGGGATTTAGAAGACAAATGAGTCATTCATTAGCTCGGTGTCCAAACTAATGAGCAATAAATGCTTATGAAAGACATGATTTATTTAGTATTCAGAATCTGTGTCATTATGTGGTACCTGATGAAGATGCTAAGAAGCAAAGCTGACCCGTGCCTCGCAGCCTGCTCTGTGGGACCACACAGATGCCAAGTTTGGGGAGCTCCCGGGAAGTTAGCAGCCTTCCTATTACTAACAAGGTTTAGCTCAGACAGCTAGGAGTAAGTTTTCTCCTCGTGTGAGGTGTTTTCCTAGAGGCCGAGTCCAGGAGGATGGTTCCTGCCTATGTCAGATCACGTATCTGAGATCTTCAATACACATGTGGTACAACTGTCCCTGTCCCAAAACCATTTTTGGACTTTTCTCTGGTACTGTCCTAACAAGCAACCCAACATCTGAGGAGAGAGCCCGGCTGTGCTGCTGCCCCTCTTACCGTTCTCTTTTGTCTGTGATCTTTCAAGAAGGTTTTTCACCCACCCAGCCCTTCTTTCCCACAGCTGAGAGGAGGAGTTGTAATAGTGCAGAACAAAGCTAATACACCACAAAGTCAGAAGTAGTGAGAAAAAAGAATATAGAAGGTGCATAATTTACAGCTGGCCCTGAGAAAAATGTACTCTGCATCCTTTTTGGCGCAAGCCAGGAGAAACGATCTGGGTGGCTGCTCCACATGCCACAGGGTCAGGAGCTGTAACACTAGCAGGTACTTAAGGCAGGTAAAACTGGGATTGCAGATGGCCCTAGTCACCAGTCCGGGCTTATAAAACCTACCAGTGCCAGGTGGAGGGTGGCTCTCACCCTAGCAGGAGAGGATTTGTGGTCAGGGAGCAGTACATATCATGGGTGCTTATTTTGGAAAAGAAGCTCCTGGCTTACTTGGTGTGTGTCGGTGCTTACTAATGCAGCCTTGTGGAGCTGCTCTCAGATGGCTCCTCTGGTCCCAGAAATCTCTTCCAGGCCTTTTCCTCCAGCCCTTTCCTTCAGCCCCTTTCCTCCTCACTGATTTCAATCTGTTTGTGCTGGGCTGTTGCAGGAGCAGAGTGGCCCTTGGGGTAACAAGGACCAGCCCCTTCAGGCAGGTCCTTCCAGACATGGCTCTCAGGGAGTCACGTGAGGGACTGGTGGTTTTTTGAAGGACAAGTAGCTCCTCCAGAAATGTGGTTTCCAGCTGAGCAGACAGCAGGTCCAGGGCCCTGCTGGGATCCCCACTTGTGGCTCCACACATGGCAGGCTGAGGGTTGGAGTGGAGCGAGATCAACACTCACTGCGCTCCTCTGGGGAGCCCCATCCAACAGAGAGGACAGGTATACACAACAGAGACAGTCATTCGTTTTCTTTCGCCTTACAGACCTTCCAGAGGTCTTCACACCAACCTCTGATCCTGTTGCCTGGCTATTTGTGGTAGGTCATTCAATCCCTGCTGCAAGCAGAAAGCAGGAACACTCGGTAATGTTTTCCAGGCACAAATTGGCATGTTTTTAATCACAGGTACTTCATATGTGCCGTTTCTGCATTGGGCTGGAGGTACATTATTAAATGTTTCAGATCCCAAGAATTAAAAAATTGGTACAAGCAGAAATTTTGTGGGCCAGACAGTTCAACTCCTTTTCTTAAAAAGGGTCATCAACCCCCTTAGTGTCTGGTGGGGTAAGAGTCTGTGCATCTGCCCCGTGACACTGCCACTGCTGTCCTTCAAGGTTCTGAAAGCCCGGCTTTTAATTATGACATTTTAAAAAGATAGATGTCATTGAAGTGTGCTGAAGGAGACAATTAAAATATCTGAAAATTAATTCAAAATAAAAGGAACTCTTCAGATGTATGATTTTTGACACTGGGGTCCTCTGGGGCACAACTAATTACTGCATAGACCAGAGGCAAGACCGAGGTGAGTTCATTTTGCTCCTGAACAAGCTCCACTGTGTCCCTGATGAGAGCTGGGAGTCCTCAGGCGTGTGCTGCACATCGCTGGTGCTGCCCAGGGCTGGGAAGGGAGATGGGAAACAACGGCAGCTTGTCTTTGTAGCGCTCCCACACCTATGAGGGGTTTGGAGTTGTTGCCAGCAGGAACAAGACAGAGAGGTGACATCTGTGTCACCTCTGTGAGGCTGCCTGCAGACCCCGAGCAGGGCCTGGGAGATCTGGTGTGGGCAGGAATTCGTGGCTGCCCATTTGGCTTCATTTGCTCGGGCACAGCAGGCACGTGGTGGCTTCTCCAAACTCCAGGGTCTCGAGATGGATCAGTGAAGGCACCAAAGGTTCTTCTGGCTTGGTCATGTCAAATCTCAGCTTCTGGAGACTCAGATCATTGGGTCATAAGTGGCAAAGTACTGCATGTGTGGGGCAGAGTGATTTGTCCCTGCAGACATCCTTTAACTGGCCAGACGAGCTGTGCTGGGCTCTCTGAGCCGCCCCTTCCCACTTCAGAGACATTGAGTTAATCTTGTCTGTCATGGTGGAGCAGCTCAGATCTCATCCAGGAGCAACCAACCTGACGCTTAAATAAGATAACCAATTTGTGCCTTTGTGAAACATCAGCACAGCTCAATTTATGCCGTTTAAGAAAGGCATTTATTGTTTCCTTGCATAAGCAGCAGCAGCAGCAGCAGCAGCAGCAGCAGCAGCAGCAGCAGAGGTAATGCATTCTCCCTCGCTGGTTTTCGAAGGAGGTTGTAGCCCTTTTTAATGTGTGACCTTCAAGCTCCACAGAAAACTTACAAATGAAAAGCTCCTGTGAGTAATCCTATTTGTAGTCAATATAGCGGCATTCTGCAGAGGTTGGGTGTGAGTTTCTCAGCTCAGAATAGCAGGTAATAAACTAAGGGTGGGTTTTTTAACTTTTAATGAATGGATTATTTGGCATTCAAAAATCCTCCCTTAATCCTGGACTCTGAATTACACTATTGCAAGAAATGTTTTTAATTTAATTGAAGAGTGGTTCTTAAAGACTTGGCTCTGGGTGCCTTTTGTCACGAAGCCAGGCCTTGGTGATGCTGTTCACCTGTGGGGTTACGTGGGAGGGGGAAACCCGGTGTGCAGCGTGGGCTGCAATGCCTGCGTCCTTTGCAAATGCTTCTCATTAATTCCGTGATGAATGAGAAAGTGGGGAGAGAAGGGGCATTTTTCACGTCTTCCTGCTGCTTCAGTCAACTCTCCCTGTAAGAAAATCTCTTTCTTGGCAGCATGTAGAAGTTCATAAAAAATAAGTGTCAGAAAAGTAAGTTTTTTTGGCAGGGGCTGCAGCTGCTCGGTCCTGGCAGGTGACCCCCAAGGGCACGTGGGACCGGGGTTCAAGAGGACATTTGCCCCCCGCAGCCCTGGGTGAGCACTCAGACAAGGTGAGGCTGCTGGGATAATTAAAGAGTGCCCAGGTCTCTTAGTGATTACAGAGGATTTCTGTATTTGCCTTCCAGAGCATTGATTCCAAACCTTGGCCTCTCTCTGGACAAAAGGGATAGCAGATCTATCGCTTTTCATGTATTTTTTTTTATAGGGGTGCAGGGGATTGTGAGCTGACCTGGCCTGCTCACTCTGCCATATGAGAGTGCAAAATCTCTTTATTTCCTCTAGCAAACAGTCATTGCAACTTTATTTTTAGCATCTACACAGTCAAAGCAGCTGGGGGCAGGCAAATGAATCCTGGCAGGGGAATGGGTCTCCTTGATGAGTGTAGCCGGGTGCTCACATGAGAACTGGGACTGATTTGGCTGAGTTATGAGCCTTGGAGAGCTACAATTTATTCATGTGTTGACTATGACTGTACATCCATCCAGAGGAGAGGCTGGCTGTCCTCTGCCCATGCCGGGGCTGAGGGAGACTCCTACAGGGACGTGACTCATCACTCACAGAGCTTCCAAAATCTCTGTGTCAGTCAATAGTGGCTGCAGCCTGGTGCACTGATCTGCCTGTAAAGGGATGAGGCAAATTCAGCCTTCCCTCCGTTTTGGAGAGACCAGGCTTCAGCTGCAAGGAAATAACTTTTTCCCATTAAACCACAGATCTAAATAATTTTCATCCTTCTATTTACCTTTATATATTAGGAATACTCTTCATCTCTCACCTGATCACTAGACCAGCTCTCCCTGGTGCACAGTCATAAAACGTGAGCAAACCCCGAGCCCTTGGCAGAAAATGGGAGTGCTGAAACAGCCCGAGCCATGAAGCAGCCCCTAAAAGCTGAGGTTGCCTCATTTGTGTTCAGCATTTAAGGCTAAGCTGCAGAACATTTTGAAGAATGGTTTTCAGGGTGCTTTCTTGGGGGCTCTGGAGCACAGAGAACAAAATGTGCTTGTGCAACGTGGCCCAGAGTGAGATCTCTGTCTACTGCATATTTCTTGGGCCAGGACTGATCTCAGAACACCTTAATGCTTTTTTCAGTTCAGTGGTTAGGAGGTAGGAGGACAGGACACAGGCCAAGAACAGGTTGGGTTATTGATCTGTGATGGGCATGATGTGTTATTTTGATTTATTCTTGAAAGCAACCCAACGACCCAACAGAACAAAACCAAACTTGCAAAATGATGCCCATCAGCAGTGGCTAAACCAGCAGTGTCACTGCTGGGCTCAGGGCATGCTCTACTGGTTCTGCATTGGAAAAAAGTGATTGGAATATTTTTGTTGTTTTCATAATGGTTTGATTAAAATCACACTGCAGCTGGGATTGTTTCACCTGTCCTATAACAGCCAGGTCAATCTTGAAGTGAACAGCATGACTCCAGAGTGCAAAATAATCCCATTTTGAAAAGGGATGTGAGAACAGAAAATTACCAGATTGATTCTTCAGTGCATTGAAATCTTTTAATAGATTAAATTTAAACAAACACTTGCTTTAATATCTCTATAGTTGAAGGTATAAACCCCAATGTACAAATTTTTTGAATTGCCAGGACAAAAAAAAAAAACCTCACCATCCAAAAATTAATTTTTCCTGAAGCTGCCATTACTGTCAGCATTTTCCACCCTGCCAACAAGCAAACAAGTATTCTCCCCTCTAGGCAAGGACAGTAAGATGCCTCAAAGGTTTTTATTAAAATTTTGAATCAAAGTAAGTTTTCAAAATTGCAGAGGGTCTTTATTTATGTAAAATTCAAGTCAAAAGAAAACTCAAATGTTTTGGAGGATGAGAGAAATTATGGCAATTTGGAAAAAGATCTTTCAAGTTTCAAAAGCCGTCTCTTTTTAATAAACACCAGTTAAAGAGCCACTTAAAAAAAAGCAATGCAAAGCAAGGGCTCTATTTCAAGGCCTGCAGAGCAGATACAGCTTCAAGGCTTTGTCTTTGCTTCCTGAAGGCTTTTCCCACCTGCTCTGCTTTTTGCAGAAGCCGCTTCCAAGGGCTTTGGCCAGCCTGAAAGA
This sequence comes from Mohoua ochrocephala, assembly GCA_013398855.1. Lineage (NCBI taxonomy): Eukaryota > Metazoa > Chordata > Aves > Passeriformes > Acanthizidae > Mohoua > Mohoua ochrocephala. The sequence goes on along the minus strand of VZTA01008768.1, from coordinate 55,059 downwards.
CACTTACTGGGGAAGATCAGGCTTAGGTGCTTATACCATAGCTCCAGAATTACCTCCCTCCTTGAAATGGGATGTCCTGAGACCTGGAAGATCCTGGATGTGGGTGAGTTTTGGGCCTCATGTTGCCTTTTTTGGGGAAAGATTCATGGGAAAGCCAGTTTTCCCACTTAGGGCATCTGTGAACTATATGAATCCAGGCTTCCTCCTGCCTCAGATGGGTGAAAAGCTGGCTTTAATTTTGTTTGTATCTCACATTGCCAAATTAAATGTGCCATGGATGGGTAAGAAGTGATAAACTCAGCACTTTCAGAATTGAGACCATATTCCTGTTCCAAGAGGACCACTCTGGCAATGAGGATATTTTCACCATGTCACACGCATGCAGGGACAACCACAAAGCATGAGGCAGGTCTTCTATTTTATTTGGGGTGAAATAGCCCAGCTTCTGTCTGTGGGATCAGCAGGGCACTTGGGGTGCTGAGATCGTGTGAGTACCCTACAGTGCATTGCAATCACTGCAACGGCACCAGGAGGATGCCATTGCTAAATAAATACGACATCTTCCAAAGAAACAGAGGATTTGTGCCTTTGTGCTGGGTTTTTCTATCATGCCTGGAGTGAAGTTGGGCATACAGCTCCCAAGGCAAGGAGAGCATGTCAGAAAGTCCCAGCCTTGCGGGCAGCAGGATTTGGCCATAAGAGTTTGGAAGCAGTGACAAGGCTCATTAATGTCAGTGGTACTGGACCAGGGTGTCCTGGGGCACTCTCCCACTGAGGGCAGGAATGCCTCCCGGAGCAGCAGCGCTTGCAGTCCTCAGTGGAGGTGCAGGTCTTCTCTGTGTTAGGATGTCAGGCCAGAAAGAAGCTCATGTGCGGTCAAAGTTCAGCCAAAATATTCTTGGTACAGGGAAAACTTAAGTAAAAATAAATTTAAGCATCACCTACTTGAAACTTGCACAAGGTAAAAACCTGGTCAATATTAATCAATGGGTAGGTGTTAATTAATGTCTTGTTTCTCAAGCCAAACACCATCAAGCTGGTAAACCACTTTTAACCTCACTTCCAGGTAAATTATGTTTAGTTGCCCTTTTACCTGCTGTGCTTTGTATATAAATGAGCAGCAGCTCCCAGCAGACTCCACCGAAAGGTTAGAGCCGCGCACAGCATCCGGGATGAACGTTTGGGATCTTCTCCGTGCAGACGAGCGCGGCAGCAAAGAACACTCGGGTTTGATTAATTGGGACAAATCCTACTTTGATGGGAGTCCGGGAGGTACAGTGGCAAAAGCAGTTGTTAATCACGGTGTCTGCAGCTCGGTGTTGTGTGGTCCGACGTGGGAAATATTGTTATGACATCAATATGCATCTCCGGGATGGATGATGCATAATCCGTGCGATGCTTAAAGATACGAAGGAGAAAGCGGGAGAGGAACAAGGGGCCAGACCCTCATTTACAACCTTTTCAGGCTGAGGATTGTCAAAATATCTGGGAAGGATTTTGGCAGCTTTGTCACTTCCCCTCCCCTGGTGCTCAGCTGTTATTTAATTATTAATGCGCGTGGTTCAGGGTTGTCTCGGCAGGTGGAAGAAAAGTCTCTGTTGAAAGTGATGGGAGTAGATTTGAAAATCTCAGCCTCATGGTTGTTGTGTAGGACCTTTTGGAATAGTATGAGAGGATAAAATGTCACAAAAAGCCAGATCCAAAGTCCGTTAAAGTCGGCGAAGTGTTTCCATCACTTCGGTTAGATTCAGGCTGGTCCCCAGGAGTACTGATGAAAGAGGGGAGTGGAGAGATGTGGGAGCAATCCCAGCCAGCTTCCACTCCTGTGGATCACGTTCATTGCCCAACACTGCCCTACCGATTGCAGATTTGCCTGGTTAATGAGCCTTCACGCTTTTTGCCCCACTCTGGGGGACTCGCTGGCCCCTATGTCTGCTTCAGCAGTGTTACAGAACCCTTTCCAAGCCACAGCCTCGGGCCAAAGGCTGCCCCTTGCCAGAGACTTCTCCTGCTGCAGTGATGCCTCTCAGGCTGTGATTTTTAATGACGTTTTGATGCTAGCAGGAGCGGCAGTGTATGGATTTACACCAGCCAAAGAGTGTCTTCCTTCACCGAGGGAACGGGAAAGACTTTTTTCAGCAGAAGATACATCTGCCTTCAGAAGTGCCAGCAAATTCTTATTAGTGCAGACAAGATCTGGGGAGAGGTTCCCTCCCTGGATGACATTTCTGGCAGTTGTCTGAATATTTTCCCCTTCTGCGATGAACATGGCCTTGGAGATGTCGCGACCATCAACGTTTCAAACAGAAATCTCTCTCATTGTGATTGGCGCCCTTTAAAACCTTCTCATCTGTAAAACATTTTCCTCTCTAATTTTGGAAGCAAAACTACTGAGGCAATTAAGTTCCCCCATTTAGCTTTTCTTGGAGGTTTCTTTACTCTTTCTGTTTTATCTTCGTCTCAGCAGAAGGTGCTGTATTCCAGCAAACGAGGCAGAAGGAGCTCATTAAGTGTGTTTGTGCACTGGGCAATGTATTTGTTAGAAAAAGCAGTTTGTGCTCCTAAGGATAACAGAGATGCATCTGTGCATTCATTCAGCAGCAGCATAAACATGCACCTCACGTGCAGTAATGGTGGCAATTGAGTAGTAAGAGAGGTGGAGCAGACCCCAGGGGAAAATCCCCAAAATGGTGCATTTATGCCCTATTATTTGTCTTCTCACTTGCCAGCCTTTTTTCCCCCACTGATGTGGCAAGGGGAAAAAAAAATCCCCAACAAACCAACTCAGGAGAACACTGCAAAATTTCCTGCTCTTCCCTCAATTTCAAAACAATGTCCTCATTGTGTTTACATCTGTACTCAGTAAAATATATTGCCAGTTTTCCAGCATTCTCTGCCAGCCTGTTACTAATCCCCCTTTTCGTGTTTTCCCAATGACAGATGGTCACCATTGACAAAGTTTCTAGAAATTAGCTGGGATGCTCAGAAGTGCTTACTGGCAGGGTGGGTACAGGCACATTAGGATTAAATTGGTTTTAGTGTGGCACAAGCACTGGGCTGGGTGGACTGAACTCCTTTATTTTGGCCACTTCTGCCTGGGGTAGATAAGGCTGCTTTCCTCGCTGTCGGGACCACCTCTGAATTGCTGTGGATTGATGACATGCAGACTTGGTGAAATCTTTAACACTCACTTTCCCTAGAAATATTTTTGCTTTTGGTTTTGGTAAGAAAACAGAAAAAAAATTGCATTTTGGCTCAATCTCACGTTTGCTTTTTTTTTAAGCTCGCAAAAAGAGACTCTTACTGCTCTAGCTCTCAAATCTGCTGTGCCAAGGCTTTTTAGACTTGATATTGTTGGAAAAGATACCAAGTTTAAATTTTTTTAGTATAACTTTAGCCAGGGGTTTTGTTCGCCTTTGCCCTGGGGGACGGGAATTTTAAGTTTCTTTTCAAAGGACTGTTTCATCACTCAAGGAGTGATGAGCTTAACATCTCAGCCGACTTGGAGTAGCACAGAAGATACACAAAAGATAAGGACCGTTAATGACCATCGGCTCCAAACATCACCCCTAGCATGGTCAGGGACACCAGGTCTGGGGAAAGAGGGCTAAGAGAACCAAGAATGAGAACCTAATTAACACTGAAGGTGAAGGCATTGATAACCAATAGGAAACCACGTACTAAGAACTGTGGGACCCATGAACATTGAACCAATGAATTTCTGTGGGTTTTGACTGTGTAAGTATCTGAAAAATCTAGTACAATTCATGTGTCATGGAATGATTTTCTCTGCACAACCCGGGCTATATGTGGCAGAAATGATTTCTGTTGCACATCCTGGCCAGAACACCATCCTGGCCAGAATTAAGCAATGCCTTGATTCTCTAACACTAAAAATGTTGTTGGAGAGTTTTTGTTTTTCCCGCAGTTTCGGTGACAATATGAGCTTTCTTTTTTTCTCAAATTTGACTTGATTGTGGTTACAAACACTTCTGAAGCCCAGACTCTAATTTCTAATCCCTAACTCCCTGAAAATATCCCTTCATTTTCATAACAATGTGTGATTTTGATGTTCTCTTGGAGGTTCCCTGCATTTCTGCTTTTTCCTATAGAGTCAGTTTAGACTTTCTTTTCCTCTGACCATTTTTAAAGCTGGATGTTCCCCTCATCTTTGAACTTCTCTACTTTTCCATCCAGGTGCTCATCATATCACCTGCCAGGTAACTCTCTCAGCAGCCCTCAAAAGGCAGATGGGATGGCTCAGACATATTTGACTTATTCCAGTTTACCTGAAATGCTGCTGCCAGGACAAACACTCTCCTGCTGTGTCAAGCACACAAAAGGAGAAAAGTGTTTGAGCTCCTTTCAGCTGTATGCACTTAATCTGTGTTTTAATGGAGAAGAACTTTGTATTCTTTGATTCAGCCATTTTTCCCTTGATGGTTACTGATAGCCTGACATAACTTGGGTGGTCCTCTCTCAGACTGCTCATTCCCCCTAATTTTAGAGAGAATTGTAGTGCTCAAGCTTGCTGAAAATTACTCAGTAAGGGATTTTACAGGTTCACCTCATTCAGGAAAAAAATAACTGTGGGTGTAAACGGTTTGGACCTCAACAGAGCTGAGTTTATTTACACCAGCTGAGCACCTGACAGCCTATCCAAACCTGACAGTGATCTCTTCCTTTCTCAGCTGTGATTAAAATATTTTCTGTCTTAACCAACCTTAAAGGCCTTAGAGGCCTGCTCTCTACTCCGTACCTCAATGTGTCAGCTGGGCTAACTTTGCATTAGTTGTTTGTCATACAAGACAGACAAGTCTGGGTTCCTTTCAATTCAACAAGACTTTTGCTGATTAACAGTATCAGTGTTTTCAAACACTGCCAGCTGCCACGATCTCAATCTTGATCTCGTTTGAAAAAGATTGAGTATTTGGAAACTAATTGGCAGAAATATGAACAGAGCAGTACATACAGGTCTGAAAACAGAGATTGAGAGTTAAAGCCTTTGAAACAGTACATGAGTTTTCCTCCTTAATGTGAAAATGATGGCTATCATCTGGTTTGTAAATTCATATCAGATGAACATCTTGGAATAGTTAGTGCTAAAGAGCAGAAGATGTACAACTGAAGAGAAGGGGAAAAAAACCCCCTAAAGATAGGGGAAAGGACTCACGAATACTTCATTAGCTAGGGAAGGGATCCACAAATACTTCATTAGATAGGCTGTGGTACTTGATGTTAGCTGGGGAACAAGCCCTTCTACCTTGGAGCAGGAGTTTCTCCTCTCCAAATGTGGGCACCACGATATGAAGATTTGAAGATATGAAGATATGAAACTATTACAGAGTGTCCAAAGGAGGGCAACAAAGAGGGTGAAGGGCCTTGAGGAGAAGCCGTATGAGGAGCAGCTGAGGTCACTTGGTGTGTTCAGCCTGGTCTGTTCAGCCTGGAGAGGAGGAGACTGAGGGGAGACCTCATTGCAGACTGCAAGAGAGCATTGTGAGGGGAAGAGGAGGGGTAGACACTGATCTCTGCTTTGTGGTGACCAGTGACAGGACCTGAGGGAATGGCATGAAACTGTGTCAGAGGGGCTTAGGCTGGATATTAGGAAAAGGCTCTTCTCCCAGAGGGTGCTTGGGTTCTGGGAACACCAAGCCTGCCAGAGCTCAGAAAACATTTGGATAATGCTCTCAGACACATGTTGTGATGCTTGGGGTGGTCCTGTGCAGGGCCAGCAGCTGGACTTCGATGAGCCCTGTGGGTCTCTTCTAACTCAGGATATTCTATGATTCTATGAAATATGTCTCTTTAAAGTAATTTGGATGAAAACTCTACACAACTCGCTTCTATGCTTATACTTCAACAAAATTTTAGCTTCCCAACTTTGCGTCTCTGTTGCCAGAACCCATTTCATCACTTCACACTGAGTGAAGGAATCAGGATACTTGAAAGCTTGATGGCACAGAGATGAAGGATGGCTTGGGACTACATCCATCATAATGGGGCAAGCAGCAATAATTAGGGTTAAACTGCAGAAGTGTCAAGGTGGGAGAAAGCTGGAAGCAGAGGTGTTGATGAAATGCTGTTGTCGGCAGTTTTATAATGCCTTTGTGTCATGAGACTGAAAATTACTGTGCTTTCTAATAATCAGTGCAGCTCAATTTAAAATGCCTTGTTTAAACAACCATTTTGGAAAGAGTCCCTACTGTTTTCTGCACTAGAAAACATCAGGATTCTCAGCCTTGGGCATGCTTTTGCTGGTTGCCCAGGCATTTGAGGAAGGACTCACTATTCCTGCCGGATCTCCCACCTTCCTCCCAGGCTGCTGGGCAGAGCACATGACCCACCCACAAGCCCAAGAGCAGACTCACCAGGAGCTAAGCAGTGTTTGAGAGAGCTGGGCAAAAATTAAAAAATTATCAAAATAGGGCTGAATTATCAGCAGAAACAAATCCATGTATTTCCCCAGTTCTCAACAGAGCAATGTTGATTTATACCAGCTGCAGATGTGACCTAGGTCACAACTCTCTGCTTCATCTCCCGTGCTGGGTGATGCTTGGAGGCCTTTTGCTGAAGTCTCATCGCTCAGGACCCCTCACTGAGCTGGGCCCCACATGTTTACTGAGGACTGTACATTTTACCCTGGCATCCTCAGTGTGCTGAGCCTGTCCCATGGGGTCACAGCACGTCTCCCCCGAGCAGGTCACAACTGACACGCTGGCTTGTAATGGGAAGTGGCACTGTGCATCTGGGAGCAACGAAAGGAAAATGTTGAAAAAGTGACTTTTTTCCACATTTCCAGTCTACTGTGTGTAAAGTCAGAGTGTGCCAGAACATTGTGTCCAGAAAAGATCTTCTGCCCTCTCCACACCAGCTTGTACTGGGGGACTCAAAAAGGCTTCTAAAGAAAGTAAACTGGAAGTAGGGGAGTTCCCTACTCTTAATCTTGCAGTTTTGGACTATAAACACAGGACAAGCAAAGGGTGTTCTTCCTCCTCTCATCTACCCCTTAACCACAGCCAGATCTGTTTATAGTCTTGTGTAGCTCTTTCAGTCTGGTTGAAATCAGTGGATTTTCAGAGACAGGGTATTTCCCTTCCCTCCAGCGTTGCCGTAGGAGTCTGTCCCTGCTTGTTACTGGAGAAATTTTATAGCCCTGCAAGTTGAGTCAACAGTCTTTACCCATGTGTGGAAAAAAACACCCTTGTTCTTTTAGCCCTGGGATCCTCATCTCTCAGCCCTGGGTAATTTGGATTAGCTGCTGCTCATGCAAACAGTGCCACTTTAGTTTAGTTTGATCTCATTTCCACCTAGAAAAGAGTTTGAGGGCCTCAGAAGCGTGCTGAGAGCCTTCTACTCCCAACGAGCTCCTTCTATCACTACTCTGCAAAGTCAAACATCTTCTTTAAAATCAGAGCGACTGCGAGAGCAGAGTCCCAGTGTTCGTGTGAGCCACAGCTATTATGGCAAAAGCCTTCCAGAAATACCCTTTCAGACGCTGAGCAGAAGTAAAACTATCAAGGTCACCTCTGGTTTGATCTTGGCGCGTGCTGCACATTCCTCGTTTCTCTGCGCTCTGGCAAGGGCATTATCATCCCTTTGTAGGTGTGCTGCTCGCTTGCAACAGTGAGTAGCTCTTCCAAAACCTGGTCGTGGGCTCGTCCCTGCCAGGTGAAGTTAATCGTGTTAAGGAAAACTCATTTTAGCTCTTAAGCCTTGTCTGAGCAAACTTCAGGCAACAGCGCTCGGTGGCTCAAGGACCTCATCTGGCTCCCGGTGTCCCAGCACAGGTCAGGAGAGGAGTCACTGGGAGAGAGCTGGCACATTAATTAACGAGGCAGGAACGCGGTGGTTTGTTCAGGAACACGGTGCTTCCTCTGCTTTCAGAAAACTGTCAGCCGAGGTAAGGCACCTTCCTAGAAAACCAGCTGTAGTTTCAAAATGATATAGAAATCCCTGGGGGAGTTTTTCTGCCCTGCACCATGCAGAAGGTCAGATGGGATTATTACAGCGGTCCCGCTGGCCTCAACATCTGTGAAAGTTTGCTCCAGTTCCTTTGAATAGATGGTCTGCTTAGTAGGAGGTGACTTATTTTTTTTCCTGCTGGCATGTTATCAGAAGAGATCAGACTAATTGTGTATTTATCTAGAATTACAGTTATGAATCTGCTCTAATAAGGCAGTAATTCATATCTTGAGTGATTTATGGCCTAAGCCTGAAAGCCCTCTGAATCCCTCGACTCCACTGGGATTTCCTAAGGCAAGGTCATTGCAAAATTGTGCTTCCTTGCGCTGCTGATACCCCGATGGTGTGGAATCAGCACCTTCACAGTGCCACTTATTTGTTAGCATGTATACAAAACATCACAAGCGGACCCAGAATAAATGCAATTTGTGTATTATTTCCTTATTCACCTGATTTAACAGCTCCCAAAGTCCTCTCCTGCCTCCCCCTGCTGGGGTACCTAGATGACTTGGGAGGAGTTTTAGGAGGCAATTCTTCACTCTGGAACTTCTGCGGTTAAAATTAATTTAGCTCCAACAAAGGAGAGTAACGAGCTTTTATAGTCCCTGTGAAGTAGTTTTAACCTACGATTCAAAAGACAAAGACTGCTGTTGAATAGCAATATTTATTTAGCATTTTCGCATTTAAATCCTTCTCTATTTGGATATGTCTTTCCTTTTGAACTGGAAGCATAAATTCCTCTGTTTGCCTGCAAAACACTTTTTTTTCCATCTCACACCGAATCCCCAGAAAATCCTCAAATATTCTTGTAAATCTCACAGATACTAAGGCGTTAGCCCCCCTTCCTCCCCATTTAGACCTTTGAAGGCTGGTGTGACTAGAATGATTTTGGAGTTATAGTTCAGAGTCTGCATAAAAAATGAAGGGAAGCATTTTGCAATACCGTAGCCTGTACAATAACTAATTACTTATAGATTTTAGGTCACATTTGAAAAAGACAGATACTGAAATAAATGGATAATCATTTGGAGCTACCGTTAACAGTTTGTTTAAGCGCTTTGGGTTAAATTCAGCTCTGTGTCACAGCAGAGCAGCTGCCTGCATCGGTGCATGCTCCAGCTTCGTGCTAGCACCTGTGAGAGCCAAACTGGCCCCTTTGCAGGATCAGAAACACTTGTAGCTGGGGCTGGTGCACTGCACTGGATGGTTGGTTGGGCCTTTGCTGGACCGTGCTGGTGGGAAGAGTTAACCAAGCAAAACCTGACCAGTTCTGACACCAAGTGAGACAGAAAAAAAGCCTTACGGTTTTGAGGCCAGATGCTGCCCTCCACCATGACGTTTAACAGAAAAAACTAGGAAATGTGCTGGCAGATTTGTGGTGATGTGATCTAAAACATCAGAAGACTTCACAAGAGAGGGATGGAAATACAATTATTGACCTATATATGATGCAATGAGTTTAAGCTTTAGCTATAGCCTGCATGTGTATTAAAGTTGTTACCTGTCTGTAATACGAATGTAATGCAGAAAACTAATTCCTGTATTGCATATTTTAATGTGATGTCTTTAACGCATTAATTGCCTTTTTTACCTTTGCAGCTGGAATCATCAATAATTTTGCTAAGGAGCTGTGTTACGGATGCATTCAGCATAAACTTCAGGCTTTGGAAACCTGGACAACTGGCTTTTAGTTAGTAAACATTTTGCTCTTCAGCATCTCTCCCTTCCTGTGGGGCATGACATAGGAAACCTCACTTCAGCTGCTTCCCTGCGAATTTCAGAAAATCCTTCCAGCCACAGCACATATCCCACTGTGTGTGGCTGCTCCCCATTCCTTCAGAGATGACAGAAGGCTCAGTTTTCTCCCCAAAAGGAGAAAAGTCTCAGTTTGATGCCAGAGAGCCTCTATGAAATGTTCATCCTCTTGGAAAGGTAGTGTCAGATGCGTTGGGAATGGTGTTTTAGGGCTCCAGAAAAGATTTGTGTCCTCAAGGGTCTTTGCTAACTTACCTCATAAATACACGTGAGCTAGTGAGATGGGGCAAAACTGCCCAAAAGACCCCAACTCTCCCCACCCATCCCAAGTCTCTTCAGATCACGAGGAATGGTCTGAGACGGGGAAGGGAGCATCTGGAAATAACACCATTCCTGAGGGAAAGTGTTCCATTTTAATTAATTGTATCCCTTTTATCCATGACAGTGTAATTGCATTTTGCTTAACTAAGTCTTTTTAATTGGTGCTGGGCATGAATGATAAGCAAAGCTGTACCACTCCCTGTTAGCTGTCGCAGGCGGCTCTTTCAGGGCAGTGCAGGACGGTTGGGAGCCTTTGAAGCTGGGCTGGAATAGCTGGAGCTGGGTATTTGGGAGGGAGGGGGTGTGGCCCTGCAAGCCAATCTCCAAATCTCAGGGCTATCCCTTTCTGTAGATGCAAAAGGATTTTTTGTTGCTCACCAACCATCCCATGGTGGCTTGTGGCACTCTTCCTGCCCCAGTAAACCTTCCCTTAGACTGGACAAGTGAACATGTGGGACACGAGTGCCCCCCAAACCTGCTGTATGGGAGTTGCAGTGCTGGGCTTCAGGCTCCAAATGCCTCTGCTGAGACTTGTGTCCTGCCCCCACAGTGGTGAGGCTGGGGGAGAGCTGTGCAGCTGCCCCTCCTCTGTCCCTCCAAGGGGACACCTCTGACATTCTGGCAAAATCTGAGGGTTTGATTTAAAAATTGTGTTTCTAGCTATTAAAGAGCAGGGAACAAAACCTGCACAAGTGTCCCAACTGCCCAGCAGTCTCTCACAAACCATTGGGCAGAAAAGGCTGCATCACAAAGACCTAAAAACATCCACTCTTATTTTACAAAATCTCTTTCTTGGAGGACTGGCTGACCAGTGCTGCAGTTACCGAGGACTGAAACCACCATAGCCTGCCTCATTCCCTCAAACCAAGCATCCCACTCTCAGGTTTTGCTCTCACCCTGTGTGCTGTCAGCTGTTCAACAGGATAAAACATATTTTTATCCTTCCCTGCAACACAACTGGGACATCACAGAGACCCTCTGGATGCATCACCAAGCCCTTGTGGCCACCACTGCCCTCCCGCTCCTGGGATCATAGAATCGCGGAATAATTTGAGTTGGAAAGGACCTTAAAGATCATCTAGTTTCAAATCCCTGGGCAGGGACATCTTTTACTAGACCAGGTTGCTCAAAGACCGTACAGCCTGGCCTTGAACACTTTCAGGGATGAGGTATCCACAGCTTCTCTGGGCAGCTTGTTCCAGTGCCTCGCTACCCTCAGAGTAAAGAATTTCTCCCTGATATATAATCCAAACCTACTCTCTTTTAGTTTAAGGCTATTGTCCCTTGTCCTATCTCTACATGACCTTGTCAAAAATCCCTCTCCAGCTCTCTTGCAGGTATTTGGAAGGTGCTCTAAGAGCTCTCTCTTCTCCAGACTGAACAGTCCCAACTCTCTCAGCCTGTCTTCATAGAAGAGGTGCTCCAGCCCTCTGAGCATCTTCGCAGCCCACTCTGGCCTCACTCCAGCAGGTCGATATCCCTCCTGTGCCGGGGTCTCAGAGCTGGATGCGGTGCTCCAGGCGGGGTCTCACGAGAGCGGAGTAGAGAGGGATGCTCAGGATCCCCGGTTCTCGGTGGGAGAAGGCAGCGGGGACGAGGGGGCAGGGGCAGCCTCCGGGCCGGGCCGGGCCGATGCCGCGGGTCTCCCGCAGCGGCTTCGCGGAGCGGCGGCGGCCCTTGAGCTCCCCTTAGTGCCGGGAAGGAGCATTTGAGATAACCGGGCCCCGCGGCGGGGATGGGGAGGGATGCCGGGAGGTGGCCGATGGCTCCTGGCGCGGTACCCGCGGCTCATCCCGCAGGTCCCACTGCGCTCGTGGCACCCCGCCAGGGTGTGTCCAGCGCTTGTCCTTGCAGGGAAACCTTTATTTATTGAACGTAAATTGCATCAATCGCACGGGATCCAGGAAAGCCCAGTTCAATGTTTTCCCCCTAATACAACTACAGGTGTGTGTGTATAATTTTATTTCTTTATCTGTTCGAGCATTTATTTGTTTATTTATTTATTTATTTATATTTAACACCAATCGATAGCTTATTCATGCTTTGCTATATTTTTTATTTGTCATAATTTTGCTTTACTGGAGCATCTAATTTCTGAAGGTATGCAAAGCTTAGCTTTATACACCAGATAAGCAAGGGGTGTTGCTCCTGGGGACAGGTTAGGAAACGCTGACAGAGAAGGCAAGGGACTTAGCTAAGGTCAAAAACAAGGGCTGTGCTAAACCAGGACAGTACGGCACCTAGATCCCAGGCACTTATTTTTGCACTTTAACATGTGATCAGCATAGTTTCTGAAGAATATTTATATTTGCATGCCAGAGAGATCATCCGATGATTTCTGAGCATCTGCTATTTTGGGTGTACGCACTTCCCTGGAGGTTTTAAGCTCAGGTTCACAACTGTACCGTGATGAAGATGGACTAGCCAGCTGAGGTGCAGTAAGTGCAGGTTTCTGCACACTGATGCTATTCTCTCACTGCACTAAGCTAACGTGGACATCCCCTCCCCTGTGGACTTAGAGGTCACACACGTGTGAGCTCCTGCAGATGAGCTGATGTCAGGTAGCTGGAAAAGCTGTGAACTGGCTCACATGCCTGAGCTCCAATTATTTTGTGACAGCTGGGATGTTTCAGGTTACCTGTGGGTCTTGCAACTGTTATTGATTTGTGAAAAATTCAACTTTCTTTGTCAATATTTTTATGACCTGGTAAAGAGGCAGAAAAGCACAGCCTGATGAAACTGGGTTTGCATCATGAAGAAAAGCTCCATGGAGAGCAGAGGCAGCAGCAGCAGCTCCCAGGACAGACTTGGTGCCCCATCAAGCACACTCCACCCCAACATCCTCGTTGTGGCTGCAGTTGTGTATACCCCAGTCAGGCTTTCTACAGTTCATAATTGTAATTTCACTCCCGCTGCAACTTACGTCATCAAGCCAAATTTGTCCGGTGCCTTTGGAAGATTAAACAAACAAACAAACAAGTGTTGGATGAGAGAAAGAGGAATATGCATTTTTTTTTCCTAAAGAGAGCCCTGTGGATAGTGGGCGTGTGTTGGGTTGTGTGGTTGGCGTGTTGGAAACCAAGCCTTTGGGCATGGTTCAAGCAGCACTTGCCATGCAGCTGCCTCATCCCAAGAGGAACGAGCTGCCCTGCTGAGGAGATCACCCGCTGCTCGTGTGGGTGACCTTGCTGTGGTGTGTGCAACCACCCATGCCAGGCCTGGGGAGGTGTAAAGCTGCAGTGGACTCACCTGCTGAGGCCGTGAAGGAAGTGACGGCGCGGTTGAATCCCAGCATTCGGCAGACTACGTTGGCCTCTCGGATGGTCCAGCCATCGTCACATATTGTTCCCCAGGACCCTTTGTGGAAGATCTCCACACGGCCCCTTCTGTCTCCTCCCACGAGTCGTACAAAACTACCGAGGCCGACTGAGAGTTCAGAGGAGAAGAAAATAACTCCATGGGTCATACAGGCATAAGGAAAAACACATTGGCAGACAGGAGCAGTGACCACCCAAACCAGAGGGGTGTTCCCATCTCCAGGGTGGGACCAGAGGTTACTGGTAGCTCAAATCGAAACAATTCAAGAGCCCCCCCCTGCATTTGGAGACACCAGGCTGCAGCTCAGATCACAGACTCCTCAGCTCTGTTAGCTGTGCTGTGTGAGTAGAGGGGGATTTTGGTCCTGATCTCAGGTAGCTTTTATACCAGAAGGCAAGTGAGAGAAGAAGTAAAAGTCCAGTACCTTCTCCTTTTTCACCTTTGCTCCCTTTCACTCCTTGGGAACCTGTTGCAAATTAGAAAAGCAAACATTTGACAGTTGCTTGTGGAAAAATCCGATTATCTAGTTCTGAATACTTGTGTGAGTCAGAGATGTGCAGACTCCTCCCCTTGTAGAAAATGAACACCCTGAAGTGACCAAGGGTATGTAAAAGAAATGTGGCAGGAAAAGTAAGATCTTCCTAATGTGTGGCCTAAGAAAAGGGCCACTTTTAAAATCCCATCTATTAATTCACTTGTGGGAAATGTATCTCATTCCCACTGCTGCCTGTAAACTGACATCTCTGACAGATTTTGGGATCTCCAGGAGCAGGCATGGTATCTCTCTCTCACTTGCAGGAAGACCTACGTCCTGGGATTTGCTCTCCAGGGAGAGCAGAAAGGTGCTCTCAACAGTCCTCCACATTTCTGTGGAGCATCTTGGTCTTGAGGGGAGGGGTGTTTGAAAAAACCCAATGAGTTCTTTCCCCCAAAGCTGTGTCCAGAAAGCATTCATTGCTGTCTCCTTCTGGGGACCAGGAGATGAGCTGCACTCAGAGGACAGTCTTTGGCCTGGAGCCAGCCCAGCTACACTTCCTCCCTCTTCCAGATGCAAAGCTCCAGAGGAAGAGTGCATGGAGGACCCCCACATAGAATCTAGTTTATTTTATTTCTGAGGATTCATGTACTATCCTGTGTGAACAAATAAAAGGAAAAAGCATCTGGAGCACTGTTTGCTTCCCATGGGCTGTTGTAACAATTGTTTGGGTTTTTTTTTTACTACAGGTCTTACAGTTTTTTGAAACACCCTGTGATTGGAAGGGAGAGGGGTTAAGGATGGAGAGTAGCTGTAGTGTTGGACCTTTTGAACAGTTTTTGTGTCCTACAGTTAGCAAGGTGTAGTTAAATGGCCTCACTGTCAGGTGTTTCCAATAGCCTCACTGTTCCATGCTCCCCAGTGCCATGTTTACATGGGATTTATCCCAGTGACACGGCGTGCTGCAAGAGGGCTCTGGACAAAGCAAAGAGGAACGTGGGTTGTTCCAGTTTACTGTGAAATCAGGGATTTGAGGAAATCTAATGCATCTGTTTACTTGCACATCTTTTAACACACCTCCCAGGGCGTACCTGTGATGCCCTGTACATTCCTCTGCTGGGAAGGCTGATCTGTCTGTTGAGTTCCTGCAAATGAGCTCTGCAAACACACCCCAGAGCAGCTTGTGCCTGTCTGTGATCTGCAGTCCCCAATCCAAACGCACCGTCAGCTCCACAGACCCTGTGGCAAAGAGCCTTACCAGGATATCCACTCTCTCCCTTGGCTCCTTTTAGTCCTGGTTCTCCTTTGAGACCCTTGGTGCCATAATCACCCTTGCTTCCTTTTTGGCCAGGTAGGCCTGGGGTTCCTGGGTGGAAAGCAAAAAAGTCATTGCCTTTGTCCCTTGCCAAGGAAAGGGCATGACAAACTTTTCACATTCATGCAGAACAGTGGAATGTGGCACCTAAAGTGCTTTGCAGCATCAGAATAAATCATTCTATAAGGGTTTACCTGCTGGGCCCTGGTCTCCCTTTGCTCCCTTTTGCCCTGGAGGTCCTAAGATCATACAAGCAAACAAACAAACATTTATAAGAGTGATGTTTATGCATTTATAAAAGCTTATGCAAATTAGTATTTATGATGGATTTTAACTCATCTAGTTTAGGTGTCTGCACTATAAGCATATATTTCTGAATTAGGTGTCTTATATCACATCATACTCAGTGCAGACCACGTCAAAGAAGAAAATACAGGCAGTGGAGAAACATCTTCTGCTGAAGTTCATCTTAAACTGCTGCTTTGTTTGTGCATTTTCAACTTATACAAAAATTCAGGCACCATCACCCCCTCCTGCATGTTACAGATGGCAGAAACAACCCTCTGGTGAGTAGTCAGCCCACAGCAGCCTGGCAGAGCCCCAGGAGTGCCATGGCATCCTGGCATGCATTGGGGCTCCAAGAGGAGGACTCAAGAGATCTCCTCTTGGTGTTGTAGTTCCCTTTCCAGTGTCTGCAGGATGTGTGTTGTTGACCTAAAACCTGTTTTATTCTCCTTTACCTGCTGTTCCTTGTTCTCCCTTTTCACCTTTGAGTCCAGCAATGCCTTGTATTCCTAAAATTAAAAAGAAATCAGTAAGGGTGAAGCCATCGCACAAAGTGGGGCCAGAGTAGGAGGTCAATGAGTTGTAGGTCTGAGAAGTACCTGGGCTACCTCTGGGGCCTGGGTCCCCCTTCTCCCCTTTCTGACCAGGTTTGCCATCAAGGCCAGGACTTCCAGGAGGTCCACGTTGTCCAGCTGCACCTTGAGGTTGAGTGAAAGCAGCACACATGAAATGTAACACAACACATGAAGGAGATAAAAAGACAGCTCGACCACCAGCCCTTGCACACTGAGTTGGGCCTATGAAGGCAAAACAAACATTGGGTCTCTCTGAATTGCAATCCTCCCCTGGCAGTGCTAATCTTAGCAATGCAGTGAGGGAGGATCTGGAGTGAAAGGCTGCATGGACCCCGGTCCTGGCTGGCTGCCAGCCTTGAAATGCACAAGTGCTCTCCGCAAAGAGCAGCCGATTTCTGCCCTTGTGTGTGCGCACACGTCAGGAAGGAGGACACGGCCCTTCTTTCCCTCTCAGTCTCCTGCACAGTGAGTGGGGCCCAGAGGAGACAGCCAAGGCTGCTGGATGAGTTTGGATGACATTGAAATGTTGGCATGGTTTCTTCATCTAATCATCATCTTCTCTCAGCCATGCTGGGATCTAGACTGGCTGCAGTTTTCCTTGTCATGAAACACCCTATAAAAGAGGTCAGTCTGATGTCTCTACAAGAAATTGCACCTTCTGTACTGCTTACCTGCCTCTCCTTTGGGCCCAGGAGGTCCAGGCTTCCCCGGGCTACCTGTAACGACATCCTGGCATCAGTGCTAACGAGGCTTAGCCCAGCCCCTCAGCTGGGGCAGCCCTGCACCCTGTCACACCGTGTCCTCTGCACTTACCATCAGAACCTGACAGTCCTGGGGCTCCATGCTGTCCCTGAGGACCCACGGGTCCCTGCGGCCCAGGGTCTCCCTTTTTGCCCATGTCACCTTTTTGTCCTTGGGGACCTATCAAACAGCATAGCACACATGTATAAATTAAAAAAAACCCCAGATTTGTTGTCTCTGCAGCCTGTGGAGCACATCTGTCTGGCCACACCAGCAGCAAGGTTTGGCCTCACACCAGCATTTACCACTCGGTGACATTCCCATAAGGCTGTAGGAGGACAGAGCTGGTCTGTCTGATCCACCTCTGGCTCCGTCAGCCTCTCTGGACAGATGTTTGTCTGGCCTGCTGTTAAAGGCTTGCAGTGGTGCCATGACACCTCTCCAATCTATTCCCCAAACTACCCCTACTGCTGGAATGTTTTCTCCTCTGGTTAAATATCCCTTACTGCAGTCTGAACGCTGCCCTGCTCCTAGCCACAGTGGTGATAGAGGGCAGCATGTTCTACCCCGTGCTTCCAGAGAGTTCTCTCACCTCCCCTTAACCTTCTCTTCTCTGAACAGGTGATCTGCATGCTCCAAAAGAGCTGAATTGCTTGGAAGTGCCTCATTTGAAGACTTATATCTCCTTCATCTTTCTGCTCCAGAATTATCCCGAACTCCTTGCCTTTTGGTATTCGTCCTACAATCACTCTTCTCTCCTGGAGCATCTTGTGCTAATGAGAGCATTGGGGCACTCAGGATCTGATGAAAGACCTGAGGAAGCTCTGATCAACCTGTCCGGCTGTCCTCCCTGCTCTGCACCACACACGTCACCTGCTTTCTTTTCCTCTCCTGCTTTCAGCCCGTGTGAGACCACTGAGTAACAGCTGTCCATAGTGCATGTTACATGGGAGAAACACCTTGCATAACTCTCCTACTTGAGGTGTATAAAGCCAGGCTTATGTAAGATATAAAGCTCTCAGAGAGAGGTTCCACTAAAATGAGGACTAACATCCACATGCTTGTGCATATAAATCATACTGTATTATTTTATACCACGAAAATCCTACTGTAAACATCCCTGCTTTAATCTAGGATAGGCTGATAATTGAATATCTGTGGCTTTCATTAGACAAAGGTCACTCTGTAAAGAGACTTCCGTGGTGCAGAGTCAACATTTTGTGTGGCCCCTTCTCCCTGCCCTCCTTTGGGAGGTTTGCTGAAGCATGACACGAAATTAAACCCCTGCAGATCAGGTCAAGTGTCCTGTTCACCCAGCTCCCTCCCTGAGTGGCAAAGCACGCTCAGGGCTGCTTGGATTTTTATGAATACTGACCTATGAAGACTTCTTCTGGTGTTTTATGCAGAATGAGTTTAAAAAGAAGTATGTGTGAGAACATTAAAAATGTTGAGATAGTGAAGAAGTCTTACCTGCAGGCCCTATCTCTCCTTTTTCTCCTTTCACTCCTGGATCACCACTTGGGCCAGCAGGACCAGGAGCTCCTTTGCTCCCCTTCTCACCCTGGGGTCCATGGACACCTGCAAGGACAACACCATTTTTCTGATGCTTCATGAGGTGCCATGCCCAGTGAGTGGCAGCAGCAGGACGCCCACCACAGCTGCGAGCATGAGCCAAGCTCCACTCTCTGTGCACTTGAGAGTGGTGCTGGTGACAGTGGGAAATTGGCCCACTGTGACTGTTGCACGCTGACTTTTAAAATAAATTTTTTTCCAGCTAAGTTTTGCTTTTGCTCATATTAGCTTTACATAGGCCGATTTCCTTCAACTCCAATGACATTCTTACTCACTTACACCTTGGCTGAGGACAAGATTGCTCATAAAATCATCCGTAAAGCCACTTTATGTTCATCCACAGAGGCAATTCAGGTGTCAGAAAAGCCTTACCTTGGTCTCCCTTTTTCCCTGGTGGTCCCTGCAACCCTGGGATGGAAAACACATATATCAGCTGACACGCATCTATTCACAGTAATGGCTAAGAAGAAGAGATGAATTTTTTAATCATCCTTTGCTCACACGATTTCAGTCACCAGTGAGGCCAATCTTCAGCTGGCAGGGACCAGCACAACCACTTGAGTAAAGTCCTTGGAGCTCAGCTGAGTGCTCGGCTGGGCAGGGGCCAGCTTGTCTTCCTGCCAAGCCCAGCTCATGGGGACCATTGGGGAGATCTTCCATGAAAATGCACTGAACTATTGGGCTCTGATGTGCAATAACACTGCTTGGCAGGAGGTGCTGTTTCAATGTCATAAGTGCAGCCAGGAAGGTATGAAAACACAATTTTTAATTTATTTTTTTCCTTCAGAAAATCTCATCGGTGTAGCCAAGAAGTAGGGATGGATGGGTTTCTGACCTGACCTAACAAGGGGTGCATCTTAGATCATCATCACAGGAGCACAGAAACTGTTTGCTGGTCCAACCTCTGCTCAGACCGGAGCCAGCGTTAGACCAGGACTTGCTGCATCCTCACAGTCTGGAGATATTTACCTCCTGAGGCAGGTGTAGTTCTACCCAAACCCCCCCAGGTACCCAGGGTAGCAGCTCGTGCGTGGCTGTGGAGGGCAGAGCTTGCACCCAGCTCATTCCTGGGCTGTGCCAGTGTTTTCCTAGGGACAAGATGGGCACCGAGCTCTGTGGGAGCACTCGGGCTAGCCAAGGCTCCTGGAGGATCAGTGAAAAGGTACAGCAGGTCTCCTCATGACGAGGGTGTTTGGTGTCTGCACACTGGGTAGGGTCTGGGTCTGGAGACTGAAATCTCAAATCCTCACTTAAGGTCTCTTAGATGAAATAAAGAAAAACAGGAAAAGAGCAGAAGTTGTGGCTCATTTACCAACATACCTGGTGGACCAGGATCTCCTTTGCGTCCAGGAGGCCCTGAAATAAATATTTAATGGATATTTTTCAGTAGTCAGCAGTCAGTGAGGAACACAGCAGCATGGGATTGACAGGCTTGAGGTGTGGGCTGGAGACACCACCCTTTTGGAGGACACCTAGAGTCCAAATCTACAAGTCACAGGAGGGGAGAGGAGCTCAGAGCCGTATGTGCAGCTTCAAGGGGATCTGGGGGTTTGCACAGGCCAGTGCTCCAGCTCCTATGGGTGCTCCCTGGTCTGGAGCTGACTCCAATCCTGGGCACGGGGGCATCACTAACTGACAGGAAGATTAAACCTTGCCCTAGTTATTGGATCATCTAAACTGAGTTTTCAGCCCCACTAGTGATGCAGAGGAGCCAAGTCTCCCCACTGCAGAGCCGGCAGGGAGGGCCATACCTGTAACCAGAGTGATGTTGTTCATCCTCATCATCAGGTTTGCATTGTTGCTTTTAATTATGGTGATTTCCTCTTCTAAGCTTCTCCTCCAGTTTTCTTCATGTTTCATGAGAAAGCTCTTCCCAGTAGAGCTTCTCGCCAAAGCCAGATTGTTGCCAAAGGAGCTCTTCAGAATCTCGTCTGTATAGGAGGCATTTTGCTCTTGTAGTTTCAATATCTCTCTCTGCATCTTAAATACTGCGGAAACAAAAAGCCCATGCAATGAATATTCGCTGCCCGGTCTGGCTGGGAAATGGTTGTTTGGCAGAGCAGTCCCTCAGCACCTGGGCAGGACACCGGGGGATAAAGACCACCCCTGTTTGACCCAGGGAGGTGGTTTTCATGTGCCAGTCCTTGCTGTAGCCAGGAGTGCAGCTGGGAGCGCTTTTGTGAATGCAAAGCACACGTACACGGTGGGGGCACTGCTCCCTGCGGCGGCTGCTTTGGCTGGCGGTGTGCGGAGGAGCCTCTGTGCTCCCCCGGACGGTTCCGATCTGTGGGCTCATTCCCGCTTGCCCAGGCCCCCAGGAGCACCCAGCAAAGTTCTCTTTAGATGCCAAGCCTATAGTGAGCTTGTAGCATTACCTTTGTACGTCAGCAGCCCCTGGCCGGCCGTCAGCAGCAGCAGGTAGGCGCTGAGGGCTGTCCGAACACAGCATGAGGATGCCTTTTTTTGGCTCCGAGGCTCTAAAAACCAAGAGAAGAAGGGTAGACACTCTCCCACATCTCTCCCTTACAAGCTCTGCTTGCTTCCAGCCGTTTCAGGCTCGGCCAAGGCGCTTTCCAGCGGTGGGGAGCAGCCAGGTCCCTCTGTGAGAGTGCTCGATCCTGCCAGCAAGGCAGGCTGCCTTCCTCTGCTCCAGGCCTTGCGCTGCAATCTGCTAGGCCATCTTTTCCTTAGCTAATTTAACCAGCTCAATTCCATCAAGACTTAATCCAGCCTATGAGAGTGTGAATGTGGTGGTTTCCCCCTTTCTGCATCAATAAACTCCCTGTTTCCATCGCTTTTAGTCGTCCCAGGCTGCCATTTGGAGGGTTGCTCAAAGCAATTCCTTCTCTATCCAGACTACTGCATACACATGATTCCAACAGTGATGCATGTATGCATCAAAATAAGCGAAAAAATCAATAATAAGCTGAACTGCAGAACAAATTGGAACAAGTCATAACATGAAAAACCAGTGATTACCAGAAAGTGTAAAAGAAATAAACGACTTTGTTGAATTTTGGCCTTCAGGGAGAAAAAAAGTATTTCAGAAGCATTGTTAACTACGTCAGACATTCAGTAAGTTACCCTCAATTGAGATTTTTCTCTTTTTTTAAAGCAATGTAATCAGGAGTTTAAAGTCTTACTTTTAAAAGAGTACAGTATTTTAATTGGTTTTACAATAGAATGGCTTAGTCAGCAATGAAGCTTTTCTATTCAGCTAAAAATTCATAAACTTACATTTTTTTATTGAGTCTGGTGATTTTAGTATCTTAACTATTACACATGAAAGTCTTACTCAAGAAAATTATACATTTTCTAAGACAGGAAAATAACTAATTTTTTTCTGATGCTCAGCATCAGCTTTTGGCTAGAAAGGGTAGTTCGACATACTTCTATTTTTAAATGGCACTTAATTTACTAGCAAAATCACTGCAAAAAACATTTAACATGCAATATTTAATTTTTAAATCCATATAAATCCATTTAATAAAAAGAAACCTTACCACTTATCTGAAAGGTTGTGGTAGAAGCTGAGGCAAACCCAATCTTTTCTGAAACACTGAAAGAGTTCATATCACTCGAATTTCCATCTTCCCCATATTTGTCTTTAATTTTCATGACGAATTTCTTGTGGCTAACCTAAAGCCTTGTCAGACTATGGACAATAAAGACCTGGAGGGACTTCCTCTCTGCCTCCTGCTTTGATGCTATCTGATATGCATTTCCTATCTGCTCAGTTTTTATAGAGTGCTGAGAACTCTGATGGGGTAATTTGAACAGTTCCTCAAACAATCCCGCAGCTAAGATGTTCAGCTGCTCTCATGTGCTCACTTGGAGTCCAGGGAGCCTTGGGCAGGATCCTGAAAGATCTTCAACCTGGAGTTACTGAACATCTCTGCATTGTAGCGGAGCTAGGCATGAGATGGACATTTTGCTTCTAACACAAGCAAACCTCCTCAGGTAGCCAAGAAGATTCCGTGTTCAATGTTAGCTTGGCAATCCCTTTCCTGGGAGGGGAGGATTTTGTCATAGTGAAACACACAGTAATGTGCACCAAGGTGACCCCTTAGTGATTGTCCGTGACTCAAGTGCAAGGAGGGAAAGAATCGGGAGGAGTTTTAAAGACAAGCAAATGATGGTGGGATGGGGGATGCTGGAACCCAAATGGGTTTGGGATGATGTGGAGAAGAGACTCTTGCAGCCTCCTTGACAAGGTGTCTCCAGCTCCTGCTTCCTCCCTGACGAGCTTTTCACACCCATGGACACAATTCCTACCTCTTCGCCATTTCTTTGCCCTCATCCCACCAAACTCCCCCCTGCAGACCTTGCCACGGCATTTGGTGTTTTGGCATCTCCATTTGTGTTGGGTTTGATTTTGCTTTTGCAAAGCAAAGGGACTCACCCAAGCCCACAGGCAGGAGCTGTCGGTAGGAGCTGGGCAGAGCCCTCCGCATCCAGGCTGTCACCACCACGTCCCGCCCTCTCCGAGGTGCAAGGCAGTCACTGTCACACGGTTTGGTCCTGGGCTGCAGGTCTATGCTCATCCCTGGAGCTGCTGTGTCCTCGCTGCTTTGCTTGGCCATGGAATGGAGTGGGATAAATCTTCAGGTAGGTGTGAGCTGGAGATCCACGCCCTGACAGTGCAGAGTGAAGCCCTCTGTTCTGCACCTGAGGTACAAATCTCTGAAAGGCTTAAACTACAAATATGTGGGGATTTTTGAATCCACTTCTGTGTTCTCCTTTCAAATGTGCTTGTGCAGCTGTGACCTGGTTTGTCCCCAGCAGGGAGGAAGAGGAATCCTCCATTTTTAAACATTCTGCCACACTCTGTGTGGGAATTGGGATAATGTTCTTCCTTGTGAGGGGCTCAGATATCCCCTTGAATTAGAGAGTCTTGAGAGGTTACCACCGATCAGCTGAGCCACAGTAAATGCCTGTGCATCCTCTCCCATCATGGCTTCACCTCCTCATGGGAGCAAGGGCTCATATCCAGCCCATTTCTGATGGTTCTGGTGGTTCAGCTGACCACTCTGCACAAGCCTGGAGCCATCTACTCTTGCTGGGTGATGAGCTGGGAACGACTGCACTGGTGCTGCCAAGTGGATGTTTATAGGGATGGATGTGATTCAGGTGGATGCAGAGAGAAGATTTACAGCAGAGAGGCTTTTAATAATACTTCTAGTAAAATCCATTTTATTTCAAAGTATTAAAAATAATTTGGCAGACATAGTTCTCAAAAGCCCTCCTAAAGACAAAAGGTACAATGAGATCTCTGTGCCCTCCTTCCCTGAGAAAGAAGCTCAGGGATAAGTTTTCACATGATTTGCAGCCATGCTGTGGCCATGCCACTCTCAGCGGTCCAGTTGACATGGGTGCAAAAGCAGGGGTAGATTCCATCGATTTTGACAGCCCTGAATTGCAGTGCTTCAGGTTTTGAAGTCCACTTCTCCACTTCTGGGGGGAAAGCCATGATCCCTCTGACTGCAGTTGCCTACCCAGCTGCTCAAACCTTCATTTCTAGTTGATGCAGCCCCACGCAGCTCTGCGAGCTGCCACATTCTCCTTGCTCAGGTGAGCATCTGAATGCCTGGGAGGTCGTGGCCTTTCTATCTGGACGTCAGCCTCTGCAAGCAGGCAGCAGATTTCCCAGTGCACGTGGTGCCGAGGGTCTGGGCCACGCCTCGGGTGCCAGAGACCGTGTCCCAACATGCTGGCTCAGCCTTTGCATGTGCTCCGTCCTGCTTTCTGCTGTCTTTCATTTCTCGCTGTACCATCACTGACTGCAGCAATAGGTCGACTCTGATTTTGCAATCAGGAAAGAAAAAAAAAAGAAAAGAAACTGCTGATTCAGTGCAGTCTCCCTAGGTTGATGTTTTGCTGAAACAATGGGGTTATTTATAGAATAACAATTTCCAGAACATTATGGGACACGTCTGCTGGGCCATCAGCCTTATCCTTTGGGCTGCCTGTGAGAAAGCCCTGGTCCCTCTCCTCCTGCTGCTCATCCTGCCTCCCCTGACATGTTCTGCTGACACTCAAGGAAGAGCTTGTAGTCCTCCAGCTCATCTCCTTCCTTCCCATATTCATACAGAAGATGCTCCTCATGTTCTTGTTGTAAATGTACACCAACATCTGAACCAAGTTTTATAAGCAGACCACAGCTGCCTCAAAGTCACGGGCCTGGGGGAACTGCTGGTGGAGAGAAAAGGAAGTGGCCTGGAAGTGGCTGGTGGAGCAAAAAGTCCCTGGCCATGACCACTACCTTTCTCATCTCCTTCCATCACTCTTGTCCACTGCAGGCATTTGCCACCACCAAGAGCTCATGGCAAAGCAAAGGGATGCAACACCAAACTCCAGCCTGGCAACAGCTAAACACATCAACGGCCTCCCAGCAGTGATCCTGTCAGGGAGCTTGGGCAGATGTCAGCCTCCTCAGGACAGCCATTTCTCCTGAAAGAAGTGAAGCTGCAGTGTTTTAAAGGGTTTTTTCCCCCAAATGAGAAGATATCCCAGATAAGAGGTGTTTCTCTATTTATCCACAAGATGGTAATTTTTCCAGACTCGTCTATTTGGTCGCAGACTGTCTTGGGTACAAAAAGTGCAGCATTCAGGAGGTTTTTATTCCCCTCCAGGGAAGAGTGAAAGAAGAGTGTGTGGCTCAAACAGGCCTTATATGGGGTAGCCTGGGGCTACCACCTGGGAGCCTCCACCACTTCTGCTGCTGCCTCTAGACTGAAGTGAGGGTTGCAGCCAGGAAAGGTGACACTCTACCCCTTATCCTAATACCTGTGCTCGTGTTTCTGCAAATGGGCTTCAAAACACCCAAAAGTAACCCTGCCCACAGACCACACTGCTCTCCCACAGAAAAAAAAGCAAGTAGCTGTGGTTTGACCTGTGACACATCCCATACATATCCACCACAAAGCCAGCAATGACCGGAGCTGTACAATTGCCTTATCAGTCATAGGCTTGCTAGTAGACTATCTTGGTTCTTTTTTTTCCCTATTTTACCTGATTTTTCAGTCTTTCGTCTTTTTGCAATGAACAAGTTTGGTGGATTTTGACATACCAGTTCTTGTGGTGGATTTACCCCAGCCATCAGCCAAACAGCCACCCAAATGTTTTCTCAGTTCTCTTTCGCAAAGGATGGGGAGAAAATGGAAGGTGAGAAGACTCACGAGTTGATATGATGACAGTTTAATAGGGAAAGCAAAAGATGCACTTGCAAGCAAAGCAGAAAGAGGAACTCATTCTCTACTTCCCATCAGCAGGCAGATAGGCAACTGCTTCCTGGGAATCAGGGCCTCAGCATACGTGGTGGCTTTTTGGGCTGACAAATATGCAAACCGCAAACATCTCCCCTTCCTCCTTCCTCCCCTGAACTTCTAATCTCTGAGTTTGACGTCATGTGGTGCAGAACATCCCTGGGGTCTGTTTGGGTCACAACCCTAGCTGTGTCCCTTCCCAGTCTCTTGCCCAACCCCAGCCTGCTCCCAGTCTCAATGCTCTGCTCACCAATAGCAAAAACATCCATGTTTAGCAACACGGCTTAGCCCCAAATCCGAGGCACGCTGCCCTGCTGTGTTGGGCTGCTGTGGAGAATGATATCTCCATCCCCATCAGACCCAGTACAGCTCTCCAGTGTTTATGCCAAGATGCCTTGTTCTCCCTGAGGAAGGACCAAGGGCTGTGATGCCCATGGACATCGGGAGGCACTGCTGAATCCAGAAGATGCCAAGGCAGGTTGTGGGTGGTCTGCTCACCAGTAGCTCATGGAGGTACCAGATCTGGGATCTCCCCTGTGAGTTTTCCACGGACTGCCCAACTCAGCCCTGGTCAGCATCCCCTGAAAAAAAGTGTATCCAGCTCTAAGGGGAAGAAATGGTGCATTACGTGGAGAGTTTCCATGCACGGGAGAGTTTGAGGCCAACACACAAGTTCTAGTGCCAGGGCATTAAAACAAACCTTGAGTCTGGACCCATATGGGAGCAGAGGCCTTGTTGTGAAGCCCCCCACATCCCTGCATACCCAGACCTGTGCTCGGGGGGTCTGGCTGCTGCGGTAGCACCTGGGCACTTCTGGGACCGTGGAGAAGCACTTGTGCTAAAGCAATAAAATCCCCAGCACTGCCTGGCTGACATTTCTCCTTTCTAGCTTGATGTGTTGCTTGGCTTTGTTGTAGAGATTGAAAACAGATTTTCTTTCCCTTCTATGAGTTATGTTAATTTGTGTTTCATCAGAACTTGCCTCTTCTCCTCCTTTCCTTTTTTTTTTTTTCCCCTTTAGGCTGGATCCAGCTGCACCATGAATTCAAGGAACCACCTGCAAAATATTTTAATGACTTCAACCTGCTCTTTGAGGTGAATTAATACCAGGGCAGCCTCCGCAGCACGGTGAAATAGTCAGGCTTGGCTAAGCAGGCCACCCTCAAAGCCGAAAAATATGTTCTGCAAGGCAGACGCTCCTGACAGGCAAGTTTGTTTTCAAGGTCTTCGTACAACATCTTCCTCCTCACCTCGAAGGCAGTTGTCCCTTATTCAGGTAAGAGCTGATCCCAAGGACTGGATGAGACAGGCTAAGAAACAGGAGGGATAATGAGACATCAAAAAACCAGTCACATGGAGGACGGGTTAGATCTGTTAATGGTCTGCTACAAACAGCACAATCACAGCTGAAGGGAGGCATCTCCCCAGGCTTGCTCTGCATTTAGCAGATCAGTGCTGTAGGGAGAGATCAGCTGCTCCCTAATGCTCCTCTTTTTTGGAATGCTTTGGTTCATCGCATGCTTTCCACAAGGCCAAAAAGACTTCTCTAAGCACAGCTCACAGTTCCCACTTTCCTCCATCTCCTGGGCTTTTAAAATTCAAGGGTCATTTTTAATTTGCTCAGCAGCTATTAACCATATCAAATTATGCTGTGGGTGCTGTTGTGGTCCTTTCTGCCCCACAACCAACCCAACCAGGCAAGAAGGTCCTTAACCTGCCCTCATGTTTTTTTCAGGAAAGCCTCTGGGATTACGTGAGGCTCAGGGTCGTTGTATTTTTAGATATTAAACTAGGCAGGCAGTCAGCACATTGTTCAGAAGGACATTCGTAAAGAGGTTTATTATTGAGTATTGTCCTTGCGCTGGGGCACATCCCAATTAATTGCCTGCACATCAGTGTGTTGCTGTGGATTTATCTCAGGGTAAACATATTAAGGAGCTAATACTTGGGCTTCCACTAAAGGACACCATGGGATGGTTTGTCTCTGATAAGGTTTCTGGCACAAATTTCCATGTCCTGAATGCTACTGGAAAACACTTCAGCTTGAAAATCCATTAACCTGTAACCACCCCACGCTCCTTATTCAATGGATGTGGAGAGCAAACATGTGTGTGAGCAGCTTTATACACAGACTTGAAACCATCCCTGACAGCAGTCCATACAGAATTAACTCAAAGCAACTGTCCTGTAAAACATGTGTGCAGTGCTAGGCATTAAAGCTCAGACCCTGAAAATGCTCCAGACTTCCCTGCCTCTCAGTTTTCTGCTGTCCCTAGAGAGCAGCAGCCAGCCCTGCTGTTCAAATCATCTCCTCTAATTGCTGTGGTGACACTGGGTGCTTCAGAGACCCTAAGTCATGACTTTTCCCCTTGAATTTCCTTCCTTCATCGCCTGCCCTCTGTACTGACGTCCCTTTGCTGTCCTCTTGTGCATCTTCTCCGGGTGCTGACACGACAGCGTAGCTCCTGTCTGCTTGGCACAGCTCTGCGAAAAACCTCGATTCCCTTTCGGTGACTCTCCTGCTTGCCTGTGACAGCCACGTGTGCCTGAGCTTGCTCAATCTCCTGCTAGGAAGTGATAAGCTCGGGTGTGAAACTCCCAGCATCAGCACATGGAGGGGAAAGTGACAGAAAAGGAAAAAGTGCCTTTACTGGGAGCTTCATTGCCACCCCCCAAGGCATGGCACCCATGAGAAACCACAGGCAGTTTGCAATCACTGCATGGCTCCCCACAGAGCTCACCTTTGGACCAGTGTGGGTTGTTTCCCCTTTGTTAGAGCCAATAACTGATTGCTGCTTCTCCATTGTGGTATTTAACAATGGTAACTAATTCTTAATGAACTCTTTTGATTCTCCACCATTTCTCAGCATGAAGGTGGTTTGCCTCAGGAAGTGTCTCAGGGAAAGGGAACAATAAACTGGTGAAAGATGTCAGGAGTGGGTTGAAGCACCCCTCAGGGTGGAGCAGGGACCTTCATCAAAGTGATGAGGGGCTGGGAGAGGACAGTGCAGTGGGTGCTGCTGGCTCAGCGTGTCAGTCCCACAGGGCTGGGAACGGGCTGGTGTCTCTGGGGCCAGGTGTAAGGCTTGCTCCTGTCCAGTCCTGACACACCACCCACGTGTTAGGGCTGGAGTGTGTGTGAAACCTTTGGGCTCACCTTCTCACCTGCCAGAGGCAGGCAGGTGGTCCTCATAGCTCACGTTTTCTACTGTGCTTGAAAGGCAAGTGTCATCACTGCTTCTTTCCCACGCAGAAACAAAAGCAAAGCCCTGGTTCAATGCTCTCCTCGGAGCATCTCCCAAAGTGGGCTAGTGCTAGTAGCACTAAAGACTTAAAGTGGTATAAAAAGAGCAAAAAGAAATTACTTTTTGTTTTCATGCTTTCAGGTGTTTTATTTCTTCACAAGAAGCTGAGTGCAAGTGTTCAAACGCCCGGAGAGCTACACGATGCTCAGATCTTGCCAGTGGCTAACTTGCCTGTGGCAAGTGAGATGTGGGCATGTTTTTCTAGGAAAAAAAAGTAATTTTGACCTTCGGGCTCTCTGCCTCTTTCCATAATCAACACACACCTTATTTTGGGAGCTAGTTGGGAATTCCCTTCCTCCTGCTACACTGGCAATGACAGATCAAGCACAGCTGAACTGCTTTGATCGCTTTGATGAATAAAACTAGAATTTGCCCCACAGCCTTGACTCTTGCCTAATTCCAACCTTTCCCACTGAACTGGTTTTTTTTTTCTTTTTTCTTTTTTTTCACTAAAATAACTGGAAGCGGTGGGACTCTAGGATTCTCACATTTGAGTAAGGCTGGAGCCTTCAACACCATTAATTCAGGAGTACTGCTGTTCTCACATGCCCGTGAGTGTTTGAGCAGAGTTTCGACAGAAACCTGACAGAAACCAGGCTCTTCTCAGTGGTGCCAAGCAATAGAACAAGAGGCAATGGGCAGAAACTGATGCACAGGAAGTTTCACCTGAACATGAGGAAGAACTTCTTAACTGTGCAGGTGACGGTGCACTGGAACAGGTTGTTTAGAAAGGGTGTGGAGTCTCCCTCAGGGAAGATATTCCAGAACCATCTGGATGCAATCCTGTGCCATGTGCTCTGGGATGAATGACCCCGCTTCAGCAGGGAGGCTGGACCAGATGAGGCACTGTGTTGCCTTCCAACCTGACCCATTTTATGATTCTGTGAAAAGGGGTTTGCATGCCACAACCCCTGCATGTTTCCTGCATATTGCCTGGGAAAATAGGTCCATATGGCAATGGTGGTAGGTGGCAGTGCCGGAGCAAGGAATAACCAAGTGCCATTGAAGGCTGGTTCAAGACAGGGATGGTAATCACTGAAATAAAAAGTATGGTTCTTAACAAATTCCCTCTGTTCTAACCACCAGAGAATCTGGCAGAAGGCACAATTTAAGCAAAACCAAACATCGAAGCCACACGTGTATATGTACTTTGAAAGAAACAGGGGAGGAAAGGGAGAAAACAGTTAGAAATGGGTTTTCATTATTGGTCAAATATTTAACTCTAGCTCAATAAAATGGTAATATTGGCTTGCCATTATTTGCCTTTATTAATGAGTCGGATATCTTTAGTTCAATACAGCACTCCTGATGGCATTGAGAAATTCTACGTGGAAGCCACTGACTTACATTCTCTGTTGTGTTCAAATGAGCTGAGCTGGTGAAAATGTCCACACTATAGGCTGATTACCCTTCCTAAGGCATGGGCAGATTTCAGGCCTCACTCAGAAGCTGTTGGTTTAAACCAGCTGCTTTTGGGATGTCATCAGGTTTCAGGTCAGGCAGGACCAGAGAAAGTCATGAGAGGGCCTTCAGTCATGGTGATGAAGCAGAGCATTTCTGGACCTGCTGTTGCTCACTGGGGCAGGGGAGCTGGAGGACATTGGCTAGCACAGCCCTGGAGCTGCGATGGTGCCCAAAGGCTCCCTCAAAGCCACCTCCTCAGTAGTGCTGGGGCCACAGACGGACACGACTGGCACCTCAGACACCCCTCCCTTCTTGACGAGGCTCTGGCAGAATCTCTGGCTGACCCCCCAGCCGTGTTTTGGGGCTGAAATCCAAGGGTCATGAGTGTGCGTGGGGCTCGGTGTGTTTGCCAACACCGGACTGGGCAAGGGTGGAAAAGGGAGGTCAGCCCAACCTGAGGGATGCTAAGCCAGGCAGCCTGGCTCCTGCTCCTCTCCCAGCCACATCTGAAAGGCATTTGCAGAGACCTTGTGATTGAGGCTTCAAGAGTCTCTCCTTGCCAAAAATATTAGAAAGGCATGGTAAGAAATTAGAGCTACGGGTGTCAATAAAATATGTGACAATTGCAGCGGATTTCTGGCTTTCCTAATTTCTTTAATCAAGTTGCACCAAGCGAGCAAGCTGGTAAGCAGCTTTCCCTGCACTGTAAGTGCATAGCTGAGTGAATTGGACCAAGGTGCCACGTGTTAATCATTATGGGGTTTTGTCTGCACAACATCAGTCTTGCACAGATCTGCTTATGAAATCATACCTTTCCCATTAAGTGCAGTTTGAGTTTTGAAAGGGAATTCAGATTGACTTGGCATGAGCCTTTGTACAGGGCGAAGGAAACCTGGGAGAGATGGCCCTGCTTTAGGTAATGAAAAAAAAATTATCCTGACTTCTCTTTTGTGGTGCATTGAAAAGTTTCTGCTTAAGGAGTGTGGATTGATGGAGAGGCCTGAGGTGGGAAGAATATTAAAAAAGATGTCAACATGCCAATAAATGTGTGTGCCAGAAATAAATGCATTATATGTTAGTCCATCAGAACAAGCTAAAGAAAGGTGTTATTTTAGGGAGAGAGACAGTCCGGTAGCTCACGTCATTAAAGGAAAAAAATGATCAAAGTGAAAATGAGCTCAAATTTCCAAGTGTCATCTCACCTTCGAAGCTCATTCCCTCAAGCAGTCAAGGGCCGGATATTTGATGAATAAGATCCAGAGGGGATCTCAAAGCTACAGAGAGTCTGGGGTGTACATTTTTCTTTAACTGTCCACTGCTTTCCCTCCACAGGTTACCCGAAGCTCGGGATCAGAAGTGGCCTTTGAGGATTTGGCCCAAAACATTTCCCCAGACCAAAAAGAAGACTAGCAAAATCCTGAAGCACAATGAAAAGAAAGTGGATCAAGGTCATAGATTTCATTCTCCAGCTTGAGAGCATGAAGATCCAGGCTAATGACAAGCAGATGGAAACTTAGGCACTGGTCTAAGTTGGCTGCCTTTTGCAATAGCAGTAGGGCTTGGTCTACAGTGCAGCATGTTTCTGGTAGAGGCATGCTGGCTGGGGAGAGAAAATCATTGCACCTCCTCACGGAAAGCTGAGCCAGGAAAACTTTTGTTTTAGATAGTGTTTTGTCAGCCTAGCAACGTCGTTAGTAGAGACGATACAGCTCTGCTGGCAAGAAAACCATCAACTGGTACATGCAAGGGCCTGATGCCATGTCTCCAGTAGCATGGCCTTACCAGGAGGTGATTTGTCATGCCAACAAGCTCTTCCTTGGTGGTCTGCATGGGGAACCCTCCAGCTGGGAGTGAGCCTGAGCAGCTGGAGGCAGGAGGAGGGAAAACCCACACTGTCCTTGTCTCTCAACTCTCACCCCTGGTACCAACACAGGCAGTGGGGCAAGAGATGGGGTCTTTTGTCTGGTTTGTCACAGATAAAGCCCTCAGCAAGGATAAGTCCTAATGCTTTTTGGCATGTGAATAATATCCCTGGAAAGCTCTCCAGCAGTGACCCATCACGGGAAGGAGACAACAATCAGCAGCTCATGGTCAGTGCTGTATTGTGTAGCCTCCACTCAAAGTTCAGGTTCCCAGTGTACCAATAAGGACCTTCGAGGTTCATTTGTCACACAGCAAAATAAAAATAAGAAGGAGAAATATTTTTAAAAGCCCATGTAGAGATTTCTCCTGTCCTAAGAAATAAAAACATCCCTGTCCCGTGGCAGTGCCCCAGGCTGGCAGCAAGCTCACATTACTTAATTATGATATGTTGCATATACCAAATAGCAGGGGACAAGCCCCCTCCTTTATTCTCACAGTCTGGCGTGGCCGTGTCTGCCTTGCAGCTGTTCAGAGCACATATATCAACATGTCTCAGCATCCCAGCGCAAGCAGAGGTGCTGGAGATGCAACCCTGGAGAGAGAAGCTGCAATGGGGAAGACCTATTTTTACCCTTAACGGTGCAAAATAGTCTTCTTCCTTTCACAGGCTGATTTCCTTCTCTTTAAATACAAGTTTGGTTACAGTTCTTGGTAAAGTGTTTCCCTTAAAAGCACCAGCTGCCCTGTTTTCTCCACTCCAGCTCTTCCCTGCAGCCATCCTGGAGCAGTGCAGGGAGGACCAGCTGCTGTATCACCACCAGCAGGACTATTATCAGCTGTATTATCACCAGTGGACTGTGAGGGGAAAAATGCTGGGAAATGTCAACACCTCTGAGAAATCTGGTCTCGTGCATCCCAGGCACACAGTACTGTTCTCCTGCATTCATTTTTCCCAGTGAAAGGCTCAGTTATACCTCCCATCTTTGTGCTGGGCTGAGGACAGAGCAGAAAATATCAAAATACAAAATAATATTTAAAAATACAATACTTTCAATAAAATACAGAGTATTTGGGGGAGAAAGTGAAGTGTCTTGAACAGACTGCTGAATCACCCGGTGCTACAGGGAAGAGCCCAGGAATGTGCCTCCAAAGCTTGTGGTACCCCGAGCCACCATTGTGCCAGGTAGACCCAGGGAAGCTGCGGGTCTGGAGCACCAGGATAAAAACCCAACTGGGGAGCCCAAAAACGAGAGTTTGCCAGTGTTCCTCCTGGCTTTAATTAAGCTTATTGTCGTTTTGGTCAACTCCCACTCCCCTTCCCTCCCTCTCTCTGTCTTTTTGCCCTGAAAGTCTGTTCAGCAGATTGTTCCCAGCTCTCAAAGATCAAATTTTAATTAAAGTCATTCGGTGGTTTTGAATGACTAATGACCTCTTATCAGGTATTGTGCTACAAATAACAGGCGAATGACCTTCCCTCCCACTCTTCATTAACACACTTATTTTTTTTATACTGCCTGCCCTGCCAAGACTCTTCTTGCCTCAAAATAACATGAGAATTGAAAACCTCCTTGAAATACATTTTAGCTCAGTGCAAAGGGCACAAAGAGGCCCATGGATGAAGATGCACCTTTACGGGCCATCTTGAAAAATCTGGCTATGGAGGGATAGAGCTTATAATCCAATTTTCTGCAAAGAAAATGCAAGTCCTAATGGATTTCCAACACCGACGTCTGTCTCATGGAAATTTCTGTCCATCATTGGATGACAAGTGTCAGATGCTGACCAGGTGAGTGGGGCTCAGGTTTGGGTATCCCTCAGTCCTCCATGGCTAATCAATAAGGCAATAGGAGAAAAACATTTCTACTAGGGCTGCAGAAAGGCCAAGGATTTAGGATGCAAAGAACCAAGTAAAAATCCCATTGTTTATATTCCTATCCCTCTCCTTGTTTAGCTGTTAAAGGTTTTGACGGAGGACAAAACCCTCTGTGATCACTGTCCTGAGCCCCATGTAAGGAAGAAAAAGAGCTGAGATGAGCAGAGGTCATTGGTGTGGCCTTTGCTAAAGTGTTGGGATCTGTCAGGAAAACGATACTGAGAAGTAAGAAGAAGAAGAAGAAGAAACCAGAAAACACAGTTTCTTTTCCCAGTGGCAGTTCTCCTTTTGAGGTGTGGGGTGGGTGTGGCACCTGGCTGTGCTACCTCCGGGTAAGGGGCTCCCCTGAGCTGCTTGGCAGCACTTTGCTGTTGGGAGCAATTACATGTTGTATTTCTTCCGTGCTCCTTCACATCCATCAGTGCCAGAGATGAAAGTTCTATGAAGTTCTGGTGAGTATCTGAGGGGTGAGCTGGGAGCACAGGACACCTCTGCCAGGCTCCCAGTGCAGCAGCTGCTCTGGAATGATGTTTCCCTGGGGAAGTCCATCACACAGGTTTCCAAATCCTCAGGCACGTGAAGACCCCCTTACTACAAATTTGCAGTGCTATGATGATAAGAAATGAAAATAAACAGGTATGATTTTCGAAGAACTAGTTTTTGTCTTCTTGAAGTTGTCTCATAAACACAAACCAAAACCAGAACCAGGTGAGTTCATTGCAAAACTCCTCCCCTGTGAACGATGCTATCTCTCTAAACACCAGTGACAACTTTTGGCCATAGGTGACTGCTTGGGCTTGTTTTCAGACGTTTGCCTTGATGCAAAGCCTTCAGACTTGCCATTTTGTGTCCTTTCGGTCAAACTCAGGCATAGGCATGTGTTAAACCCGGACATTTTTCAAAGCACTGGCCAGAGCAGTCTCTAACTGTGGCTTAGCTCTGTCCCACTCTGTCTGAGCTGCAGGAGAGCTGAACTTGCCCCTGTTTTTCACCAGCTGTTTGTCTCTTTCTCTGTGAAATGCTCGGCCTGCTCACGTACACGCAGCAGCCATGCTGCGATTTGCTCTGGGTTTATGGCTTGAAGCCGTGGCTTTTTCCTGATGCACCTCCAGCCCAGGGTGGGACACCTCAACATGGAGAATGGAAACATCCAGGGGCTCGGATTTTCCCTTCTTGAAGCCACAAAGCCGAAGTGGACCTGGCCATGTTTGACATATGGGTATGGTGGATGTTTTTAGTGAAAATGATGATTTTTTTGAGCAGTGCTTTTGCTGTGGGGGTGATGGTTATATTCACCCACCTGCTCGTGCTGCCTGCACACAACGAGGAAGGTCAGCAAACTCTCTGTGGGCCCTCTGGTTTCTCGGTCAGCCCAGCTGCAAGGAAGTCCCACCAATTTGTGTTCTGCTTTGTGCCAATGGGCAGTGCTGATGCATTTCCATTATTGATTTTCTGTGCATTTGACAATGAAACATCCACATGGCAGCTCTGAGCAAGGGAGCAATAACCGAGCTTCTATAATAATGACAAGATCCCTGCAGCGGCCACTGCACGGGCAGGTTTGTTCTGCCCTCAGCATCTGACCAAGCCAGAAGCAGAGTCCTGCCTCTCCTATCAGGTCTCCTCAGAGATTTGCTCACAGTGGGACAGCCCCAGGGCTGGGGCAAAACAAGCTGTTTGGGTCTGCACAAGCCCCAAGTCTCTGGGGGTGGTGAGCTGCAGCACTGAGGCTACTCATGGCCTACCTGGCCTTGGGTAGGACAAGACTTCCCAGGGATGGGGATCCTTTCAGGCAGGTGGAGAGAGGTCTGCCGGTGCTCCCCAACATGTCCTTTCTTTGGATGAGCTCATGGGATCCCCTCCTTAGCAGGAATTTCAGCTGAAAAAGCACCTTTGGTTTTCTGATCGATATAAATTGCCTGGGATAGCTTTACAGCAGTATGGCAAAGAAATTCCAGCTCCTGCCAATGGCATTAATTCCATCCATGACTGTAGTGTTTCATACCACACGAGTGAGAGAAAGAACAGAGAGATGAAGAATAAAGTGCTGCACACGGTGCTTCATCTGGGGATGGACAGCCCCAAAGATAAAGCAGCCACAGATGAGCATCTTCACCTCCTCAGCTATGCAGAGATAAAATTGCATGTAGAACTGAATTTCTTCCTTGCTTCTTGAGTTTGACTTTTCTGCCGTGTCCCAAAAAGAAAACCCCCAAAACTATGGACAATTGGTCTTTGTGAAAATATTCGTGACCTTTCCTCACTGTTCCCATTCGATTCACTTGTTCTTGCTGTGGCCAAGCTGTAACTCCATGTGCTTCCTCTCAGCAGAGCACTGCCTTCCTCTTCTGTCAAATATCAGCTGCCAGCTCTTCAACAGGGTTAAAAATGGCCAGGGATGGCAGTAAATTATTGCAGAACTCATCCACTTTCTTTTCCTGCAGGCTTCAGCCTGTGAATCTGTGGACCATGTCCTAGAGTCCCTGAAAGACAACTGAACAAAGGTAGTGAGTGGTCAGAAGATTGAAGCACCCACCTCTCTCCAGGAGCTGTGGGAAGAAAACCTACTCATTTAGAGGAACAAATCCTGTAATTTTCTAAGCCCTATTCAGTCCTGTTCATCCCCTCCTTTGGCTGCAGTACATGAGTGAACACATTGGCTCAAATGGTCCAAAACCTTACTTAGCCCACTGCCCTGCTTGAGGTTTGCCAAAAAAAGTGAATGCCTAGGAAAGAGCAGAAGAAAGGGATGTAAGAACATATTTATGATGTTTCCCAGTCATTTTCTGAGCCTCCAGTCATTCTCAGCTCAGGGATTCCCTGAAATGACTGGATGTTATTCCCAGGTATTTGCTGTTACTTGGCATATTTCCTTTATTCAACGAACTCATGCTGGCATTTGCCATCTACTTCCTCTGACCAAACAGTCCCAGACCAGTTGCCCAAGGGTGCTGCTGTCCCCATGACTCTGGGGTGCCCAGCTGCTTCATGAAGTCCTGATTTGAGGAGTGTTTTCCCTGTTCCTGACCCTGCTTTAATACTGAAATTAAATCAGAGGGTTAAGCAGAGCTGTGGGATCATGTTTACCCACACATCTTTTCTGAGGTGTCCAAGGCTGCTGCTGAACTGAGGCTTTAGAAAAGGCCATGCCCCATGTTGTGCAAAGTCCCTGCTGGCCTCACTAAGACACAACCAAGGCTTAGGGCTTTCCCACACCCAGTCCTAGTCCAGCAAGAGGCAGCTGTGTACAGAGATAAAACACTTCAGATAAAGCCTGACCCTGCTCCTGCAGGCAGAGGGACAAGGAGATGGGATGTTCAGAGCAGAGAGGACTCCTGGGAAGCAAAATGGGAAAGGGTTAGGGCAATGTAATAACTAATGGAATTGAATGACGAGGCTGAGACACCTCTAATGGTGTCAGAAAAGCTCCAAGAACCCTATCTAGATGGATGGTGACTAGGGAAAAGCCTCCCCAGGCACAGAGGATCTCTCTGCCAAGCTTCATCCCTGGGGATATGAAAGCAAGACCTCCAGGAAGGAAGTGTTAAAAGCACAAAACAAAAAAAAATATTGGTCTGGGAGGGTCTTCAGATTATTCCTGACATATATTTGTTCTCCTAAAACTCAGAGACTCCCAGCCCTCCATGGATAACCTGTCCTAGTGTGTAATTACCTTCACAGTTAGAAAGGATGTATTTTTCTCCCAAATGCCTACTATGAAGCTCTGTTGCTAAACGTTCAGCTCATTCCTTTTTGTCCTCCCCTTGGCAGCTATGGAGAGCAATTGACTGCTGCCCTCTTCATAATAACCTCTTGCATATTTGAAGACTATAATCGAGTTCCCAGTTCTCTTTTCCAGTGAGTCAGATACTTTGCTAACTCCAAGAAGTATCACAGCTATTGTTTGCCCATGTTCATTATGCCAGATGTCCCATTCCCAGCTGGTGGCAAGCATCACTCTCGCCCAGCCTGAAACGTTCAGGAGCCCATGGTGCCTGTGGGGTGCAGGCAGAGCAGGGTGGCCAGTGCTGTCAGGAGAACTCACAGGCACAGCCCTGAGCCTGCCACACTTTTGCTGGCACCCCTGGCAGCGGGAGTTTTGGAGCTGGAAGAGGTGGTCAATGTGCAGGAGGGAAATGCCTCTGTGTTGCTCACTGAGTGCACACTGCCCTGCAAGGCGGGGCTCTAAAACTTGTCTTTTTAAGTTTTTAAGGAGCCATCGTCCACTGCCTCCGTGCAGGAATTGCTCTCACTGTGGCGTCTGCCTCTGGAAAACAAGTAATACTGCATGGGAGCACAGAGCACTGAGTTTTCCAGCCCAGCTGAGTCTCTAGAGGAAGAAGCTCCTTTAATTACTTGAAATCCATCACCATTCTCTGACGGTGGTGTCACCTTGCTCTTGCATGAAAAAAAAGAAAAAGACCCACATCAGATTTCCTCTCTCTCCACAGAATTGCTGTGTCTTGCAGGCTCACCCCAGCCTCGGGAGCAACGTCGGTGCTGGCTCTCCAGGCGACAGAAAAGACTCTGGGGACCCCGCGACCAAACTGCACCTGCATCGAGGTTTTCTAAAGCCTTTGATGCTGGATTATGTAGGAGATACGATGTGGGGTAACTTGCTGGGATGTGAAGCAAGCTCTCTGCAGGGCTAAGTATACCTTGCTTACTATACCTTACTTTACCTAATATTGGATTTTGGCTATGAGAAACTTCATCTTAGACAGAGATGGATGCGATTAGCTGGGCGCCGCCCGGCCCGGAGCCGCTGCCGTTCAGCATTGCAGCATCCCCACCTTGTGGTGCGCGCCGGAGCCTCTCCCCGGGCTGCGGGGACACCCGGCCAGGGGCTGCAGTGGGAGCTCCCCTCAAGCCCTGGCTAAGCATTCATTGCGAAGAGATACACAGGCGTGTGCTCTGCCTCTTCTTCTAGACAGGCTCTAAAAGGTGTGGTAAAAGTCCTGGATAGATGAGGAAGGGTTTTTTGAGGGTTTTTTTTTTTGTTTGCGATGTTGCTTAAATCTTTCCTTTTGGAAAGATGAAACCTTTGGTTCTGATACCTAAATATCTACCATGAAAATTCAAAATACGACTAAGGATTTCACAGAGGTGTTACACAGCCAGTACCTTCTCCTTTGCTGCTTATGCAAGAATGGATCTCAGAGGTCACGTGGGCTTTACTGAGAGCATATTTTGCAAGCAAAAGAAATGTAGCTATTTGTGAGTCCTCAGTTAGTGCTGTGAGTAGACACTGGAAAAAACAGATATTTCTAAATCACAGTGATTACCAATTGGCTCTGTGAAATAATCCATCATCTGTAATAAGGTGAAAGTGTTTCTAGAGAGGTGGTGGATGTCCTGTGCCTGGAAACGTTCAAGGTCAAGTTGGATGGGGCTCTGAGCAACCTGATCTAGCTGAAGATACCCCTGCTCATTGCAGGGGTGTTGGACTAGATGACCTTTAAAAAGTGCTTTCCAACTCAAATGGTTCTATGATTCTATGATCTCCTTTTAGGGGTAATGACTCAGAGTAAACTCAACATTTTTTTCAAAGATCTGGATATTCCTCAGTCTCTGAGAGCATCTCTATGAGGATGACTTGGACCAGACCCCTCTGTTCCCAGGTTCAATGCTGTGACCTCCCTGGCACGTCTCCCATGACCAAAGGGGCAGAAAATGCTCAGCACCTCCTGGCAGAAGGGGAAACTGAGCAAGGTGGAAACATGGCTGGGAACCCAGCATCTTCCTGCCCTGTGTTATGATGAAACAACTTCAGCCCTTTTTTCTTTGAGGGCTAGTGGCACAATATTGTATCTTGTAAAAAAAAGGCATTTCTGCACATACTGACTATAACCCTGGTACTCCCAGGGCTGCATTTTCTCCAGTGCTCTCCAGCACTCTCCGAATAAGAGGAACAATTTATAAAAATATAAAGCCGTGGGTGACTTTGACTAGCTCAGCGTCTCTTTCTCTCCTTCACTTCTTCCTTATGTGCCAAGGAGTGAAGCCTATTCACATCTGCTTAACGGAGGAGCTGATGGCTGCAAGGAGCAGGAGGCGACCTCCTCCCTCCAGCTCCCTTCTGCGGCAAAGAGATGACGATCTGCAGGGTCTCTCTTAAAAAGCTTTTCTCCAGGCTTGCTCACTTTGCGACCTGCTGATGAGTTAATGTGAAACAGAGCCCTGGAAAATGCAGGGAGCGAGAACAGCAGAGCAGCCCGGGGGTGTGGGGTGGATAAATCACGGCCACGCCGGCCGGGAGGGCAGTTGCCGGGCTGCGGAGTCATAAAGGCTGAGCTCGCTCCATACGCCCCAGCCGCTCGCCGGGCTGCTCCGGAGCTGGTTGACAGAGCTCTGCCTTACAAGCCCGGTCTTCAAAGCATTCCTGTCTTTACTGTCGAATGCACCAAATGTCTCCCACAGCTGTTTAGTTGGTTTGTGAGCCTTGTTAAGTGCCGGGTTTATCATAGCTTTCCCAAGGAATGTGTGCTCCCAACAAGTAGCTGAAAGGTATTATCTGGTTCAGCCAGCTGAGGAGCTCAGGCTCCTTGGAGACTGGCTGAGAGTGTACAACTAGTTTCTCTACTGGACAGTCGATATGCTTAATTGAACTTGAGTGTTCTTTGGTCTATATTCTGCTGAGAAGAGAGGTGTTGGGAGAGGGTCTCAGCATCGTCACCCTCATAATGGTGGAAAAGCACCAAGTATTGCTTGGGAAGCTATTCAGGTAGTGATAGCCTTTCAAATATGAAGCCTTTAATCAGTATGTTAATACTTATACTACCATAAAGAAATAGCCGTCACCTAAGCCTTGTCCACCTGCAGCTGGCAGAGTCCTCTGCCCAGACTGACCTAATGTTACCTGCACCTTGCATCCTCTTGATAGTATAAGCCAGAAAAATATTCCTTCAGTGGCCAAGGCTGCATTTATACCAGGATTTGCTTTCCCATCAGAAGAGTATCCAGCCATGCCCACCCTTGCGGGCCAAGGCAAAAGGTCTGTGGCCCACTCTGGGAGTTGTACCCGAACGCGCTTCCCTGTGGATTAAACCTTGCCCAAGCTACTGGATATTAAAGTTCCCTCCACAGCATTAAGCAACTCTAAGCTTTCTTTGAAGTTCACTTTAAACATCTCTCAAAGCCATAATGGGTAATGTGAAGGTGAGATATATAATGGTCACAATAACCTTATAAAGCTCACGGAGAGACAAAGTACTCGAGTTCTGTGGCGCACCAAGCCGCTGAGTAAATGGGCTTAAGGGCCTGCCTCTCTCATTTGCTTGTTCAGCTGATTGATGCGACCATAAGCTCCCCATCTGCAAGCTCTCTGGGCTCTTCATAAGCTAGTTTTGTCCATGACATACAGTTAATATTAATTATTGTCTCTCTCCTCTCCGTGGAGAACAGTGTTCTCCGAGTCAGAGCATAGGAGAGCCCCTTCCATCAGTGGCTGCACAGTGGGCAGAAGCAGAGTAAAACAGGGAAGCGAAATACTAGGGAGAAACATGCCAAAATGGGGTTTTCCATGGTTTTTCAACTGATAGGAGGAGGCTTGCAGAAAAGTGCTGTGTGTTCTTGGATGAAGGATACAGGACAAAAACTAAGCAGTGATTTAAAATCCTTCACTTGAGGATGATAAAATTACTGTATGTAATGAAGACATGGAAAAGTACAAACTATAAACCAGGAAATTCTACAAAACAGATCGTGAGACAATAAATAACTCTGGTTTGAAAGTGGTGATGCAAAGTTCAGATTGTGCAGCACGCTGCTATTTGCAGTGCTGTCTTCGTGTTTCTAATGTGAAATTCAGATTCAGAGACACAGATTTGCATAAACTGCATAAACTGAAGCAAACTTTTAAAAGCCTGAAGAACCGAATGGCAATCCAAACTAAGACCATACTGAACTCCAGCTAAAAGGAGACAGTGTGGGAGCTCCAGGGACAGGGACACGCACTTGATTTTCAGAAAAATGAAAAGAAAAAAATGTTTAAAATATGTAGATATTGCAAAATATATTATCTGATCATGTTTTTCTCCTTTCTCCTTGCTGTGAGTGCTGGTGAACGGCAAACAGCCACCAGTTCAGGGAAGATGCTGTTTTGGTGGCAGTGTAGGGCTGAACATCACCCCCAGCCAGACCCTGTGCCCAGCCCTGCCAACCCAGATGGACACCATCCTGAAAGAGTGGTTGTGGAACTGGAGTCGTTATGGTGTGCCCTGGGGTGGCATCATAAGCACCAAAAGTTTCTTTTGGGATTAAAATTAATTTTTCCTCCTAGTTAAGTCAGTTTCAAGTCCCAGCATGGACCACCTTAAATGAAAGAAGGTTCTTGCTAGGATATTTTTTAATGTATGGTTCAAAATAAGAGGAATTTAACTGGTTTCGATAACCATTGCACTTTTCACATCATCCTAAAGTTTGCTAGAGTTACAGAAATATTTAGCCATCCTTTCAGTGGTCCTAGCAAGCAATTCTCTTGACTTTAAAAGGGAACAACATTCACTGAGTCCACTCTGCTGGTCATGTCCCATGCAGATCCTGTCCCTGAAACCCATGGACCAAATTCTTCCTTGGCATAAGAGTCACAGAAAGAATCACTTTGATTAGATGAGTCAAAAGTTTACCCAGCATCAGACTGGGCTGACAGTTTCATTTCAGCAAACCAAGATTATTTTGGATATCTATTAAAACGGACTGACTGGTATTCCCGCTCCCATGTATATACAGACATACCAGACAATCATCTCCTTAACAACCCACAGATGAATTCCTCAGCTTATGAATCTGCCAGAAAACACATAATTTTCCCCATCAAGGAATGTTGCTTGGCACATCTTTAATATATCACTTACACAGCCCTCAATCAACCTAAATGATTCATCTAGCAACATCTCTTAGGCGACGCTTTACGTGATTGAATGGTTTATCCTCGCTGAAAAAGCACACGCTATTCAGTCCCACGTATCAGCCATAAAAGTTATTAATAACCAGGAATTACATAGATAAGAATCCTGAGGCCGGCTTTAGCCTGGGTGACAGCAGCTGGCCCACTTTGAGCTCCACCAGTAAAAATCAGCCAGAATTTGCACCCATGGGAAGAGATCAGAGGCTTGGACTCTCAACACCAACCCATGCATCATATTTTATGTTGTGTTTTACAGTTTATCAGCCTTCAGATTAAGATTTATTAGTGTTGCCTTGCTGTTTAGTGGTCGTAACTCATGACATGCTTGTTGCTTAGCAGTGTCTGTGACGGAGGGGCTGGTTCTCGCTGCGGACATTGCACCAAACTAGAAACCCATGCGGGAAAACCACCTCAAGCAGCTCTCTCTGTCCTCTTCACGGGGTGGCTTACATCTGTAAGAGGCCAGGAGACATTACCATAGCTGGTGTGGACCTAGTCACAGCCGTGGGTGAAGGGATCTGTGTCCCGGCCTCTCATGGGTGTGAGAGGCTGTGTTATGGGCTTGGCCACCTCTTGGATGGAGACACTGATGATTAGCTCAAGGACAGAGCACAGCAAGCTGTCTGAGTCAGCACAGCCAACACATTGTCCTGGGCACTTGGGAAGTAATTTTTCATTTGCAGTATCTTCTGTCCTCCAGGGCTGGATGAATTACACAAGGTTCCTTGGACACCGGACAGGCGAAGTGGGGTTGGAGCGCCATGTGATCTCGGCTACGGTTCCCAGCCCAGCGTCCTGATGTTGTGTGCAGACATGGTAACTTGGCTCCTTTCCTGCTTGAAAACATTTTTTTGGATGTTCTGAGACTTTCTCAACATTGTGGCCCCCCGCCATAGGGTGTTACATGGCTTTAGATAAGAAATCTCCATAAAACTGTAAGCAATGTGTCTTCTGCAGCAAATCTTCCTTCTTAGTCAAGAGTGAAGCAGTCCCATTATGTTTCCTTATTTTGCAGTCCACCTGTTGCAAGGAAAGTGCCAAGAAAATTATATACCAGTGGGAAAGTATAGATTGCATAGATGGCTTGGACCCAGCAAGAGTCAGTGTGACTATGGGATACACATTTGAAGTCACCCCCGTCTATGAAGCTTTCTTTGTGCAATCGGAAGGGAATCCCTGGCTGGATGGAGATGAGCAATCTGCTGGCTCAGACACCATAGCTGTAGCTGCTGTCTCCCCATGGAAAGGGAGGAGGATTAGCTGGGTGTTGGACAGACAGATCCTGCGTAGCGTGGCACCACAACAATCCTTGTGTGCCTGAGGCATGAGGAACAGCCTTCGTCTCCTTGCCTGAACCCGGCTGCTCCCTCCTGTGCTCCGTGGCCATGAGTGAGGAGTTGGCTGGCAGCACTGCCTGTGCTCAGGGGCCCAGGGCTGCCCATGCTTGCTGGAACAAGCCACCCTGGTAGACAAAATGATGAGCTTGTTGTCTAAACAAGAGGTTTACAAGAAGAGATCTGCTGACACTGGGTCGTTTAAATGACATTTCTTTATCTTCTGAATAATTATTGCTAATTCATTACTTTTGAAAAGATTTTAAAAGCCCAACAGTCCTTGTTCACTGCAGTCTGGGAGGACTGTGCTTTCACATCACCATCTGCGCAGTCAGCATGTGGATGGATGGGACCTACACGGTCATGGGGTTCAGTCCTCACTATTTGCTTCCT
This sequence comes from Mohoua ochrocephala, assembly GCA_013398855.1. NCBI lineage: Eukaryota > Metazoa > Chordata > Aves > Passeriformes > Acanthizidae > Mohoua > Mohoua ochrocephala. Next base: position 10,392 of record VZTA01008768.1, on the reverse strand, counting down.
ACCGCTCCTTTTCCAAAAAAGATCGTCTTTCACACCCCCGTGGGGTTCATGTCTCCTACTTCAGCTGAGAAATCGCCCCTGGAAATCTCTGCTGCAAGGGCTGGAGAGTGCAGTACACAGGGATTCAAACCATCCCCCAGCCTCTGCCATGCGCCAACACTGCCCTTCCCCTACTTCTCACAAAAGTGCTTTTGCTTTATATTTCTCTTTGCAGCATTGTCATCAAACGAAATAGTGAAAAAAAACCCCAAAACCCCAGCAACCAAACAGCACTGGGCTTCATTAGCTGCTGAGGTACCAGTTCTGGGTGCTGCACTGGAAGAAAACACTGATTTCCTGTGGCAACACCAGTCTGGGAGGGCTCTCACACCAGTGGCACCTCTGCAGAGATCTTCTCTCCTGCAACACTGGTGCTTACACCCACAGCCTAGCCTGAGCTGTATGTGAGAGGCAGTCCCACAATGGTGAAACTACACATCGAGGGCTTAAAAAAAAAAAAAAATAAACCTCACTCAGGGTGCAAACAGCGAGCAGCCGGGGAAGCGGCTTTTGGCTGTCCAACCCCGCAGGAAGAGCAGTGTGCTGGGATGTGGAGCAGCTCAGCTGTGATAGCTGGTGAGAGCCACAAGATGTCTCTGGAAACCAGCATTTGGACAAAAAAAAAGGCATTAATAACCCCGGGAAAGGGGCTGGGCTGTTTCCATCTGCAGCGAGTCCTGAGCCCTGGGATGTGTGCTGCTCTGAGCCCGTGCTGGGAGCCGCGGGGCAGGGACAGCCCTGCTCGCTGAAGGTCCCTCTCCACAACAGTTTACTCCAGGTGAGAATTTGGCCCATGAGGTTGCACACATGGTACTTCTTGAATGCACGGATGAGAACTGTGGATCTGTAAATCACTGGTGGACCAAAAACTATATTGACTTCTGAAGTCATGGGACAAATAACAAAGAGTGCACACTGGAAACCAGATCAAAGAATAATCACAGTGCAGCAGAAAACAGTAAAAATGGGGGCACTCCTCTCTGGGAGCCCTTCTGCCACGTGTTTCTTGCCCACCGGAGCAGTGTCTGCATGGCTTTGGATCCCTTGCAGCAGAGCCTGCAGCTGATGGGATCTCGGCACAGGCTGTCTCAGCCCAGAGCAGTGATGAATAATCCCTTTCTCCCTTAGGGTCCTGCTTCTGCTTAAGGTCACTCCCCAGAGAGCCAAAGGAGACACTTTCAGCTCCTGAGATGTTTCCTGTAGGCAGCGTTGGCCTGGGTTTATAACCTCCAAACTTGCCAACTCCTGTGGGGTTTCACTACCTGCACCGTCACCTCCGGGGATTGGTGAGTACAGAAAAAATCCCACTGCGGCACACCCACAGACAGACATGATGGGAATGAACTCTCTGTCTCTGACACGGGGAAAAATCCTGTTGAACGTGACTCAGAGCTCAGCAGAATGCCTGCAGGTTCTGATCCTGCATCCGTGTCAGTCACTCAGGGAACTCCTCTCCCTTTCACCAGCTCCTCTTGACTTCCTAGTAAACAACTAGAGAATTGCAGGGTGGAAAAGGCCCGTGTAAGTGTAAAGTTGCTATTAAGAAATAGGCAAAGCACAGTAACTAGTGACTCACAAAGTTTAATGTGAGAAAACAAAGCTATCCTTCAATGGACCGCATAGAGAGACAGCAATTACTGTAAACTGGAAAACCTCTTTAACATCCAACTAAAAATGTGTGGCAAATAAAATCCATTGCCCACCAGGCTCAGTGATTATAAGTATCATTTGTTTTAGGATTTGTTTTCCCTCTTACAAATCGTAAGACAGTCATTTAAGCTAATAATAAGCGAGTTATGGGCATAATGGGATTTTTAATGAGCTGTTTCTGGTTGGGGGTTGCCTTTACAGAAACTCACCCACTGCATTGCAAATGCCAGTATTTAGCACTGAGAGATGTGGTGAGAAGTCCATTAGTCTAAATCTGCTTTAACTGGAGGACCAAACTTTGTTCTTGCAGTGTGTTCGGGAAAACTCCCCCAGGACTGTGCTATCATTACACCACTTTACTCGAGGCACACACATTTGGACAGAGCAGGATGAGAAAAACGAGATGTAGTCAATATCTCTGGCAGGATTAGATGAAAAAGAAAAAAAAAATTAAAGATGATGCTGGCAAAGTCTTCCCCTTCATTATACAGAGTATATACTCCAAGGAACTTGGAGTTGTCCTTACTAATACAATTGTGTAGTATTCAGACAATTTGAAGCCGTTATTGTGGAAGATCATTAAGATTTAGTGGGACATTTCTTGATGACATTTAGCTTGACTTCTGCCTCCTGGTTTGTCTGAGATGACGGGGTTTTTTGGTCAGAAAGTACCAATTTCCCTCCAAAACATGCTGTAACTCAGAAGCAGAAGACCTGTTCCTGAATTGCTACCCATGCAAAAAAATGCTTGCCCCAAAGGACCAAAATCCCACAGCACATTTAATTTCCTGCATTAAAAAAAAAGCTGTGGTCCTTCATTTGAGATCTGTGTCTCCCATGATGTCTGGGCTGAGGCCTCAGGCGACTGAAGGATGTTATGTATCCAGCTAAAAGAACCCACCCCAACCCGCAACCACCCTTCCCACAGCCACGGCTTTGTGCAAAATGACAGAGAGGGTAAAACGGCGAATGCGAAATCTCCTGAGTGAAAAGGAATTAGTAAAACCCCATATTCATGAAATATTGAGAGCTAATTATATGTGCATCGGAAACCTCTGGGGGAAGGGAGATGGAGGCCTTTCATTAGACGGTAACTGGAACTTTTTCATCATTTGTCTAGCTCAGGAATGTAAGGCTGCTGCCTGGAGAGGGACGTGGGATTTGGCTGCAGGGCTGGGTGTGCAGGTGAAGTGCCATGCTAGCGAGTATTTCTATTGTACTCTGGCATATCTTGGAAAAGGCTCTCAGCTGTAGCAGGTCGGTGGGGCTGGGTGCTCCAACATCTCGGTGCTCCCACACGACCTCTTCACTCAGATGCACCGTGAGGAATCATTCCCAAATAATATTTTCATCTTCCTCTCACACAGACCCCAAACGGGTCCAAAGTCCCATCCCTCACTTGAAACCTGGCCACAGTTTCTCCTAAAGGGTGGAAACCCCAGTCTACACCAGCTTGTCTCCAGTAAGTTCAATTTCCTTGCTTTCGACTTGCTCTCTGCTTTTGCAACCGAAACGAATGGCTGGTTATTGCCACTGCACCATCGGCCGAATTCAAGACCGAGATCAGAACCGGTGCAGACGAGGGCAGGTTTTTGTGGTGGAGCCAGAGAGATGCTCGCAAAGGCAATCTGCCCGCTGCGTGGCCGGCAGCGCGGGCAGGGGACGTGAAGAGTGAAACTGGGGAAATTTCTCTCTCGAAGTTTTGCGGCGACTTTAGCCACAAGGATGCTCGGGGAAACCCATCCCAGATCTTTGCCTTCTGCCCCCGTCTCCCTGCTGCCAGACCCCCTGGCCGCACCCGCGGCCCTCCTCCTGCAGCTGAATTTATGTTTCCCTCGTCACCTCCTGGCGATCTCGGCCAGGAGGGACCCGCGTCCCTCCTCACGCAGGGCAGCGGTCTCCCTCCCGGGGAGAGCCGGGAGAAGCCGCCTCCCGGCAGCGGCTCCTCCACAAGCCGCTGCTCCGGGCCGTGCCCGGGGCCCCACTCAGCCCGGCCACCCCCGCGGAGCCCCCGCACCCGCGGAGCTGCTCGCGTTGCTCCCGCGGCGGCGGCGGCGCGCCCCGGCCCTCGGCACATAAATCAGCATTAAACCCATTCCCCCCTCTGATCCCCGGTGCCACCATCTATTACTCCCCCAGTGCGTTTTCTATCACCTTTTGTTAGAATTACACAGCCGGAAACTTAATTTACCCCGAGCTTTAAAGACAAATAAACCCCGCAGGCCGGTGGCCCAGCGATATGCCTGTTTACTCCCGCGATCCGTAGATTATTATGAATTGTTGTGATTTTCAAGCTGCTGCTGGTTTAAATACCTTCTCGGCTACCCTTCCCGGCTGGGGAAAAAAAAAAAAATATCCACCCACTCTTCCCGAGGAAAGGCCAAGGAGCAGGAGACCATCTCACTTGCGTTGGGCTTTATTTACTTTTGCTATTATTGTTATTATTATTATTATTGAAATTTGGAGCGAGCGAGGTTTTCAATTGCTGAAATAATTGCTTGGGAGAAAGGTTGCTTAATCTGTTCATACGTTATTGACTCGGGCTCCAATATTTGGCTTGCTGCTTTTTATCGCAAGAAGATCACGTACGAGAGTCTTTTGCATAACAATTTTTAAAGAGGACACATCCTTATATCAAAAGTGGACGTGACTTGAATTTTGCCGGCGTTTGTCCCTAAAATGACCCAATTCCGGTTACTGCCACTGGGCAGCAGTAACATTGCATCGTTTCTCCAGGCAATAGACTTATTTTGCTTTACTCTCTGCCCCTTTCCCTGTCCCCCACCCCCAAGCCAACACGTACTTTTAAAGCTGATTATTTTGTCTTGCTGCATTTTAGCACTACACACACTGTTTTCTCTCCCTGGGAACGGATGAGCAGAGAGGAGCAAGTCCAGCTCGTAGGAGCCACACGGATAATTAAAGCCGAAAGTTCCCAGGCAAGGCAGAAACAGTGCCTTCAACGAAATTTCGCTGTGAGCCGCCGCAGAGAGAGCCCAGCGCCGGTGTCAGCGCCTCAAACCACCTCCCCGAACATCATTTCCCCGATGAGGATCAAAAGAGCCCCCCTCTCCCCTGCTTTTTCCAATCGAAATGGTGCTGCTTCCCAGCCACACTGGTCAAGTTAGTTCCGGAACAAAGGATGACAAAAACACAAAGGATTCTCTTTCCCCCACCACCTCCCCTTTCTCCACTTCTCAACTTCCCCGGTGCCTACACACCGGCCCGGGGCAGGCCGGGACCCTCCCACCCGGTGTCGCCTCCGGGTCCGGGGCCCGTCTCGCAGCCGCGGCCCGGCCGTGGGTGGGTGAAGTGACAGAAGGGGGAGTGAAATATTGTGGAGAGGGGCATGGGGCTCGGTTCTCCTCCAAAGCACTGACAGGGAGGGAGCCCTGAGCTGCCTGCCGACCGGAAGGGGAGAACTGGTGACATTCATGTCCCCCGACACCAGTGCTGTCGTTTGGACCTCGGGGTAAAAAACCTAAAGAACACCAGATCTTTGCGGAAGAACCCCAGCTATCCCTGCAGGCAGGCGCTTGGAGAGGGGTGTGCACCTGAGAGCCGAGGAGAGGACCCCGTGAGGGACCATTCCTCCATGCCAGGAGTTGAGCAAACTTTCCACGGCGACGGACCCTTTGCTCCCGGGCAGGGGACAGGCGCGGGGCTGGCAGGAGGAGCCCCTCGGGGCGGCCCTCGGGCAGAAGGGGAACCCGGGGAGTAGTGGCGGAGGGAAGTCGTGCCCCTGTGCAACCTCTGAACTAGCAGCTACAGCTGTTTGCACACGCGTGTGTGCGAGGGAATATTCCCCCACACGCCCGCTGCACCCGCGTTCAGCTGCACAAATGCACCCGCTAACCCTCGCAGGCAAATACACGCGCAGAGAGTGTAGAAGGGCTGGGAGACACGGCGGGGCTGCGTGGAGCCGGACGCGGACAGCCCCTGCCCCTACAGCCATGGCAGGGCAGCGGGTGGGCGGCGTGGGCGCCAGTCCCGCGTGTGCCCCTTTGTCACCCAAATATCCCGAAGTCGGTGAAGGGAAAAGCTTTTTCTACCACGAAGAGGCAGCCCTGCACACACTCGAGCTGGGAAAAGTCTCGGGGGTGTTGTTCCCAACGCGGGGCTCCGGCACCCTGGCCGGGCAGGGAGCCCCCCCTTACCCGAGCGAAGACACCCCCTCCGCCCGCCAGAGCCCCGCGGAGCCGCCCCGGCCCCGGCCCCGCCGCCTCCCGCGGGGTCGGGCGGCGAAAGTTTTCCCGACTCTTCCCTGGGCTCCACGGCTCCCGAAGCCGAGAGGGAAGCAGGGCGAGACATAGGTGGGAAGAGCCGGAGGAAATTGAAAACATATTTTAGAATGTAAACGGGTCCGAGTCAGCCCGACCGAGTGTGCCGGTGACGAGGAGCACGGCGGGACCGGGACCGGGACCGGCCCGGCAGAGCAGAGGCTGGTACAGACCCCAAACCCTCCACGGAACTTTCAGCCCCTATTGGTAACGTCTTTAGCGAAGGGACAGGGGTATCGGTCCCGAAGTGGAGTAAAGCAGCGCTCAGAAACATCCACTGTAACTTAAACCAGATTGTCAGGGAGCAGCCGGGGCCGGAGGCAGCCGCCGGAGCTGCTCGCCGGGCGGGAGGATGCCGCTGCCCTCCTCGGATCCTCCCCCGGCCAGCTAGCGAGGAACATCTCCGGGAACTGGGACTTTTTAAGACAGCCGATCCAGGTGACTTGTGCTGCTCGCAGCGAGGTAGGGTGGGCTGCAGATGTGGGTGGGAGGCGGGAGAGGGCTTGGGAAGTAAATGGGAAGGGGTTTGCAGCCAGGCCACTGGAAAGCAGCGAGCTCTTGTCTCCTCTTTTCTCTTTTCTTTTCTTTTCTTTTCTTTTCTTTTCTTTTCTTTTCTTTTCTTTTCTTTTCTTTTCTTTTCTTTTCTTTTCTTTTCTTTTCTTTTCTTTTCTTTTCTTTTCTTTTCTTTTCTTTTCTTTTCTCTTTTCTTTTCTTTTTCTTTTTCTTTTTCTTTTCTTCTTTTCTCCTTTTCTTTCCTTTTCTTTCCTTTTCCTTTCCCTTTTTCTCTTCTTTTCTCTTTCTTTTTCTCTCCTTTTCTCTTTTCTTTTCTGTTCTCTTTCATTTTCTCTTCTCTTTTATCTTCTCTTATTTTCTCCTCTTTTTCCCCCCTTTTCTCTTTTTTTCTTTTGTTTCCTTTTTTTCCCTCTCTTACTTATTTTCTTCATTTTCCTTCTATTTTTTCTCTGGTTTTTTTATGCACCTTCTTATTTTTTCTACCTTTACAGGTTTCTTTCTTTCTTTCTTTCTTTCTTTCTTTCTTTCTTTCTTTCTTTCTTTCTTTCTTTCTTTTTTCTTTCTCTCTTCCTTTCTTCCTTTCTTTCTCTTTTAATTTCCTTTTTAAAAATTGTCCTTTTTTGTATTTTTTGTTGGTTTTTTTCCCCTTTTCCTGGTCATTTTTTCTTTATTTTCCTTTTTCTCTTCAATTTCATTTTCCGTTTTTCTTTCCTGTTTTGTCTTATCTTTTCGTCTTTTCGTTCTTTTTTTTTCTTCCTTTTTTTCCCCCTTGTAGGAAAAGAAACAAACCAATAATACCGCTAAGAAAAAGGAAGATAGTTTTCTCCTCTCCCCTCAGAAACTTCTGAGGGGTGTTTTCGTCTCCGTCCCATTTGGGAAGGGGGGACAGACAGTGAAGCAAATAAAATTAAATCTTTGCTACAGTTCCCCGTGACTTGAGAGCCGGGCTGGGGTGGGGGTGGTCCTGGATGGTAATTGATTCATAACTCTACACCAGGACACCAGGGCACAACATCCCCGGCGCCCCGGGAACTTCTCGGGGGAGCGGGGCGGCCGCGCTGCCCGCCCGGGCCGGGGTGCGGGGCTGCCGCTCCGGCCGGCCGCGCCGAGCTCTCCCCGCAGCCCGGCCCTCCTCTTCATAAAAAACATCCCTTCGTCTATCCTCACTCCCCACGTTGCTACCAGGAGAGATTTTGACTCCCAGAGACATAAACCTGGGCCCCGAAAAAAGTTTCGAGCGGAGCTGCCTCCAATACCTATTTACCAACGAATTACACCGCTATTACTGCTTTCAATGAAGACTGAATCCCCAAGCGATAATTGAATTAGTCTATTGAAGAGACTGTCAGGTACAATGACGTGGTATATCCCGCGCCTTTCCCAGGGTCTATAGGCTTTGGGGACCCGGAATGTATAGTCTGACCTTACAGCTCATAATAATAATGCTGCACTTGTAGCAGAAATCTATTCGTATTCACTTTTAACAAAACCTCTGGTCAGCCAGTCCCTGTAGGAAGGATGAAATCTATTGTATTAGAACAACTCATTTATGTCCTTCAGCAAAGGCCCCAATGAGATCTGATCTAGACGTAGAAATAGGATTACCACAGCGTATATTAACCACGTTTCTATACTTCCTCCTTCCTATAAGGGCGCCGAGAAAAAAAAAAAAATCAGAGGATTTTTGATCTAATTTTAACTTTATTTTTATTTTCAATTTTAAAACTTCCTTCCTTTGGCGGCCTTCCTCAAAAAGAAGAAAAAAGAAGAAGAGAAGGAAAGAAAAGAAAAGAAAAAAAAAAACAACAACAAAAAAGCAAATACGACGAAATTGGAGAAATTATTTCTCCCGGTTTCCGAAGAGGCTGCGGGAGCCGCGGGCTGGCGTCGTGCGCCGGGAGCAATGCGGTCGCCCTCCGCACGGCCCGACGGCGGGCACCGGCCGTCCCAGCCCGGCTCCCCGGCTCCGCCACCCCTCGGCTGCTCTCCGCCTCCCGGACTGGATGTTCTCCCGCCCCACGCCGGGAGGGCTGACCCAAGCCCCAGTGCCGAGAGCCGGTGGGGACACCAACCTGCAAGAGACTCGGACGGCGCCGCGGCACTTCCGAGGGGCAGGGGAGCGGCAGCACGGCCCCGGTCCCGCAGCACTTTCGGGGGAGCCCTCAGTGCCCCGGCCCCTCTGGACACGCCGGCGGCTCCGCGAGAGCGGCCCCCCCGCGCCGGCAGCGTGCGCGGGGCTCCGCAGGGCCGGGCTCCTCGACGGGTGCCCCGAAACCCAGCGGCACCCACAAGTTACGGAGGGAACTTTTTCCTAAGAAGGGATTTTTTTTTTTTTAAGCTTCCATCCTTAAGCCACCGTGTGTAGACATATTACCCCGATTACTGTAACTACCTGCGAGCCGGGGAGTAATATTTATCTATTTAGATAGGAAGGGTCGCGATGGAAAAAATATCCAGCCTGGAAATACACATCGTCTTTTCCTTTAACCCCTCCTCATTCATCCAGCCGATCCCCCACCCCCTCCGTACACAAACCTACTCAATTTATAGAGAAGCCTTTACAATCCAGAACAGTTTCTAGAAGAAGGGAGGACTCCAGATGAAATAATCCCCCTCCCTGCACACACACACACACACACACGCACATACATACACTTCCCCCCCGCGCGTGCTCAGGAAGGCAAATTAAATAGTTAACGGCTTCGATTTCTCTCTCTCTCCCTTTTGTTACCCAATTTTGGAACATTTAAGGATGGGTGTGTGTATTGTATTCAATAATAAAAGCTATAGGGCCGCCAGGACATTTATCATCCTATTACTGTAACAAATCCGGGCTCCCAATACATGAAAGGTAAAATGAATTACCGACGTTAAGCCGTCAATAAAGTCATTTCTGTAAATGGTGTCTCCGAAGGACTGCAGCATTATTCAACTAGCTTTATCAGCAGCTGGGAAATTACGTGAAGAAGCTCGCAGCGTGTAATATGGCCCTGCTTACTTTGATTAAGCGTCTTGCCAGGGAATAGTGACAGTGCTTTTGACCAGGTTTTATTCGCCGTCCTGTGATGAACGCCAAGCTGATCAGGCGGAATGAAGAGTAATTAAAACCTATAAATTATCTTTTGCAGCCCTTCTCAAGGCGTCTCTTGCAGGAGAGATAAGGCAGCGAGCCCCCATTTACAGCTCTGAAAGGGACCGCGGCTCACAAAGGCTACGTGGCTAAATGGGATATTGATAGTGTCCTAATTAGAATTTAATTAAGTACCCACGCTCGCTTTTGGGATAAAGATTTCAATTTTGCTAACTTAAATATAAATAAACCCAATTTCGGTGCGAGTAAATGATATGATATTGTGAATGCAGGGGGGGTTTAACATTCATTTAATTGCGGATGAAGCTCTTGATTCCAGGGCTGATTGTGTTCTGCCAGCTATTATTTTAGGGGATTATTGTGTGGCTGGAGGTAACAATTCGGTAATGTTTCTCCGGTACAGAAAATAACCGAACGTGCCTCGGAGGTGCGGGCACACACACGCCTCCCGGGCACCCGGGGAGCAGCTGACGGACACCCAGAGATGTCTCCTTCGATTGCCGGTGCCGGTCGCCTCCTGAAAGCGGAGTCACGGGCCGGGCCGCTTCCCCGGGGCTGCTCCCGGGGAGGGAAGAGCACCCAGCCGGCGCAGCACGGCGGGGCGAGGCGGGGGAGCCTCGCTGCTGCCGGTACCGCAGCTCAGCCCGCAAGGAACCGCCGAGATGTAGATACACACAGAGAGAGCTATAGGTGTATTTCGAGCCAGCACCCGTGCACATATAGGATACATAGGCGGCGGCACGTGACGCGGCCCGGCCCCGCGGAGAGGCGCGGAGCGTTGAGCGGGGCCCCGCGGCCTCCCCGGACCCACCGCCACCC